>VMBQ01000139.1:204676-279575 GCA_007657795.1 Dreissena rostriformis
ATCAAAGAATACTATCAGAATAGCAAACAGTTTGGATCCTGATGAGACGCCACGTTCTGTGGCGTCTCATCTGGATCCAAACTGTTTGCAAAGGCCTTCAAAATCCGGTTCCAGCGCTCAAAGGGTTAAAATGCATATTCCTAAAAAAGAACGCAACTAGCTAAACAAGAACAACACATATAATACTTAATCAATGTAAATAGAAGCGTATATATGCAGTACATGTCCACACTGAAAATAACTTGGAGTTTTGTTTTTTTTTCGTTTTGTGCAACCACGTCCGTGATTAATTAAACATACCATTATAGAATGTCTTGTTTCTTTGAACAAAAGTGTCATTACACACAATTTGTTGTTCGCGCTGTTCTTTCTCAGTTTATAACCACAGCAGTCGACAAAGTAAGGATGTAAATGCAACTATTAACCCTTTGAGCGCTGGAACCGGATTTTGAAGGCCTTTGCAAACAGTTTGGATCCAGATGAGACGCCACAAAACGTGGCGTCTCATCAGGATCCAAACTGTTTGCTATTCTGATAGTATTTTTTGAAAACAATTCGAAGAAAATGCTACTTTTAGAAATTTAGCAGACACCATTTTAGCAGACGACAAATTTCCCAGCATGCAAAGTGTTAAAATAATTTACTTCTGTTTCTAATAATTCACCGCTCATTATCCTCCCCACAAGTTTTCGTAAAATACTGCTGGCAATAAGTCGCCAATATCGGCATCCATATAGATAGAAAGTTCAAGCCCTGTCGTTATTAATGACAATTACTCGTTAATTGTTGAAACATATATCTGGTATCATAGCGAAGCTGCTTTCAAAGGAGGTATCTGATGTCAGCGAGGTGATAAAGTACTTCAATACTTATCTTACGAGTTGAAAAGTTCAGCGAACAAAACAAATAATAATTCCAAGAACGTGTATGCTCTTAATAGATCATGTATGAAAGCTTTGTAGTAACCTGATATGAACTGCTACCCCACTGCCAACCCTTCCCCCACGTGCTACCCCTCCCAAAACCCCACAGTTGTCCATTTGTTATACACATTGACAACAAACATCTATCAATATATTGATAGATCTTTGATTGACATTAACAAAACAAACAAGTTATGTGTTTGAGAAACACTATGTCCCCTTTTGAGCGATTTTGACCCATATATTTGACCTTCGACCTTGAAGGATGACCTTGACCTTTCACCACTCGAAATGTGTAGCTCCATGAGATACACATGCATGCCAAATATCAAGTTGCTGTCTTCAATATTGCAAAAGTTATGGCAAATGTTAAAGTTTGTGCAAACAAACCAACAGACAAACAAACCAACAAACAGACAGGGCAAAAACAATTTGTCCCCCAGTATAGACTGGGGGACATACAAAGTGAGTCGATTTTTTTTACTTGTACCAATTGAATACAAACGCTGAGGGCCTTTCTGCACTCGTGGCCATATATTTGGTCATATATTTACATAAGCGAGTACAATCACAAACGTAACTGCAATAGAGAGATACGGGCGTTCCATTTTAAGTAACACATTCAGAAACACGAAATGCATGAATGAGGCAAACACACACTAAATTTCGTCTTATCTGGCATGTACTGTACGGAGTGAACCTATCGCATAATCATGAAAACGTCGTTTACTTTTCCAAATATAGATCTAATGTCATTTCTAAACAAATTTATAACCCATAGTGCGTAAAATGTCCGCTTTGGTGATACCAACCCTGCTCTACTGATAAGCGGTTCTTGATACACACCTTCACAACACATAGAGCAATACTAATGTAAATGGCGCATATAATCATACAAACTTAATCCTGTCTTACACTGAATCTCTAAAAAATATCCCTGTTGAACTACGTACTAGTTTTCAGAGTCGGGCAGCAATACTAACGTAAGTTCCGCATATACCCGTGCATACTTAATCATTTCTTGCAGTGAATCGCTAAAAATGGAAAGAAATGCGTTCTAGTTTCAAGGGTCGCGAAGCAATACCGCGCTTTCGCGATCACGAATTGCACGGGGATAAAATCATAAGTGTATGACGATGACCATGAAGTTATTTTAAGGCGCTATTTATCGGTAAGGTCACATGGACAGACGTATCTACAAAGGAATGTAAACAAACAGGACCTTCGAGCATTGATAAGCCCATGGGTGCACCGGAACATGTCGGGTTCACGTCCGATGGGCGTGATATACTAAGCATGACGAAGCTTAGCGATGTTTAAAACTGCGACATCGTATGACTTCATTATGAAATCTTGTGATCAAACTTCAAAAAGGAATACATGTTAGTAATTTTTCCAGTGATTTGTGAATATGCCTTTTTTATGTTAAATTGCGATTTTATATGAGTCGTTAATTCTTAAAATTATGAGAAAAACTATTTAAATGACAATTAACTGTACGAGCTAGAATCAAACAATAACTGGTGCTGATCGTGTATTTAAATACATTTACCGGTTACAAGCAAACATTTATCAAACGTCATTCAATCACTCATGCCCCATGCATAAATCCACTGGTGAAAATGATTGAGATATTTTTATCAATCAACCCATTTGTGGATATAGACTATGCAATTCAGAAAGCAGTTCATATGTACTCAATAAAATGTGTGTAATTTTTACTTTGTGAATGTTTGTGAATCTAGAACGACACTGTCCGCTTGTATGGGATGTTTCGTTAGTAAGCGACCTGCACAATATTATCTGGGACGATTCTTAACGCACATGCATCATTCCGGTTTTCCCAGCAACCGGTTCCTAGATGGGAATTCGTACACGATACCTATGCTTTGCATGTAACTAGAAGGGAATCGGCCACAGATGTTCACATTTAACAAAAATGCCATACCATTTGTTCATTACCAAAACTATAATAATTTGAACAGTATAAAATAATTATAACAGCAAGAAAATAACTCGGGTTTTTCCCCGAAAGCAAGCTATTAACCTCTATATACATTTTTCAAAAACAAAGCGCCTATGGGAAGAGCATGCCCAGTATAATCATCGTAACACTATTTAAATACGCATATGCCACATACAAAAATAGATGAATCATTAATGTAAGCCAATATAGGAACTTGTACTTAAACATCAGCCTGCTCTTAGAATATGATGCTATGTTTAATCTATGTTTATATCGGTCAAGATTCCAGACCGATTTCCTGGTAAAGAATGGCCAAAGGTAGAGCCACACTTTATAGGAGATAACCAATTTCTGAATATACATTCTTATCCAAACTATGTCAAGAGATGGGCGATAACATTATAAACAATGGAGATATGAATATGTCGGTCATAGACAATATTTCAAAAATCCAAATCACGGTTTTCGTTGATAGTGTAACCCAATTTATCTCAACTAAAACGAATTCTTAGACGGGGTTTTCCGAAGTTTTGCGAACGCTCAAACACACATGTTACAATATATTCCAGTTTTATTTCCCGCAACGATCTTTATTCATACGACACACGAACACTAAAATGGTACATAAACATGTGTTGAATATATTGTACCACAAACATTAAAACAAAAACAGCATTTTGTATCTTGTTAAATCTATGTTCCCAGACCAGATCTAGCGTTGAAATTTTGGCGATTGCTATAAGGAATACTGATCTTTTATGAGTTAACTTTATTTTACGAAATATTTTACAAAATCTTCGTTGATTGTGAGTGTTCATGGGGCCTTACTGTCTGTGACCGTGGTCCGACCGCATCTGAATTCGGTCTAGACAAGCAATTGGTGAGGACTGAATAGCATTTGTAAGACTCGGTCTAGACAAGCAATTGGTGGGGACTGAATAGCATTTGTAAGACTCGGTCTAGACAAGCAATTGGTGGGGACTGACTAGCATTTGTAAGACTCGGTCTAGACAAGCAACTGGTGAGGACTGAATAGCATTTGTAAGACTCGGTCTAGACAAGCAATTGGTGAGGACAGAATAGCATTTGTAAGACTCGGTCTAGACAAGCAATCGGATGGGACTGAATAGCATTTGTAAGACTCGGTCTAGACAAGCAATGGGATGGGACAGAATAGCATTTGTAAGACTCGGTCTAGACAAGCAATTGGTGAGGACTGAATAGCATTTGTAAGACTCGGTCTAGACAAGCAATGGGATGGGACTGAATAGCATTTGTAAGATTCGGTATACTGGCAACATTTTTATTCGGTCAAGGCAAACACCTACCGCTTACCGCTAAGGAGCCGCGTTCTTTGAAAACTGGGCTTAATGCATTTGCGTAAAGTGTCGTTCCAGATTAGCCTGTGCTGTCCGCATACGCTAATCAGGGACAAAACGTTCCGCTTTTATGGGATTTTTCGTTTAAAAGAAGTCTTTTCTACACGAAAATCCAGTTAAGGTGGAAAGTGTCGTCTCCGATTAGCCTTACCTTGGACGATACGTTACGCACGTACATGTAGCCCCCTTTTCACAGAGCGCGATTCATATAATCTCAAACGAATTCTCTGACGGGGTTTTTCTTAGCCTGGTGAACGGTCAAACACACTATGTTAATGGCGGTGAACGTAGTCTGACTTCGGAATTACGGCTAGACAAACAACGGAGTGGAATTTATAAGATTTGTTAGACATCATGATAATTCGGTCAAGACAAACGCCTACAGCGTACCGCTGGGGTAACGGAAAGGTCGTAAACAGAACCATCAACACATCGCTTAAATTACATTTGAGTCGCGTTCTGCGAAACTGGGCTTCATGCATGTGCGTAAAGTGTCGTCCCATATTTATCATTAGCCTGTTCTGTCCGCATACGCTAATAAAGGACGACACTTTCCGCTTTATGGGATTATGGGAATATCCAGTTTGGACTGCACAGGCTAATCTGGGACGACACTTTACACACAAACATTTAGGCCAGTTTTTCCAAAACGTGGCTCATTTAATGTAGACCATTTAACAAGAACGTAGACTGATGCAGTTGTTTCTGTACGTAGACTGATGCAGTGGTTTCTGTACGTAGACTGATGCAGTTGTTTCTGTACGTAGACTGATGCAGTTGTTTCTGTACGTAGACTGGTGCAGTTGTTTCTGAATGTAGACTGATGCAGTTGTTTCTGTACGTAGACTGATGCAGTTGTTTCTGAACGTACACTGATGCAGTTGTTTCTGTACGTAGACTGATGCACTTGTTTCTGTACGTAGACTGATGCAGTTGTTTCTGTACGTAGATTGATGCAGTTGTTTCTGAACGTAGACTGATGCAGTTGTTTCTGTACGTAGACTGATGCAGTTGTTTCTGTTCTTAGACTGATGCAGTTGTTTCTGAACGTAGACTGATGCAGTTGTTTCTGAACGTAGACTGATGCAGTTGTTTCTGTCAAACATCAAAATCATCATTAAATAACAGAGAGTTTTTTCGGAGTAGCTGTCTAACCCAGATTTTCACCTAAACTGACATTTACCAAGAGCCATTGAACTATTGGAGAAATTTCCAACCAGTAGTCCTGAAAAAATTACTTGCATGTTCCAATTTGTTACAAATAGCAATGCAAGATAATTATCTATACGATTAATTTTGGTATTCGACGGAAACGGCTGCGCCGGTCTAGTTGACCACGCAAACATGGTTTCGATCAAGGGTGGCAAACTTTTCGTTTTACTTCAAATGAGCCGTAAAACCATATTCTTACAATTCCAATGAAAAATGATACAAATAAACAAGAATACGATGTAAGTCGGACTGTGCTGAATGTAGTAGTATTCACCCGAACACTTGCTACGATGAATGCCGACATCGTGAAAATAACGCGGGAATTTCTTACGGATACGATATTTCGCGACTGCGTTTTTTAATACAGTGTGATATAGTTAAAAGTGCGTATCCACATGTATTTAAATACTTTTGGGCAACCGAGCGCGTAATAACATTAATCACTGACAACGAGTAAACATAACATGATCAGTATTTATACTCGTAAGTAGAACGGCTTCAAATAGTCTCACGGGCTTCAGTTTTTCAAGAAGACCACATGTATACAAGTGCACACAAATATATATCATTTCGTATAGTACATATTTAATAGTATTAGTAAATGCGGTTAAAGTTTTATTACCACTTATAATAACATTATATTCGCGTTCATAATTTATGTTGATTCCATCGTACTATAGCCAACATGCACGTCAGTGCTTTATCACGTGCGAGGAATATTAATTTTTGTCGAAGTGTATAATAAAAACAATTAAAGCACTAACATTTGAACTCTAGCCCGGTATCAGCTATCGTTACAGTGTTTAAATGATTGTCAAATATGGCTTGAAAGAAATGCCCATTACATGATAAGTCAAAACTTGCATCATCTATTTATATTTCATAATTATTATCGTATGTTACAATGTGTACTAAAATCTGAAGGGTACTATTACTAATTGAGTCACAAACATGTGATTACATGCCTCAGTCATCACGAACAGTGCGCATTATTAAAGAGCTACGAGGGTGTAACTCATCATTACATAGCTATTAAAGAGGGAGTAAAAATTCAACGCAGCGAATCACGCCAATCGTTAAACTGCAACAATGGTTCACATGATTTCACTATTTGAGAGTCACAATAAGCACTGAAGCAGAGCAAACACGCCTCACACATTATGCAATTGCACCACGCGAACATCTCAACCAATGGCAGCTCTAGTTTACATACCACGTGCTTCAACCACGTGGTCTTTTGGGCACAATGGGCACTCATCCTCATGTGACCCTCGTTAATTGCGCAGTATTGTCACCTCCTATCAATCACGAGGCTTTTGGGCAAAGGCCAAGCATGAAAATGTGCGTTGCATGAACATCGAGGGACAACACATAATAATTTTCGATTTCTCATTATACAATTTCGCCATACGAACGAAGAAACCTTCTAACAACAAGATGTCATCTACTTTGAATTAGAATATTATGTCATAATATGGTTTACAGATTGGAATTCCCATCCTCCTTTGGTGTAATTTGGAGTTTTATTCAATATACCATACTGAGATAAATAGGAATCGAAATAATAGTATTAGGCACAATTATTATGTCAAAGAAATTACGGTATAGGATGATGACCCCAATGAGCTTAAACATCAACTGCGCCAAACATCCCAGAACGTGAAGCCAATGGAATTTTCGCAAAGACCTAATGATTCTGTTCAACGCTTCTTTCATATGACTGGCAACAAGTTCAGTTAAGTAAAACCTTGACAATGAAATCATTTCCGAACCTCAAGAAACACTTGTGAATGGAAAATAAGTATGCAGTCTCATTGCATTGGTTGAGTCCCACTCCACTCCAGGGACATACCAATTCCGAATAATTACTTTAGCATCAAAGCAATACAAACATATACGTAAATATCAACTACACTCGCCTTTAAATTATCACCGTGCTTACACAACATGACAAAATCTTTACCAACGTAATCATAAGTGAAGTCATGTGACCAACCCGCGAACCCAGCACTAACTGATAGGCCCAGCTGTTTCATCAGCCGCGAGTCGTTTGAAGTCAATTGATAACTGATTGAACATACTTACGGATAAGCAAAACAAATAAACACACGATAGTGCGTGACCTTCGCGCGAGATATGGGCTCCCGTAACAATTACCATCACTTCTCACATGATGGCACGCTCCGGTTACCTATATCATACGAAATCGACCCATAACTTGTAGAACGCAATATACATTACATATTCATAGTTGTATGACATGAATACATTATTGAAATGGGTGGCATGACATTGCAAGTCATAATTATTAATTATTATTTTCAAAAACAAAATAAACACGTTCGCATCATTCCGTAAAGAACGGTGCTTATTGTTATACATGTTGGCACAATTCGTTGAACTTCGCGAATTGCGTGTGTTTAATAACGGCGATAGGTATTTCGTGATTTTGATAGTACTACGTATGGACAGGTGGGAAATCAAAACGATCAGATGGTCAAGAGGTCAATTTATGTTAACACCATCTACGCATGCATCGACGTCAGCTTATTTTATAACTATCTACCTATCCATTGACGTAATTCAATACCTTGGCCATCGAATGGACAAGAGTTCAGTTTATGCTAACACTATTTACGTATCAATTGATGTGACTCCATACATTACTGGTCGAGGGTTTCAAACTTTCAATTTCCCATGATTACGCGATAACGATCACTAGCAAATCCAACACTATGTCAAGTTATCTCTCAGTGTCGAAATAACATTTATCAGCAGGGATCGCCAGGTGTGTACAGTGTGGTTCACCAAAAGGTTCACTCAAGCAAACATCATCCGTGTCCGTTTGTAACTTTATCAGCGTTACAACCATCCACGTAAACTGAATCATTTTTTTCTGTCGAATATCAAATTATTCACATTGCATCATTCAATAATGTACATTATGTTATTTTATTTTTATTCGTGTTTGCTTCTAGTTTGACTTTGCTAAAGACCGTGCAAATCTTACACGTCAAGATATACAAGTCACTTGGTAACAGTTAAGAAAACAAAAGATTTCGCTTAATACGATGTTACCAGCTCGAAAATCCAGAAAACGCCCTTCCCTACAACAACAACAGCAGCAGCAACGTCAACAACAACGACTACATAAACAGCATCATTAGTAGCACCAACAGAAACATCTGCATCAGCAACACCAACGTCAACAATACTATCATCAACGGCAACAACTAGAACAGCAACACCAGAAAAAGCAGCATTACAACCAATAGCAATTTCACCTACGAGACAGCAGCAACATTACAACTAATAGCAATTGCACCTACGAGACAGCAGCAACATTACAACCAATAGCAATTGCAACTACGAGACAGCAGCAACATTACAACCAATAGTAATTGCATCTACGAAACAGCAGCAACATTACAACCAATAGCAATTGTAACTACGAGACAGCAGCAACATTACTAACAACGACAGGTAATAAAACAAATATAGGTACCGGCAACATCGTGAGAATAAACGGGAAAACTATCCACTGCTACCGGTGATGCAACACTTTTGTTTGTGTTTTAACAGACAGACAGATAGAAAGCTTTGTTGACGTAAATTGTCATTACAAATAGTTATACATATTATAGTTCTTAAAACATTATAAAAGACGAGTTGATATGGAAAAACACACTATAACACGAAGACAAGTTAATTAGTTAATATTTGAACAACTTTATCCAGGATAAGTTAAATTGGGAACATGCGTAAAGGCTCTATATGAATTATAAGAATATTAAATTGTACAACATGAATAATTTAAATATTTAATTGTACCATTTTGTTTTGATTTTTTTACAAATAACAAAATAAGTAACTATAATATTTGAGTTTTGCTAGACTTACATATACAGATGCTGAATAAAATTAATTTAATTAGAATTTTATTTTAACAACTACAACAGATTTACGGGTCCGTTTGGGCAGCTTTTTTACGTCTTACTCGTTGCCAATACGGACCTGGTGCAAGGCATCGCAACGTTCCACGTTTACATTGTTGTATTCATTCACTATTTCATTATACAACCGTCTAATGAAAAATTAACATCCGGGTCACGACATTATATAAAACCCGGATTTGTGAGGTTTCAGGATACGATTAAATGTTGCCAACCAATGAAAACGACCAGATTTGTTTTATTAACATCATATAGATTAGGTAAATACCTGAGGCAAATGTGAATCATTAAACGATCGATTAAAGTGGCAAAGTCGCATATATTTTTCATATAACAGATTTGAAAAGTACGATTCTTCTGCAAAGTTACATTGTTTAACAAATAAGTTTTTTTTCCACTATATTAATGCTGCATGGTGGGCAAACCGAACCAAAAAAAAATGAACAAAATATAGAACATACTTATGTTTTTCAACTTTAAAAGACACACACTTTTAACTAATCCAACATTATGGTGTAAGATTCTATTTTAAGAGATGTTTTTTTTTCTCGCAACAAACTACGACCGCGTCCCGTTAAACATCCCCCAACCAGGGTCGTAACACCATTCCCTTCGTTGTGTGCTTTTCGGATTTGATAATAATATGCCAATGAAAACATTCCAACATATCCGTGATTAATGAAATCAGTTATACCCTCAACATGCCAGTAATAACATACAGTGGTCAGCTGAATCTAACAATTTGTAAAGCCCAATTTCAAACATTGAAAAGAAAAGAATGTACGTCATGAACTATTTTCCGATTGCCAGAATTGTCATGCTAGTGAAAACCTTGCTTATATTTAGCCTTTATTTGTGGAATAGATCAATTTCTATTTATGGATAAAGCTCAGTAGACAAGGTCGGACTACCAGGAATAGTAACAGTATACCCGAATGACGTCACAAGTTCCATACGATAGTATTGGATACAATTGTCTCGTGTTTTCGCCACACAGCTATTATAACTATTCGTATAAAAGGGGTATATCGACGGAATTTAGATGTATGTTCGAAATTTCGCAGACCTCTGCTCAATATGAGTGAACAAGTCTTATTAACCCTTTGCATGCTGGGTAATTTGTCGTCTGCTAAAATGTCGTCTGCTGAATTTCTAAAATAAGCATTTTGTTCGATTTTTTCTAAAGAATACTATCAGAATAGCAAACAGTTTGGATCCTGATGAGACGCCACGTTCCAGCGCTCAAAGAGTTAACCGCAAAGAAAAAGGTCAAGGTCATATGGTTTTTCATTATTACGCATACAAATCCTGTTTATGTGAATCAATGGAGAGACGACACGTACACAAACTTTCGCCTGTCTCAATTTAAAGATTAAAGTAATATCTAAAATGTCTTGTGATCAAAGCTTTTATTTATAAGTCGTATATGAATACGACAAAGGCACTCGTGTGCTGAAATATGTGAGGTTAAGAAATTCGTTAAAATATACCAAAATCTTCGAACACGTCTCTTTAAAAACACTAGTGTTCCGGTTCAGAATTCAGTTCAAATTCAAATGTGGGCGGGTTAAATTTATTAATAGAGGTTTGTA
Organism: Dreissena rostriformis; assembly: GCA_007657795.1. NCBI lineage: Eukaryota > Metazoa > Mollusca > Bivalvia > Myida > Dreissenidae > Dreissena > Dreissena rostriformis. Next base: position 215,702 of record VMBQ01000139.1, read on the forward strand.
AACCCTTACGACAACAAAGGTTTGCTCACGGCATTACAACTCTGTTTAATGTTCTGATTCAGAATTCAGCTCAAATTTGATGTTTGGAGGTTTAAATTTATTTATTAAAAATTTAGAAACCCTCACAACATCAAAGGTTTGATCGCGGTAAAAATGCTCTATTTATTTAAGGTATTATTTTATTCTGTATATATTGACACTACGTTCATATTGATTGTAATGAGAATATTATCATGAAATCAAACATATTCCATATTGAGTCTTTAGTATAGCGCAGTAAACAATTGTGTCGTGTTCTGAGAAAACTGGGCAAAATGCTTGTGCGTAAATTGTGATCCCAGATTAGCCTGTGCAGTCCGCACAGGCTAATCAGGGACAACGATTTCCGCTTTTATGGAATTTTTCGTTTAAATGATGTCTCTTTTTAGCGAAAATCCAGTTTAGGCGGAAAGTGTCGTCCCGGATTAGCCTGTGCGGACTGCACAGGCTAATCTGGGATGACACTTTACGCACAAGCATTTTGCCCAGTTTTCCCAGAACACGACACAATTAAACATTCGACCTCGATACTATTTGTGTACTAGATATGGCAATACACGTATATTTTATGATAAAAGTTTTAAATTAAAGACGAAATAATGAGTAGCACATAACATGTGTTTGACATACGCCTATCATTAATCAGAGACTGAGTGTCACTATAAATATTTGAGAAAACGAGATTATCTTAACAATATAAACGCTTTGTGGGTGTATTTACATTACACGCCTCTGCAAGTTATCCTGTTGTCAAAGGAAAGTTCAAATTCTGTTCAAGTTCGTGATATTAAAAATACCGCCCTTAAGACGCGAAATAGAAAACATTATAACCTAGAAAATGAACTATTACAGATACTATAGAATGCAGACTTTTGATATTTTGCTAAGCCGACCTTTCGGTATATGACATTCCAGTATTAGATACAGGGATATTTAAGAAATAAAACCACTTTGAAATAAGACACTTATTTCCTACAAAGATTTCAGTGCATTCATATTCATATCGCCCTATACAATTGCCATTATTTCAAAATGCGTTAACCCATTAATGCCCACTTTTTTATGTGTTTACGAATAGTCAAAATGGCATTACATTGAGGATGGAAAGAAGGAATTGAGATGCCTAATTATATAAAAAAAAAAACTCCCAATAAGAAATTCTTAATGTTTTATTTCCAAATCCTAAATGGGATACAAGCAACGAGAGTTTGGTGTTGTAGGAAACATGATGACATGAATAAATATAACCATTTATTATTTAATATCGACGAAAGCAGAAGGTATACATTGACAATTTAAGTCGTCATCATCATCATCTTCTTTTTCCTCCTACATTATCATCACAATCGCCATTATCATCATCAGCAACAGTAGCAGCAGCATCATCATCCCCACAGTAAGTATTTATTTTAGAAAATTAAGTGACGAATTAATAACGATTATTAAAATGAATGCAATTTTTAAAATGATCTAAATACGTCTAAGAAGCTTAATAATGTTTCGCTGAATTTAACCCTTTGCATGCTGGGATATTTGTCGTCTGCTAAAATGTCGTCTGCTGAATGTCTAAAATCAGCATTTCTTCGATTGTTTTTCAAAGAATACTATCAGAATAGCAAACAGTTTGGATCCTGATGAGACGCCACGTTCTGTGGCGTCTCATGTGGATCCAAACTGTTTGCAACGGCCTTTAAAATTCGGTTCCAGCGCTCAAAGGGTTAATATCTTTGGAACCATACCGTGCGAAGCTTAGCGATAAAGAACATCAATACCAAAATAACCCACAATAAGCTTTATAAACACCCCAAAACACACACACATTTCCTTGGCTAGACATTCAGTAAAACCATACCCGCTGAAAAAGCCATCGAAAAAGCAACGTTACAGATCATTTCCAAACACATATTGTACGCAGCCTTGCGAAAAAGAATATCAATACCAAATCGCCCTATTAAAATTTATAAACACCCACAAATCTTGCTAGACATTCAGTAAAACCTTTCCCGCTGAAAAAAGGCATCGAAAGAGCATCGTTACAGATTATTACCCGACGTATCATGCTCTGGCCTCGTGAACTGCGCGCGAAAAAACACATTGCCAGGCTGGCTTCGTAAAGAAACATTGTAACATGCATTCCTCAGTAGATATGTGCACAGCTTTTCTGGTGAATATCGATATCACCGCTAAACTGTCGTATCTGCGAAATATCTTTTTATCAGATACACTTTTTTCGACCCTGAGGTAAACGTCGATATGTATTATATGTAGGTATGTGTTTTCATATGATTGATTCATAATCCAGATTAGGTTTGTTGAATACCATGCTATGCGTGTTAATTACCGGAGACGGGATTTACAGCGTAGTGATGGGAAATGAGAGAACTAATCTGTTGATCATTCAGTGTATACGAGTTGAATAAGCAGTGCTGTATTTCATTGAGAAACCTAAAATTCGTAGAGATTAATCAATCTTAGGTCACTGAATAGAATCGACCTGTCAAAAGATGCCGTGTTAGAAACCAACAATATAATAGCATCATTTATATGCAGCGACCGTTTTCATGGCGTATCCCTGATCTTCAATAATTATCGATATGCACCAATTCGACTTTAGATTGAGTTGTGTACATGTGTGACGTCACAAAACAGGGGCAAACAGGGGAGATAAGCCAGTCGACGCATTGCGAGTTACGATCATAAAAGTCAACAAAATCATCTTTTCTATGTTAAACAAAACACTAAAACATTATTTTTTCCGATAATTTAATCACATTGCAATGTAAATAAGGTTAAATATATTGACTTTGGATTTTCTTTGAAATTGACCTTTAATAACGAACTTCATAAAAGCGCTGTATGCATACTTTCATGCTTCGGATGTTATTACGGCAGTGCAAATAGAGCAATTGGCAACGGGTGGGTGAATGTAAACAGAACACGTTTGCCTAAGAGTAAATACACTAATAACGTTGGTAAAATCATGCCAAGACTTTTCTTACTTGCACTAACGTGGATATAACAGAAGTAATTATTTGAGGAATTTACCTACAATTTTACAACCACCAAATTTTTTTTTAAAGAAGTTGCCATAATTTACACGGATATTTCTCAATTTGTGTTATTGAAATTGTTAATATGCAATACTTAATTGGCCGTCTCTTGAACGATAAAGACGCGCAGACATCGTAATAATAAATCAGATGAGTGCACACTCGGCGAATTTCTTTACATAGTTGAACTTGAAAAAAAAGACAAAATTACGTCCATAGGTCAAGTATGCCCCCCCCATTCCATTTTTGTCTAAAAGTTCAGATTATGTAATAAACAAGCTGTTTATACCCAAATGTGACTTTTTACCTCTAAGCGTCACCTTGACCTTTGATGCTATGAGAGGGGTGATACACGTAACACTCAGTCTCCTCATCTCATGGTAGTTATGTTTAAATTGCACGAGGATCGACAAAGTACCAGTCCGGTCAAGCTGTTTTAAAGTTAAATTTTACCTTTGCCCTCTACGTGTGGCCTTGAACTCTGAGGAAGTGGGACAGGTTTTGCGCACCAAATGCCCCCTCCTTCTCATAGTAATTATTACTGTTAAGTTATTTTAACCCATTTATGCATAGCAAGGCCTTGGCAAACATATAGACTCAAATGAGACGCCGCATGATGCGGCGTCTCATCAGGGTCTGCGCTGTTTGCTTAAAGGAATTTCTGTAAGAAATATTCTAAATATAGAAATAAATCGACAAGACATCCCTAATTTTGGAAATTCAATTTTGAAGGATGGGAGAGTCCACTAGACATAAATGGGTTAAAATAGCGTGATGAATGGCAAAGTTGAAGTCCGTAAAAGCTGTTTTATGGCATTTTTTTTTAATTTTAAATGTGACATTGACCTTTGATGTAGACAAATGTTACACGCGACATTTCTTCTTATGGTGGTTTACATTTCTTCCAAGTTATTAAAAAACCCATCAATAATTGGCAAAGATAAGGCTAAGACACGAACATTATCTTAGGCAGACAGACACACGCACAACAGACGGACAGTGCGACTGCAAACATGCCGCCTTCTTTGATAGAGTTCATAAAATTCGCCAACCTGTACAGGTAGATCCATATGTGCCTCGCTCTGACAAAAGGGGTTTGCTGCATGTGCGTAAAGTGTCGTCCCAGATAAGCCTGTGCAGTCCGCACAGGCTAACCAGGGACGACTCATTCCGCCTAGACTGGATTTTCGTTTATAAGAGACAAAACGTACCATAACAGCGGAGAGTGTCGTCCCTCATTTGCCTGTGCGGAATGCACATGCATTAAGTCCCGTTTTGTCAGAGCGCGGCTCATAGATTTTGGTATATTTAAATGCAACTTAAAGGAACTTGTTCACATATTTTGGCATGTTTTGAAGTTTGTCATTAAATGCTTTAAATTGATAAATATAAACATCAGATCTAAAGAGCTCCAATATAAAAACAAGAATAAAAGTAAAAGAAGAAAAAAAGAGAAATAAAAAGTTAACCACACCAGGGCTCGACCCATGGAGTAAAAGCCAAGCGCCGAAACCACAAAGCCATCCGTCTTCGCGCGTGTGCGTGTGCGCGTGCGCGTACGCGTGCGTGTGTATGTGTGTAATTCAGAGTTTATGTTCGGGTCGTCATTGAGGCTTTTCGACTACATTATGTGCGGACCTGACCATTCGTCTTCACATGGGTTGCCATTTATTTTATACTTTGTATAACCATCCACGTGGTGTTACAAAATATAACGATAACACAAGAAATCGAAATTTTTAAAACGTTTCGCGTCTGAGACGCTTTATAATTTTATCAATTTCTAACGATGATTTTTCGGTAACGAAAGTGTATTTTCAGTGTAAGTCTGCGGCATTAGTGTTATTTCGCACACTGATGTACATTGTTCATTTATTTCTTGAATCTGTGACAAAAAGTTGAAAAATTCTCATTTTGATAAACTGTGAACAAGTCCCTTTAAACCGTACCAGGGTGTAGGTTGAGATTTCTTCGTCAACAAGTGCCCAATAACATTCGGGAATATAAGAGGACCTAGTGCAAAAAGTGCCCAATAACCCTCAGGAATATGAGAGGGCCTAGTGCAAAAGGTGCCCAATTACCCTCGGGAATATAAGAGGGCCTAGTGCAAAAAGTGCCCAATAACCCTCTGGAATATGAGAGGGCCTAGTGCAAAAAGTGCCCAATAACCATCGGGAATATGAGAGGGCCTAGTGCAAAAAGTGCCCAATAACCCCAAAAAGTGCCCAATAACCCTCGGGAATATAAGAGGGCCTAGTGCAAAAAATGCCCAATAACCCTCGGGAATATCAGAGGGCCTAGTGCAAAAAGTGCCCAATAACCCTCGGGAATATAAGAGGGCCTAGTGCAAAAAGTGCCCAATAACCCTCGGGAATATAAGAGGGCCTTGTGCAAAAAGTGCCCAATAACCCTCGGGAATATGAGAGGGCCTAGTGCAAAAAGTGCCCAATAACCCTCGGGAATATAAGAGGGCCTAGTGCAAAAAGTGCCCAATAACCCTCGGGAATGTAAGAAGGCCTTGCGCAAAAAGTTCCCAATAACCTTTGGGAATATAAGAGGGCCTAGTGCAAAAAGTGCCCAATAACCTTTGGGAATATAAGAGGGCCTTGTGCAAAAAGTGCCCAATAACCTTTGGGAATATAACAGGGCCTAGTGCAAAAAGTATCCAATAACCTGTGGGAATATAAGAGGGCCTAGTGCAAAAAGTGCCCAATAACCGTTGGGAATAAAAGAGGGCCTAGTGCAAAAAGTGCCCAATAACATTTGGGAATATAACAGGGCCTAGTGCAAAAAAAGCTTACAAAGTCATTTGGTGTAACAGTAACGATACAAAATGTTATTGTAAATACCAAGGCTGGAAAAATTCTCAGCTATAAAAAAGTAAACATGTGTGTGTGTTTAAATGTCAACCGGCGCAGCTGTTGCGGCCACGTGACGTATCTTCAGGACTTTTTAAAGGCCAGACGAGCCATGGGCATACGGCATCTGCGCGCGATTAATTGCAAACTCTAGACAGCTGTTAATGTTCAGAATCAATAGTAATAAAAAAAACATGTAAATACCCAGAACATTTACATGAATACAAACAAGTACATTCGTTTAATTGACATCCCCGCCATATATATATTTTGTTTATTGACGGGTGCAGAACTAAGTATAAGGGTTCTTGTTCTTATGCATTGCAATGCTCCTTATTGATACCTATACACCCATGAAGTTTCATATTGACATCTTGTATAGTATCTGAGATATAGCCCTGACAAGTAACATCATGCAAAACAACTAAGGGCAGCAACTATTATTTACGAAAGTGTATGGTTATGGTTATTGTGAACGGCACTTCTCACTGATATCGTTGCACCCATGACGTTGCATGTTGATATCATACTTAGTTTTTGAGCCGTGAAAAGGTTTTGACGGACGGACGGACTAACGGATGGACGGACGGACAGACGGACGTACTGACGGACAACGCCACTTCTATATCCCTCCCTTTTGCGAGGGATGAAAAGTGCCATGAAGGAAACCACTTCTTAAACTTTGTTGATGGAGCCTTTCTTTGTAAACTGTAAAATAATTTATATTCAACGGCATGACATTTCGTGGTTTTTCCAAAAAAGATAGGAAATCAACGAAAAGTAATGTTCCACAAATAATAATGATATACCAGTAATTCACTGTGTAAATAACGAGTACAGGTACGTATATTAATGGATTACCACTAAACTGAGCACAGCATGTTACATTACATTAATATTCGTGATGTTCCATGGTACAGTGTTGTAAGTTGCTGCCATTATCTGGTGAAAAAGGGAAAACAACATGCGCAGAACGTTGTATGCGCAGTGTGACTATACAGTAACACGGAACTTGAAACGGATCTTACAAGCACAGGGTACATGCTTGTTTTTTTGTGGAATTGTCAAATGTTGCTTTTGTTATAAATTATGTGTAAAGATAGCAGGTAAGACATGTTATAGCCTTACGGTATCGGGACAGCATTTCTAAGGAAATGTTCTCTCTAAGTTAATGAAACTTCCAAATTCACAATGACATATAATATCGGTTCAAATATCAGATATTACTGGAAGAATAGACACACTGTCATACAACATGGACCTATCTTGTTGCTTCGTACATTGTTTAACAATATATATTTTCATAGAACACATTTGTATTTCAACCAAGTTATTCATAATTAAGGCAACTACCAATCGCTTGGTAAAGACACATGTACATTAAGCAAAACAAATTGAAAGCAGGTCGTAAGGAGTGTCATTTAACAGACTAACAGCATGTAACGAGAAAAGCATTTACCTATTCAAAACAAAACAAATAACAATCCAGATAATCAACCAAACAGATTAAATATATTTTTTTTTATATAGAGAATAATAGGTTAGTGTTGATTTTAGAAAACAAAAAGCACGAGCCTTGGCGAATGCTTTTTCGTTTTCGTGCCGAGCATTATAAACCTGATCTATAATCAACACTAACATATTATTCTATTTATCCCACTTTTTATTCAGTAAACCTTTTTATTTAAACAAAATAAGTTTAACTGGATAATTCCGCTGGATTTATGACGTCATTTTGTCGAAAAAATGACGTAATTTCGTGCCATGTTTTATAGCAGAAATTTAATCAACCGAATTCGCTGTAAAGGTGGGATAAATGTTCGTTTTTGTATGAGATGCAAACACATATTTCAGCAATGGTATTCGCCCATTTCCTCAAGTCGGTGCCCTTGTTGTTCGCCTTTTACCTGCACAACAACACATGCAAACGTGTTTATGATCATGTAAGTAAACAGGTCAACAAACCCAAAATGTTGTATCATTTGGTGACCGTGAACGGCTAAACTCTTTCAGTGCTGGAACCGAATTTTGAAGGCCTTTGCAAACAGTTTGGATCCAGATGAGACGCCACAAAACTTGGCGTCTCATCAGGATCCAAACTGTTTGCTATTCTGATAGTATTCTTTGAAAAAAATGAAGAAAATGCTAATTTTAGAAATTCAGTAGACGACATTTTAGCAGACGACAAATTTCCCAGCATGCAAAGGGTTAACGACTCAACAAAACCATAGACAATACCTACGTTAATGATGGTATTCACTATTTACACTATGATGCTAATCTACACGTCTTTTAACTGTAACATAACTTCTCGCGTCACGTTCGCAAATTGTTTATCCCCCACCCCCAGATTGAAACACTTTTTGGACGGAAATATAATAATCTGACAACAGTGAATAGTAAACATATACGGACACTAGTATACATCATAATGAATGGCGTTCACGCTCCATTTGTGGAAAGGTAAATACCGGTACCGGTACCAAGGTTCAGATATATCACTGCAAATTACCTGTTAATCGCCTTTTCCCGTCTTATTTGCATAAAGAATATGTTAATTTTTGTATGCATAAATGGTATGTGAATGGTATACGTTTTTTATTCAGATCTGGTAACTCGACACTCTAAATTACTGTTTCATAATCATCAGATGTCCAGAATCCGTTATCAAAATTATTGCAAACAATATCAACGGGTTCAAACTTAAAGCAACAATCCGTGTCTTCCGTTAACGACTTGATTTCGAATTATATTTGAGCCTCGCTCTGGGAAAACGGGGTTAAATGCATGTGCGTAAAGTGTCGTCCGAGCTTAGCCTGTGCAGTAGGTACAAGCTAATCAGAGGCGACACTTTCCGCTTTTACGGTATTTTTCGTTTAAAGGAAGTCACTCCTTAGCGTTAATCAAGTTTAGGCGAAAAGTGTCGAGATGCACAGGCTTATCTGGGACGGCACTTTACGCACATGCATTAAGCCCAGTTTTCCGAGAACGATGCGTATATACTTAGATCGGTGTCCCTGCTGTTAGCGTCATACCTGCACAACAAGACCGGCAAACGTGTTCACAATCTTGTTCGAAAACAGTCCAACATTCCCAAAATGTTGTATCATTGGATGTTTTTCAACGACTCAACAACTTTAGACAACCAGAATACTAACACTTATTATCGAAGATATTATTCACAGTACGATATTAATCTAGTCTTTTAACTGTTTGAAACACTTTTGGGACGGAAATATTATACACTGTCAACAGTACAGTGTACCAATAAAAGGACACTAACATACGACATAATTAATCGCGTTCACGCTCTACTTATACAAAAAAATTGCCAAGGCTAAGATAAATTATTATATGACTTCAAATTACCTGTACAGCTCCTTTTTCCATCTAATTTGCATAATGAAAATGTAAATGTTTGATTGAGCAATGATAATAAATCTAAAATTTATGCATACGTGGTATGTCAGTGGTACATTCAGATCCGGTGTGTTTTTAAAACGTTGATGTTTGCTCTTATATCTCGTAAAGGTGAAGTAAGCTGAAGTCGTGAGTCGGAATATAAGAATTATGATAATGAGCATCGCTCTGAGAAAACGGAACTTAATGTGTGTGCGTAAAGTGTTGTCCAAGATAAGTGTATGCAGTCCGCACAGGCTAATCAGGGGCGACACATTCCGCCTAAACTGGATTGTCTCTTAAAAAAGACTTTCTTTAAACAAACAATAAAATAAAAGCGGAAAGTGTCGTCCCTGCTAAGCCTGTGCCGACTGCACAGGCTAATCTGGGACGACACTTTACGCACATGCATTTAACTCCGTTTTCCCAAAGCGAGTTTCACATATACTTCGGTCGCAAGTGATTCATGGCAGCCACGGATTGTTGAACCCCGTGATGTTTGCTTAAAAGAAACACAATGCCCCCCTTTTGCGCTGCTTTGAATTAAAAACTTTATTTCTCGATTATATCCCTTAACAATTATAACTTCACTTGTGAAAATGATCTGTACCTGCCAAATGATAAATAGAAATTATCTCCCTTTAAAGCTTGTTACTTCCCCTGGATTTTGTTTTTAAACCTTTAACCTTGAAGGATGACATTGACCTTTCAGCACTCAAAATATGCAGCTCCATAAGATTCACATGCATGCCAAATATCAAGTTGCTATCTTCAATATTGCAAAAGTTATGGCCTATGTAAAAGTTTTTGGACGGACACACAGACTGACAGACAGACTGACTGACAGTTCAACTGCTATATGCCACCCTCCCGGGGGGGGGGATAAAAAAGATTTCGATCACGTTAAATTCTGGACATCTGATGACTATTAAACAGCTATTTAAATGTTCGAGTTTGTCCCAACTATTTATGAAAATACAGTTTACCACCAAAAGGGTGAAGAACTAGACAAGACCTCGTCTTTCGTTCCAATCCAATTCGAACATGTACATATTATTTCTGTGGTGTGAAATTCTATGTAAAACAATATGTATTATGAAAAAAATTGTTTAAACTTACCTCCAAAGGACACTTTAGGGTCATTTATCACGCTCCCCTAACGGAATGTTTTTGTACTCAGTAAATGTTTTCATGTTTATTGCAACATGAACTTGCTCTTCATATAGTGCATTGTAACCCTATATGCTCGAATAGAAACTGTAGATGAATTCACGCTGATATTTACACGTATGATACGAAACCCTGTTTTTAATAACAAGACATGTATACATAGGGCACAGCTACCCGTGCATTCCACAGTTGTCTCAAAACTCAACTTATGTCAATAACAATTAGAAGCCTTATTTGACCTTTGACCTCTATGTGTGACTTTGACCTTTTAGGTTATGACATGTTTTTTGTTTGTTAGTAAATCTTGTATTGGTCGTACTTACAAGTAACAACATCATTCTTAAGTCTAGAAATGGCGATGACGATTTGAGTGAATTATCTTGCTACGCTGAACTCGTAAATTATAAAAAAAAACGCATTGCAACATAAAATTACCCCCTAACAAAATCTTCGATATTGTCTTAATATAACTCTATATAACGATTTTTTATTTGACACAATAAAATAAAATTCTGATAACACGATAAATATATTTTACCAACATGTCCTTTTAAACATTGTACATTGCCATCGATTTGCACAATTCAAACGTATTTTTTGTCTCGTTGAAAGAGGTCCGATGTATTTCATTTAAAGATAAATGTGTTTTTGTACCGACGAAAGAGAACAACACTTGCTAAAATAAAATATTCCGAGTCTTTGATGCAAAGTTGTGTGGCCATCAAATCCAATAAACAGATCTCGTTCATTGAAGAAAAAAAAAAGAAAAAGAAACGAGCCTCGCTCTGTGAAAAGGGGGTTTAATGCATGTGCGTTAAGTGTCGTCCCAGATAATCAGGGACGACACTTTCTGTTTCAGCTGGGTTTTTGCTAAGAAGAGACTTTCTGTAAAAGAAAAAAACAATAAAAGCGGCAAGTGTCGTCCCTGATTAGCCTGTGCGGACCGCACAGGCTAATCTGGGACGACACTTTAAGCACATGGATTAAACCCCCTTTTCACAGAGCGAGGCTCAAACGTAACAATTACACACGATGTGGTTTATATGCAAAGTCCCACCGGAACACGAAGTTTCGTAGTTTCTCAATTTATCGAAATATTTAATCAGAAACTTTATGTATGAGCTTGTTGCATTACATTCAAAATTATGGGTGGTTAATTTCATGGTTTTTACATTTAACCATGTATTGTGTTTAATTCTAGTTACATTCAAGATCATTTGTTGTATATGTCTCTTACATAAAACTTTGTTTTTGACTATGATTTTTTTTCTTTCGAAGCCATGTTAGTCATCTTCGTCAGAAGACATCGAGAAATCTTTGACAATGTCTTCGCCTTCTGGCATGTCATCATCGCCATCATCAGCGTCCGCAGCCTCCTCTTCAACATCCTCATCATCGTCCGCACTTCCGGCCCCATCATCATCCCCACCATCATCATCATCATCATCATCGTCGGCAGAACCCGCGAGTTGGTCGAGCTCATCACTGTCAAAATCACTATAATCATCTTCATCGTCATCAACAGCACTTCCGGTCAGTTTGGCGGTCTTGCCGCCTGCTGCAGCCTTGGCTTTCTGTAGCTTTTTCTTCTCGGCGCGCGGCAGGAACGTGTCCGTGAGATCTTGTTCCTCCTCGCTGTCGCCATCAAACAAGGCCGAGAACTCTTGCTTCTCGTCTGTCGAGAGCTTTGGCTGGCGCTTAATGGTCGGTAGCTCAGTGTCAACGACCGTGTCTCTTGCGGCTATCTTATGCATCAGCTCACGGTCTCGCAGTTTCCGCCAGGTGGCGTGAAACTTGTGCAGCGGGGTACCGGCCGTCTCACACTCGCGTTCCCATTGGTCCTGAATACAATTTAATAAAACTAAATATTAAGAATAACATTAAAATAATATTTAGAATTACATTTTATATAAAATTCAGAATAAAGTTTAACAGAACAGTTTTACGGACTGTATCCTTGACTGTATCTAATGCTAGGTTGAAGTTTTTGTACAGGAAGAGTAAGTTCCTTAACCCCACTCTAAAATGTTACTGGTCACATCCCTCATCCAGTGTCATTTTGATTATGGTTGTTCAATTTGGTATAACAGCTTGTCTCAGGATTTTAGGAATAAATTGCAGGTCACCCAGAACAGAATGATCAGGTTTGTGTTGGATCTTGAAGCAAGGGCTCATATAGATCAAAGTCACTTTGTCAAACTAAATTGGTTACCAGTCTCTAAAAGGGTTGAACAAATCATGTTGTGCCATTTGTTCAAAATCTACAATGGTAGATCAGGTTACCTAAATGAGCATTTCATTCCACTTAGTTCAGTTCAAAACTATCCAACTAGGTTAAGAGTGTCAGTTGGTGCTTCCAGTGATTCTTTCACAGACACCGGAAGATTTTGTTTGCCCAATGTTAAAAGTTTTGGTAAACGGTCATTTGCTTATCAAGGTTGTTCTCTGGAATGAAATGCCACAACATATTAGACATGCGAAGAATCTCCTCAATTTCAAGTCCACCGTCAAAATCCATTTGCTTGCTACTATTTAAGTTTTTTGTTTTGTTTTTTGTATTTTTATTTGTATTTTAATAGTTCAAAGTAATTCAATGTATATTCTGTGATATTTANTTTTCTCGGTACATTCGTACTCAAAATAGCAATTGCATAATATGATTCCGGAGATAGTCGATCTATCACGAATTTACACGAGTACTCACGATAGCCTTGTCGTCTGCGAGACTGATGTTGACGGTACGTCTGCGGGCCACGATGTACTTGCTATTCTCCTCGACTTTGTCTACGATCTGACGTATCTGCTTCGTGAAGTTGCCCACCTTGCACGTCTTCAGGAAATCTTTCAGCTGTAGCATGGCGGGCAAAACCAATTCTGGAAACCCGATGGAATGCGCATGCGCATTGAAGTGCTCCAGCAAGAGTTCGTAGAGTTGATCGATAAGCCCATCCTTGAATTCCTTTTCTTGGATCTGTGCCTTGGACAGCTTGAGGATGCAGGCGAAGTTGAAGGGTTTTATGCTGATGCTCTTGTGTTTCTTGTTGAAGTCAGTCTGCTCGAACACCTGTAATATATTTGTATTTATCATAGTATTTATCATATATATATATATATAAAAGATTTAGACTCTTTGAAAGTAAAGCATCCAGGTTCACGGTGCCTATACCACGTTACTTTTTAAGGTCTGTGTTGGGAGAATACTATTAACAAAAGCGCGACCCAGGTAACATGTTTAGGGATGTCTTTTTAAATATTTCAACATTTTTAATGGGATAAAGTGGAGAGCCCGCTCATTCGTGAGTTTTCTATAGGTATCATGATTTTCACGTTTGAACGGTTAGAAAAATGTCGGATCTGTGTGGGGACTTCATATTACAAACGCGCGGTTGTTATCGCACGTGGAAACGATCCACCGTGTTATGCTTTCTGTACCGAAGAAATCCGAATGAACCGAATATTGCGTAATGACGACCGAACATAATGTCAACTTAACCCAACATAATTTCAACTGAATCGAACATGATGTAAACTGAATCGAACATAATGCCAACTTAACCCAACATAATGCGAACTTAACCCAGCATAATGTCAACTAAACCCAACATAATGTCAACTTAACCCAACATAATGCCACCTTAACCAAACATAATGTCAAATTAACCGAACATAATGTCACCTTAACCTAACATAATCTCAAATGAACCCAACATAATGTCAACTTAACCCAACATTATGTCGCCTTAACCGAACATAATGTCAAATGAACCCAACATAATGTCAACTTAACCCAACATAATGTCAACTTGACCCATCATATCAGTCTCTTTCAACAAAAGGCAGTTTTGTCGTTCCATAGAAAATAAATGCAACATTTTTGCACATAGAGACCCACATAACCATACCTTTTCTTAAAGGGCATTTTAAGCTGAATCGTTTTAAACAATAAAAAAAGATATGTCATGGACAAACCAAGAAAGAACTTGACACAAATCAAAATCGACTGTTTTTCACCTTCTTTTTTTCCGGCCGTTTTCTATTGGAATGTAACCATTGTTAGTGCAATCGTTTACTATAGAGTCTAACTTTATCAAATTTCAGTGATTTAGTAGTGAACACCTAATCTTACCCTATCAATATCTCCAAAAGATAAAACCAGAACAACAGCCTAAAGTGTAAAACATGCCTTCGAGGAAAATCTGTTTTTTTTAACAGCCCTACATGAATCGATTACTTAGTATAATGTAAAATTGATAATGTACACGTATTTAAACCGTATGCAATTCATATTTATTTAAAAAAAATCGACAAAAAGCGTAACAACTGTTTTGATATTTTACCGGTTTTGAAAGATGACTATTCATAAATGGACACATATTTTACGCATTTTTATCAGAAGTGATATTTCGCATGTTTGAATATGATGAAAACATTCATTTCTTACAAAAAAAATAATTTGGGAAATGTCATTTGCCCAACTGTGAAGAAGTCCCTTCAATATTTCACAAGGCAATGCACGTGCCCATTGAAAACAATAAAATGCATGCCTCAGTTCATAAGTTCAGGACATTCAAAGATAGTCTTCTACTTTGTTAAACTGTAGAGAAAAAAAACATCACGTACAAGATGACCAAATGAACGCAAAAAATATATTTCTTAAAAACAACAAACACAACATGTTTTGACGTTTACTGCATAAAGTTAAATAACCGAATTCATGTTCGATGCATAACCCAAATAAGACCGATTTCTGGGATAATATCATACACAACATACTTAAACATAATTATCGACGTCTCTGTAATAATAGGCACATTATTTAGGTAATTGTTTTGCTTATTCCATTAACCGAATGCACTGATCAAAACCTCGATCTTACGGTGATTTTGAATAAAACGCTGAAGCGATGCCAAATATCTATCAAGTCATTTGTGCTAAATGAAAAACACCTTAATGTAATTATCAATAGAACAAATGTCGATAAAAAAGATATTGCCAAACTATGTTAAACACGTGACATGTCTTAAACAATTAGGACGACGCATTTTGTTCTTTATTTAAGTAGAAAGAAATCAAAGTTAGTGTCATCATGAGACAACAAAACAAATGTCTTCCATGACGCTTCACGCGACTTTCCACATGAAAAGTGAACGGCAGCAAGAGTAACATAGGACTGATAAAAACAAGAGAAGTCCAAAGACACCGAGCTCGACTTTTCCTTCGCTTATATAGAATAATGTATATTTTTATATGTCAGTCATCTGATATGATGACCACAAAAATATATGTGAAATTGGAGATCAGTAGCTGTCATATAGAATATGTCATGATTATTCGACGAAATGATTAATCAGGTAATAACGAAATGATTAATCAGGTAATAACGAAATGATTACACTTAGCGCAACAATGATGCTTTTTGCAGTTCGAAAAGCTGGGTGCATAAAATCAATAAGACTTTCCGTCATATAAGGGTTCGACCCAACACAAAATGTTCGCCGCCCCGATGGTAGACTAAATCCTGTGTAAGGCACAATTCATGTTTATGTTATAGGACTTAACGTAGTGATATACATTCAAATGTTTCCCCTTAAATTGTCCTGTAAATCCGATCAGTGGTCACTAACGTACTGACAGACAACCTTATTGAGAGAGCGGTGAAATAAGCCATAAAATACATGTACACATATGTTTTAAGCAACATTTTGCGATATCATTATTATGTATTACAAATTTGTATTAAATCACTATGACAACTTTCACAAGTCAAGAAAAACACCAGGACATGACAGAACAGCTTTAAAGACAATTAGCACCCTTTGCAGCCAAATAAACATGTGTTTTACACGGGAATGAATAAATGAGCTATTAGTTTCCGGCCTAGCTTGTTATGACTATGCCCGTATTGTTGCGACATGCACCTGGTCACGTCCAAACAGTCTGAATGGAACTCGATCACAAACACCTTGCTGATGAACCCATTTATGCCTAGCGTCTAGAAAAAAGGCCTTGGCAAACAGCGTAGACCCCGATGAGACGCCGCATGTTTGCTTAAAGGAATTTCTGTAAGAAATATTCTAAATATAGAATAAATATACTAGACATCCCTAATTTTGGAAATAAATTGATCCAATTTAGAAGGATGGGAGAGTCCTATGGCATAAATGGGTTACGCACGTGGATTACCCATTATCATGTCATCTATCAAATGCGTGAATCGTGCAAGACGTAATGTGTGTTTGTTTAATATTAAACGCAATACACAATACCAAGTCAACTTCACGGACCTTCATGCTACTGTTTATGTAAAATGATATATTTGTGTTTTCCATGGTACGCTGTTTTAATTGCTTCCCAAACGCGCCATTTACATGAAGTTACACAATAATGAAGGACACAAGAAGAAAACATGTTACAGTTTGTTTTCTGTAAAACAACTGCATGACAGCAACCATAGAATAGAAGGTGTGCTAAGTGTTGAAGATGGTAGCAGATGTTCCAACAACATAACCAGCAGTATCATCAGCAGAGGAAACGAAGCGTTTTCGTTAACTGAAGAACAGAACGCATGTAAGTGTCGTCCCAGATAAACCAGTCCGCAGAGGCTTATCAGGGACGAAACTTTCCGGCTAAACTGGATTTTCGTTAAGAAGATACTTTTTTTAAACGAAAAATCCATTAAAGCGGAGAATGTCGTCCCTAATCTGGGACAAACAATTTCGAAAATGCATTAAGCTCCTTTTTCCCAGAGCGAGGCTCATAAATAATAATACTAATACTAGCAACATTAATGATAATAATTAAGAGAAAACAGACGATAGGGGTCACCAATATAATGTTATGTAAAGGCATGATGAAACATATAATATACCATAATTATATAACATACCACGCATTAAAACAGAAGCCAAAATCACCCAACGTTCAGCCCACAGTGATGCAATGTTTTGAGGCGAGGTCAGTAGGCCACGGTAAAGTCTAACGACAAAACCCGAAACAATTCAATTTAGTAACAGTTGAATTCTGTCCAAATCGTTAGGCCTCGGTTCATTGTTAAAACTTGAGTCTATTGTTGTTCAAGTGCCACACATGACTTGATTGACCTGATGTTGGCAAGATTGTCAAAAATTCGTGGCTTCGTGCCCACATATGGGTCGGTTGCCAACTTAAGGGTGAACCTTATATTGTCATTTATTGCGCATTAGTTAATTTTAAAACCATATTTTTAATAATACTATATTCTGACTTCACTTCAAAAACAAGAGATATGTAACCCAAAACATCATTTTCCTATAAATGGCGGTATATATAATCTAATGATATATCTCACACAAGTGTGTTGTCGAGCCGTGATTCGAACTCAATATACCCTGAAATTATGTCCAGCGCTTATCAACTGAGCTAGCAAGGGCCAGCGACTTAATTGTTATCGCTACATCAGAGTCTTTAACCCATTTATGCCTAGCGTCTAGAAAAAAAGGCATTGGCAAACAGCGTAGACCCAGATGAGACGACGCATAATGCGGCGTCTCATCAGGGTCTGCGCTGTTTGTTAAAGGAATTTCTGTAAGAAATATTCTAAATATAGAAATAAATATACTAGACATCCCTAATTTTGGAAATAAATTGATCCAATTTAGAAGGATGGAAGAGTCCACTAGGCATAAATGGCTTAATTGAGTTGGCACATGTGTGGTGCTCTCATGCATGCTCAGTTGTTTCATCGGATGGACTATACAGGCATATGAGAAACGTTATGGGAAAACAGGGCTTAATACATGTGCGTAAAGTTTTATCCCAGATTAGCCTGTGCAGTCCGCTTTTTTGATATTTTTCGTTTAAAGAAAGTCCCTTCTTAGCAAAAATCCAGTTTAGACGGAAAGTGTCGTCCCTAATTAGCCTGTGCGGACTACACAGGCTAATATGGGACGATACTTTACGCACATGTATTTAAACCCCTTTTCACAGAGCAAGGCTGATATATCTGTGCCAATTGTTCGCCAGTTATCTGCAAAACTAATTCTGCGATAACCGAAAAAATACTAGAGTTACTTCGATTGAACTTGATCTAATTGACAAGAGATCGCCAATGTTTTGAACATTCTTCATTTAAGTCTCCCCTTATAAAACACACACACACCATACTTTAAGAACAACTGCGCAGTTAATTGTATAGCCGATAGTTTGCGCTTGCCAAATCACTGAGATTTAAACACATAGATGAAGTGAATACAATGTTAAACTATTATGAATTGTTACATCATAACAAAACCATTTGTAAAATTCAGGTCAGTCATTTGTGTCAGACTTACAGATTAGATTTGACAGACGTAACCTATTAAATTACAAAAGGCACTGACTAACAAAAGATACATCATAATGACTGAAATAATGTGTTAACACCTGAAATACATATGAGGCGCTCTGAGAAAACGGGGTTAAATGCATGTGCGTAAAGTGTCGTCTCAGATTAGCATGTGCAGTCCGAACAGGCTAAATCAGGGACGACACTTTCCGCCTTATTTGGATTTTCGCTAAAAGGAAACTTCATTGAAACAAAAAATACCATGAAAGCGGAATGTGTCGTCCCTGATTAGCCTGTGTGGACTGCACAGGCTAATCTGGGACGGCACTTTACGCACATGAATTAAACCCTCTTTTCACGGAGCGAGGGTCATATTAAAGTGGACGCAACTAAGCTTTAGAAAAATGAAAATATCATTTTAAGTAGCCACGTCACGAATTCAAATTCGCAACACATACTGTATTACTGTTTGATGTCATATAACCGTCAGCAGTCAAGCCTGCCTATATTAAAACCATAATATAAACCTTTGATTAATAAAAAAAAAATCCAAGGACACTTAGTAAATTTAAACCTCTTTGCTTGAGCACGACAGTGTCACAAAACATTAGGTCGTAAAACACGCATTGAGCCCAGTTTCAGAATGGGTCTTGTGATCGGAGATTGTGCAACCGTTTATAGGCGGTTCTTGTGATTGCAGATGTTTGTAAATGTTTCCGTTTTGGTCTTATGAAAGAAGATTCTTGATATTATTACAATTAGCGACCACTTTGTAGGGAGCGCTCGGCATTCTCACTTCCAGAAAGTAGGACACTGTCGTTTGTACAACGTCATAGCTGGGCTCATATTCGTGCTACGTGTTCGTAACTCGAGTTACACATCTCCTTTTCAAACACATTGGAAGATGTGAGAGTTACACATATCAGTTTCAAACACATTGGAAGATGTGAATGACACTTTAATTATGTCACAGAACGAAAGCGGTGCTACTTTTGCAACTGGCCGTTATAATTGTCCAGTGGTGCACTGATCTCTTATCCCTTTGCATGCTGGGTAATTTGTCGTCTGCTAAAATGTCGTCTGCTGAATGTCTAAAATTAGCATTTTCTTCGATTTTTTTCAAAGAATACTATCAGAATAGCAAACAGTTTGGATCCTGATGAGACGCCACGTTCTGTGGCGTCTCATCTGGATCCAAACTGTTTGCAAAAACCTTCAAAATCCGGTTCCAGCGCTCAAAGGGTTATTCAGGTAAAGCAAATATAAAACATCCTTGTTGTTTATATTTCTTTTAGTTGCGACTCACGACCTTCAAAATTGTCCACCCGGATAGTTATCAGACAGTCCCCACTAACCTTGAACTAGTTCAGAAAAATAATAAAAGACCGCCTGGTAAGAAAATGAAAACGCAAAAACATCTCGTGATGGTGCTAATTACTTTCGCAACATGTTGCGTTTGCATATGTCATTAACACGTTTGTTGAGCGGATTAACTTTTTTTATAATGCATATTCCGTGATGCATTCCATAGGGAAAAGGCAGACGTGCACTGAAGGTCACTCTAGATCTTCGTTTCCAGGCAATTATTGTGTTCTTCAGTGCAGCTAGGAAGAAGACATCATAAATGTATCGTGTTCTGAGAAAACTGGACAAAATGCATGTGCGTAAAGTGTCATCCCAGATTAGCCTGTGTAGTCCGCACAGGCTAATCAGGGACGACAATTTCCGCTTTTATGGAATTTTTCGTTTAAATGAAGTCTCTTCTTAGCAAAAATCCAGTTAAGGCGGAAAGTGTCGTCCCGGATTAGCCTGTGCGGACTGCACAGGCTAATCTTGGATGACACTTTACGCACAAGCATTTTGCCCAGTTTTCTCAGAACACGCCACAAATACGACAGTTAATCATTATTTTCCAATTTCAGACGGTCCACAAAGCAAGAAGTCGCTAACAGCCAATGTGAATAGAATATTGTTAGGGCATTCTTGTGGCCAAGGGGACATTGCGCGCGTGTTACTATAGCTCGTCCAATTAAAGATAATAATTATGCAATGCTAGCTCAGCACATTTTTTTCTTTTTGCCATGGACAAATTCTTGAAGGCCATTGCAAAAAGTACTTGATAATTTATAATAAATATATGCATAGGAAACTTACATGATTTGTGTGCTCGACTTGGCTAGCGATGACACATAACATATTAGTCGCTCTCTGGGAAAACCGGGCTGAATGCATATTCGTCAAGTGTCGTCCCAGATTACCATGTGCAGTCCGCACACACTTATCAGAGACGACACTTTCCGCTTTTATGGTATTTTTCGTTTACAGGAAATCTCTTTTTTAACGAAAATCCAGTTTTGATGGAAAGGGTTGTCACTGATTAGCCTTTGCGGACTGCACAGGCTAATCTGAGACGACTCTTTAAGCACATGCATTAAGCCCCGTTTTCCAAGAACGTTGCTTAATTCCAAAGCAAAGTGACTTCCTATATTACGACTTCATTGTTTAGAATTGTGACACCCTTTGTTTTTATCCTTTCTCAACTTTGTAACTACAACTCTTCTCGCAAATGAAACAGAAAGTGCTCAGCAAATTAAACATGAGGTGTAATTAATAAATGACATTTAAGTTTGGGGATTGACAGTATGACAAGAAATCGTCCGAATAAATCAATTAATACATTGACGAAGGACCACACATGAATTCGTTCTGTTTGTAAATAGAAGACTTTCTCACATGTAAAAACGGTAATGTTATTACGTAACAATACCTTACTTTACCATATACATGTGCTACCATAATCATAAACATAATAATATATACATTCTAATAATGGAGGTCTCGCATAATATTAACGCCTACACGAATCCAACAGCTGTAAGAAACGTGTTGCATAGGAGTGGATGACACAACATAGATAGCAGAAATTAAACGAGGATACAATCGCAATACATAACCGTAGAGAGCGAGGCACAGCGTTTGACAAACCCACGCTTAAAACAGGGCTTAGTGCATGTGCGTAAAGTGTCGTCCCAGATTAGCCTGTGCAGTCCGCACAGGCTAATCAGGGACGACACTTTCCGCTTGTATGTTACTTTTCGTTTGAAGGAAGTCTCTAATAAACGAATGTCCAGTCTAAGCGGAAAGTGCCGTCCCTGATTAGCCTGCGTGGAGGCTAATCTGGGACGGCATTTTACGCACATGCCTCAAGTAGAATCCTCCGTATGAAGATGTGCCGAATGTCAGCTCATATGTATTGTAACAAAAAGGATGCAAATAATAAAAATTGTCGTCCCTGATTAGCCTATGCGGACAACACGGGCTTATTTGGGACAACCCTTTTCGCAAAAGCATTAAGCCCATTTTTCCAAGAACGAGGCTCATTAAATAATGATGACCCAGCTTGTTGTGTTGCTTACTTGGATGCAAAAGTACTGACGTCATGGGAATGAAGTATAAGAGATGGACGAGTACTTTACTTCATTTTCCCATAGTTACGCCATATAATTATTCAGACGCTGGATCGTACACACTTATCACAGTTACAATGGACATTGTTTAGTCACTGTTAACACATTTGCAATACGACGTCATCCTGAGGTGATTGTACTTATAACGTCAATGCTCATAAGTGGTACAAATTAATAGTTTGACCTCGATCGGAGATTGCCGTACCAGGTCAGGGTTCATAGGTCGCTTTAAGTTATGCGGGGAACCAATTTTTTTCCCGATTGCAATCACGATACAGAATGCAGAAATTATGACTGTAGGACTCCAAAAATACATTTTCATTTTAAGTTTTTATGAGCATGGGTTTCAAGAACTTTCGTTATCCATGCGTCTTATGGTTTGAAAAGTTTGAGCCGCGTTGATCGAAAATGCGTTTTACATGGCAAGTGGACACGAGCTGAAAGTTGACGACACACACTGCACGCCACATGACGACGGTCGCCGGACATGGGTTGATCACAATAGAATAAAAATAAAAATGTGCGTTCTCAATAATATACATGTCAGTGTCGTGAACGGTGTTTACCGCGTGCAACTACGTAATTCATGACTTGGTAGGGAAAATTATCATTTGATTTTTACACGTGATAATTTCGATTTACTATTAATAGAATACATGTTATGTTCGACATCGCGGACAGTGTGTCATTTTCATGACATAGACGGAGCAAAGATTTTGTTTCAATGCACCGGTGCTTACTGAGAAGAATGGTCCGGATATAAACTTTAAACTGAAAACGTTTTTGGAGTGGCCCATTCCATAAATTTGAGCCGCGCTCTGGGAAAACGGGACTTAATGCATGTGTGTAAAGTGTCGTCCCAGATTAGCCTCTGCAATCCGCACAGGCTAATCAGGGACGACACTACCCGCCTAAACTGGATGTTTGCTAAGGAGAGACTTTCTTTAAAGGAAAAAAACCCATACAAATGGATAGTGTCGTCCCTGATTAGCCTGTGACCACACTGTCCGCCTTCAAGGAATATTTCGTTTAAAGGAAGTCTCTTCTAAGCAAAATTTTAGTCTAAGCGAAGAGGGATGACAGTTTTCGTACATGCATTAAGCCTGGTTTTGCCAGAGCGAGGGTCATTTAATTTCGATGACCGAGCTCATTGTGTTGCTTACTTGAATGCAAGAGGAAGTGACGTCATAGACTTGACGTATAAGAAATGCAAGAGTACATATACATGTGTCCATGGTGACACCATATAATGTTACAATGCACTTTGTTCAGTCACTCATAAACCATTCGTATCACGACGTCATACTTAAGTCCATATACTTATACCGTAAATGCTCGTAAGTGGTACAACATTATAGTTTGCCCTCACTCGGATGACTTACGCCGGAAATAGTGTGATCACAAAAAATAATAATCAAACGTTTTCATGTATATACATATTAGTGTAGCGCAATGGTGTTAACTTCGTGAAACTACGTAATTCATGACTTGTCAGGTAAAAAAATAATTTGATTTTAACACGTGATTATTTGGATTTACTATAAATAGAATACAAGTAATTCTCGACATCCCGGACAATATGTCAATTTCACGAGCATGATGATGCAGGACATATTTTGTTTCAAATCACCGATGATTACTGAAAAGCATACTCTGTATAAACTGTAAACTGCAAACGTATCTGGAGTGGCCTATTTGAATGCGTTCTGTGAAAACGGGGCTTAATGAATGTTCGTAAAGTGTTGTCCCAGAATAGTCTGTGCATTCCGCACAGGCTTACCAGGGACCACACTTTCCGCTTTTATGTAATTTTTCGTTTAAAGGAAGTATTTTCTTAACGAAAATAGAGTCTACGCGGAAAGAGTCGTCCCTGATTAGCTGGTGCGGACATCACATGCTAATCTGGGACGACACTCGACGCATACGCATTTAACCCCAATTTCCCAGAGCAAGGCCCATTTATTTTAGTTTTAGTGATTTTTACAAAACGTTTAATGATTTCTGTTAAACAAAACGCAAACTTAATTGTTTCGACCATTGAAAACCTTAGTTAAATCTATCAGAATTTCGCTAGATATCACTTCTAAAGGTTAAGCCCTACAGGCGCTGGAAAAAAGATTTGTACTTCAATTGCATTCTTAGTAGGATTATGCTCGTTAGAAACACACAATAAAACAGGCTTATATAAGTCACGTTCTGAGAAAACTGTGCATAATGCTTGTGCGTAAATTGGCATCCCAGATTAGCCTGTGCAGTCCGCCCAGGCTAATCAGTGACGACAATTTCCGCTTTTATAGAATTTTTGCTAAGAAGAGACTTCATTTAAACGAAAAATGTCATAAAAGCGGAAAGAGTCGTCCCTGATTAGCCTGTGCGGACTGCACAGGCTAATCTGGGACGACACTTTACGCATATGCATTATGCACAGGTTTCTCAGAACACGACATACATAAGTAGAGTATTATTATACAATTCAATATGAGGTTTAATCCTATCGTAATGTTGGTCGCCACGTGAGAGGAATTAAGGATTATTGTGGCATGTATTTAATTCCATCAAAAAGAACGAAATATCTCGCGATTTAAACATTTGGACTTGGACTTGATCTGGACTTAGATTTAAATAATACAATGTATTAGTTAACTTGAAGAGGGCTTAGCAAGTCCGGTCAGTGTATTAATATTAAAATTAATACGAATACAAATGTCAATCCGCGGCCAACTCTATTGACCTGGGGTTACCTGTGGTTATCTTTATTATTGCAACCTTTGGGTAAACCAACAGGTGTTTAAATTATCTAGAAGCACTTAAGACAGGTCATATGCACTATGTTATGCGTTTTTTACAATGTATAATAGTTATAACCTTGTTCTGAAATAAATGGACTTAATCATGTCTTAATGCATGTGCGTTTATGTTCGTCTCAGATTAATCTAAGCACAACGAAAAGGCTTATCTGGGACGCGACTTTCCGGCTTACATAAATTCTCGTTTAGAAGAGACTTCTTTTAAACGAACAAGTGATGTGTTTGAGAAACACTATGTCCCTTTTGAGCGATTTTGACCCATATATTTTACCTTGAAGGATGACCTTGACCTTTCACCACTCAAAATGTGCAGGTTCATGAGATACACATGCATGCCAAATATCAAGTTACTACCTTCAAAATTGAAAAAGTTATGACAAAGGTTAAATTTTTGGGACAGAATGACAGTCCAAAAAATATACCCCCTTTTTCTAAAAAAGGGGGCATACAAATACCAAAAAGCGGAAAGTGGCGTCTCTAATTAGCCTGTGCGGATCGCATGAAGCCCGGTTTTCCGATTGCGAGGCGCATATGTACGTTGGATAAGAAACAATTTACACGGAACACACTTTCCCTCCATATTTTTTAAACATAGGTTAAGACTTAAACCGATTTCTGTTCCAGCAAGATTAAATTCTTGGTCAGACCAGTACCTGAGACAAAGCTATTTGCAGCATCATAAAACATATTTGAAGAAGTTTCATATCAAATTTAATGGCATCGCCAAGATAAAATATAGGTGCACACGTTAACATTTAGATTGCAATATAGATTAGCCATTGAGGTTGCAATATAAACATGCTATAGACATAACACTCACAAAGGGTGGGGTTGCTTATGACTTTCCTAGATATAATGGATCTGAAAGTCGGTAGAAGATAGTAACATTCATTCATATTACGACTTAATAACATCAAACGAATAACGATATACAGAATGATATTTTAAACAAAAACGCCAATGTTCAGAGCTGTGCATTTAAAATTGAAGGAAGATAAATACAAAATGTACAA
The DNA here is from genome assembly GCA_007657795.1 of Dreissena rostriformis. Lineage (NCBI taxonomy): Eukaryota > Metazoa > Mollusca > Bivalvia > Myida > Dreissenidae > Dreissena > Dreissena rostriformis. The sequence goes on from VMBQ01000139.1 coordinate 241,807, forward strand.
ATAATCAACATCCGTATTTCCCGATCTTCATCAACAGTTCTGGCCTACTCCAATTTACCAACAACTATAACCTTCCAATACAACATGTAATGCTGTTCCTTCCTAGAAGAAAATACTTCAGCTATTTTTGATCAGGAAAAACACTCGAAATCTACTTGTAAGAAGTATCACGGAAATTAATTGTCGATTGCTACCACTTAACCAATAAGGATGTAATTTGCAGGATCTGACCAATCAGAATCGGCGGATTTTGGCGGGAAAGTTCGGGAAATTGTAGACTGCAAAGAACAATCGGGAAACAGACGCAAAAGTGTGTATAACCCGTTATTATCTCGGGTTCGGTAATTTCTATAGGAAAAATAAATATTCCATTTTTTTTTAATGAATTTGATGCTTTATTTAACCCATTTATGCCTAGCGTCTAGAAAAAAGGACTTGGCAAACAGCGTAGACCCAGATGAGACGCCGCATGATGCGGCGTCTCATCAGGTTCTGCGCTGTTTGCTTAAAGGAATTTCTGTAAGAAATATTCAAAATATAGAAATATATATACTAGACATCCCTAATTTTGGAAATAAATTGATCCAATTTAGAAGGATGGGAGAGTCCACTAGGCATAAATGGGTTAATAAGTGAGTGACAGAGTGAGTTATGGAGAGATTGAGTGCGTGACTGACAGAATGAGTGCACGAGCATGCAATGAAACATCTGTTCCATGACTCCACATTCCGTAATTAATTACAAAGATCATGGGCGGAGGATTGAAATCGTTTATTCAGCTCATCGGTCGTACAGTGTTTTACCAGTTTATTATTACACTCAGCACATTAATAAATGCGATATGAGGTATATTAATACATATACTGATACAAGACAGGCTGCAGGTATACACAATTGTTTTGATGTGTGTGCATATTTATCATTTGCACATACTTACATACACAGGCATATGAACATAGTAAGATGTGTAAAGTGCTATCATACCAAAAAAAACTACTAACAAAACAAAGGCAATACCTTGTTGTGTGCCAGATGGCTAATGTATTCTGTTCAGAACTGCATTCAAGAACAAATGTACTGACCATATGTTGTTTTTTTTCTTTTTAATATCTATTTTTTTCCGCATTCTTCTTTAAAAATGGAAGAGATTAGAATCTTCTACTGACCATATGTTTGTACATATGTTGTTTTTCTTTCTTTTTAATAGCAATTTTTTTCCCGCATTCTTCTTTAAAAAGGGAAATATATTTGATAGATGATGGAGAAAATGATGCTGGCGATTATGAAAACTATAAAGTCGATGAATAGTTGACGATGATTTATTGACATTAATGACACATTCGATGGTTATGCTGATGACAATGACTATAACCGTTATTATGAGCAGGAGGAGGAGGAGAAGGAGGAGGAGCAAATGATACTATATCCGTGATGATTTCGGTTAAAAATGTTAACATCAATCAAACTCTTTCATCGAAATTTAAATCCGCCAGGAATGTTTATCTTAGGTTTTTCGTCAAAGCAATTGTCAAACTTAAAGATTAAAATCTCAACCACCTTATATGCGGACACAAGTGTAAATATAATTTGTTATTTGTAATTAATACATATATGGCTTAAAACAGAAGCACACATTCGGGCGTTATTCACATGCCCAATTAGGAAGGTTGAAAGCCGAAACAATATATAAACATATTCAGCCAGGGACGATAGGATCAAGGAAAATAATAATTTTGAGTCGTTGCCAACAACTGCATTATCCATAAAATGCATATTTTAAATACTCGTTCAAGCATTGGTATTGTCACATGGGCCGTGTGACCCAATGAACACGAGTTTGGTCTCGGTTCAAGATCCTTATCTAACAGGCTACCCCCAAAAACAGAGATATGCATTTTGATGTAAAGGCTATAAATGAAACATACCGGTATTTATATAGATTGCTAATGATTTGCGGAAACATTCGTGATACAATTGTGCTGAAAAATGTCCAAAACGGGTTCAATTTATTTACTTTTGTATTATAGCACATGTAAATTATATGTTTTTTTTTTACACAACCACATAATTCAAAGGTTCAAACGGAACCTAATAACAACATACTTTTTTTTGTTTTATTTCGCCGTTCAATACTCTGCCTAATATATATTAACCCTTTGCATGCTGGGAAATTTGTCGTCTGCTAAAATGTTGTCTCCTAAATTTCTAAAATTAACATTTTCTTCGATTTTTTTTTTAAAGAATACTATCAGAATAGCAAACAGTTTGGATCCTGATGAGACGCCACGTTCTGTGGCGTCTCATCTGGATCCAAACTGTTTGCAAAGGCCTTCAAAATCCGGTTCCAGCGCTCAAAGGGTTAAACAATATTTTCATAATCTATCGCGCATAATTGTTGATCTTTCTAACGTTTACAGTTAGTTTGGATGATTTCAACGTATCTGATTCCAAAAAGCCCAGCGACCAGGGTCCGGTTGCTAACAAATTAAAGGGCCAGGTAAGGTAACAGTCTGCTTACTTCAGACCCAAATACAATTTATTGTAAAAGCAATGTTTTATGATACATATGCAAATTATTCGAGCATACACATTTGTTTAAAATTAGCAGATACATAAAAGGGTTAACAATTAAGTCACATAAATAACTTGTTCAAAACATTAACGGCTGTAAGCTTAACTGACCGTTGAAGTTATGAGCCACCAGACTCGGAGCACTGCGTTCCTGAAATTCTCCAAAATGTCAGAAACACCAGACTCGCACAATGTAAATATTTGTATCGTGCTATATTGTAACGCGCACATTCCTCGTGCGTTATTTCAAACATTTCATAAAGCGATGATCGGCGAATGATTCAGCAACGCTGTATCTTCGAACAATGTTGTAGGTGTGTGGAATGATCAACAAGCACGTGCATTTAATGCCCGAGAACAGAATTAGTCTCCAATGGGTAAAGGGAGACTACTCAATTACTTGTACGCTGATACAACTGCGCCAAAACGCAAATTGGCAACTAGATACCTCTCAATCGAAGATTGAGACGATACATTTGACTTAAGGGTTTTATGATAATTAAAAATACCTAGTTTAATCATCAAATCGAGTTTACTTCATTGGACAGAGAAAGAGAGAGAGGTTTTACTGGGTATGAGTATGTCCAAAAATTTACATTATGAATATGTCTCACGTTAAGTTATTTAATTTTAGTTGTAGTGTTTGTTAACTGTTTTTACGCGGTTATCAATATCATTTTGTAAAGGACGAAACATCAACGCCATTAACCATGTATATTATCAACCACAAGAACATGAAAACGATAGGCACAGAGCAGTCAATATATGTGGAGCGTCGTGAGAAAACCGGGCAAAATGCTTGTGCAAAATGCTTGTGCGTAAAGTGTCATCCAAGATTAGCCTGTGCAGTCCGCACAGGCTAATCAGGGACGACACTTTCCGCCTAAACTGGATTTTCGCTAAGCAGAAACATCATTTAAACAATAAATACCATACTGCGGACTGCACAGGCTGATCCGGGATGACACTTTACGCACAAGCATTTGGCCCGGTTTTCTCACGACGCTCCACATATATTTAAATACAAGGGATACAATAAGCCAACTGGGGCTGATAATTCGTACGGTATATGGGGCATTCAATCGCACTAGAACAGAAACCTTAATGGCCTCGGAGCTAATAAAGCCGGAAGTTAACAGAATGCCCGCTGCCGTACAAGACTATACGTACGAAAGTCTAACCACACCTTGACCTGTGTTTCCCTACGCTGAAACCCGAGCGCCATGGGCGTATACCACTTTACTTTCAAAAACTGTCTTAATGAGATAAATAGAATAACGTCCTCCTCAAACTATAAACGTTCATCAGCAAACATGCAAAAGGTGGCTAAAGAACAATAGCTGGATAATTGCATGTTGACACACATACAAGTTCTAAAAAGACTTACATATTATTTGTTATTATGCAAACGTGTCTATATTGTCATATTTGTTTATCTTTAAATACGTGAAACCATATTGCATGATTCCCGGTTTTAATTCTTGTGTTTTTATGTACTTTGCCAAAGGCAAAATGCCGCATTGCCAATACACAATGAAGCAGAAAGACGACGATGAATATAACAAGGAACAATAATACTGCTTCTCAATAAAACCTAATCATTCGTCCTTTGGGTCGTTAATCGGTATTCAATAACACGTGAACACAATCTGAATAACCATCTAATTGTATTTAATATGTTTAAAATTGTTCACTGTAAGAATAGGACGAGAATTCCAATAAACTGATAAAATCTGGAGTGACGTGCGGGTGGGGACACCACGCACGTTTTGATATTTTTTTTGTCAATTATGTTCGTTAACACCGCCCCTTAACAAGGCAGGGGATTCAATCCTATTCAATACGGATTCACAGTCTGCGTCCGATAACAAAATGTTCGATCTATCAGCGATCAAAAACAAACGAACCGTTGACATTTTCAGATTGGTATCCGAATTGTTGGCATCCGAATGTTTACAACACTTCAATGAATGTCAAAGGCGTTCGAGTATTGATAACGCTAAGTGTTCAGTCTAACCTTAACGTTGGAGAACAATTTAAGAAGCGAATAGGTATTACTTATTTTTACAAGATTGTGTATTGGCAATATTATCTCTTTAAATGGTTATAAAACAATGCTAATATTACGAGCAACAACAACAGTATCATTATCACATGTTTCTCTCAACAACGAAAAACAACAACAAACTAACATAAAGAACAGCTTTAGTAATAACAAATACAATCCTAAATAATACTGTTTAATAGATTTTCTCACCCCTAGATAGAACTTACGTGTTCTTGTCATAGATTGTGTTAATTTGTAAGCGACTGTTTATGTTATACACTGTTATGTTGTAAGTCGTATTAACGTGGCAGAAAAGTTGAGTATTAAGACGATGTACTGTTGTATAAGTCTGAATAAACTGTCTGTCTGTCTGTCATAAAACAAAAATTCAAATCTGAACTGTGAGTTTCAATACGCTTTATGTAATACGATAAATGACCAAGCTGAACAATTTTCTATAACGGTTGAAAAATTAAGCGAGAAAAAACTACTCTTTTTTTAACATCCATTCATTTAATACACACTTGTTTATACGAACATAAAAAAAAAATCGGCGTAAACAAACCACCTATAGACAGAAAACATCAACAAACCACGTAGAGACAGTAAACACACACAAACCACGTGGAGACACTATATTTGATGCGTATCTTATTCTCACTTATTTGATAGAAATCGATTCGATCAGACAAATGAAGCAGACTTAGGGCCGATGATGCAATACGATATATTGATCGTTAAATTTATATTTATAAATTTATAGAATAACACGGTACACATATGAAGTGCAATTAAAAGATAGTTTGTATGAGAACTGCTGATAGCAGATAAAACATTCCAACAAATAACATGTATTTTTATTGTATATGATAAATACAAGAGCAAAATCAATTACTTTTACGTTAAGACAGCTTGCGTAAAATATTACAACCCACCACAACAGTTGCGCGGAGCTCCACTATGCAGTATTTACAAACACATCAAAATGCACAATGCGTTGAATGCATGCTAGTCAATGCAAAACTCTGCGACGCAAAAAAACACCCACCAACTAACGATCGAACCGCCCGCCAGATCGTATTCGTCGAGTGCCAAAGTGTGTTAGTGATGATAATAGATAAACTCGATACGAGCCATTGTTGAAGCCACCTGGCGGTGGGCCAGGATCGTAACCTTCAGAAGTTCGACAAGGACTCTGTGTTCAGACTGCATGTAGAGCAAGGACACGTTAACATGTGAGCCTCGTTCTGGGAAGACTGGGCTTAATGATAATCAAGTCTAAGCCGAAAGTGTTTTCCCTGTTAAGACTGTTCGAACTGCACAGGCTAATTTGGCACGACACTTTACGCACATGCATTAAGCCCAGTTTTCCAAGAACATGGCTCATTGTCTGTTACATCATGTTAGAGATCGACATATTTTTCGCATTTTCGTTGTTTATGAACAATTCGCTACGTTGTTTTTGGAAAATACAATATGTACATTGTTGTCGTAATATCGCTGTTAAACAACTCGGAAAAACGCACTTTTGGCTTATTTCCTAATCTAACAATACTAAAAAATTGTTAATTGATCGACAAATAAGGCAACATTGGAACTTAAATGGATGATGCAACGATTGATCGATTCGACCTTAAAGATTCCAAGGGCAACATGAGTAATAGCACTCAATACCTTGTTTGTAATAAAATCATTAACGTGAATGAAAGAAGGGATATATCGATTGGTAATCGACAATAACATGATGAGACACATCCGATGACTAGTTCGCATCTCGTAATAGTGAGGCTATAAGAAACGATGCCCAAACAGTTGCATTCGAAAACACTATTTATGTTGCTGTTTTTAGAAACAGAATGATTGATGAAGTGGCATCTTTTCAAAGGACGATGAAACATTCGCTTGATGATCAGCGTTGCTTAAAAGAGCATCGCTATCCGCGCTAAAACGCTCCTTAACCCTTAGCATGCTGGGAAATTTGTCGTCTGCTGAATTTCTAAAATTGGCATTTTCTTCGATTTTTTTGCCAAAGAATACTATCAGAATAGCAAACAGTTTGGATCCTGATGAGACGCCACGTTCTGTAGCGTCTCATCTGGATCCAAACTGTTTGCAAAGGCCTTTAAAATTCGGTTCCAGCGCTAAAAGGGTTAAAGGGAAATCACCGTTCGCGCTAAACGTTCGTTCATTAAATGGTGGACAATTGCTTGATTTTCGGTTAGCGATCAAACTTTCTCTAAAATAAGTGTTTACCGGTAATACGATTTCCAAGGCAGATTTGTTTGGAAAGAACAATGCTTGCGCATTAAAATGATTGACGAATAATTCTAGATATTCCATAGAAATGTGTTGTTCCGAACGGCTGTGTCTTAAATACTCTTATTGTGTTCTTAAGTTCACATTCAGTCCAGGCTGTTATCTATACCAAATGCAGACATGCAAGGAATAAATATGCAGGACGTAACGAGAGGCGGACAACTATTATATGTATCATGCGTGGTTCAATAAACAAACGAGCTTCGAATACTGATACGGGGTATTCAGCTGCAAGAATGCACGGCGCAATTATTTGTGGGCATTGATCCAAGATGTTTATATCGATGAATACATATCAAGATGTTTTGATGCCATATTTGGCATGCCACTTGTTTACCAAAGACCACGAACGCTGACATGTTATTTTTATCGTAAATATTTACATAGATCTATTAACACTAGAAGCAACTGTCGATACGGTTTATTTTCGCTTAATGTATCTTTGTCTTGATCGCATGCAAACACTGTCGGAAAACAATTGTGGAGCGTCGTGAGAAAACCGGGCAAAATGCTTGTGCGTAAAGTGTCATCCCAGATTAGCCTGTGCAGTCCGCACAGGCTAATTAGGGACGACACTTTCCGCCTAAACTGGATTTTCGCCAAGCAGAGACATCATTTAAACAATTTATACCATAAAAGCGGAAATTGTCGTCCCTGATTAGCCTGTGCGGACTGCACAGGCTAATCTGGGATGACAATTTACGCACAAGCATTTTGCCCGGTTTTCTCACGACGCTCCACAATTTATTTATGTTCATATGACACTACAATGAAGGGCACGTGTTGAGGTAACAGTATCGACTGTGTTAAGCAACGTCTATGAACATTTAAATATGACACTACAATGAAGGGCACGTGTTGAGGTTACAGTATCGACTGTGTCAAGCAACGTCTATGAGCATTTAAATATGACACTTTGTTTTGACGACAACCCTCAGACTCCCGTACAACTCATCACTTAGTTGTTATATTTGTGCATTGTGTACACATCGGAACCGTATTCCACAAACAATGTTTATATGCACTCTTTATTTCCACTTTTCTGTGATTTCAAACTTTGCATTTACTGCCTCTACCGACATCATTCTTCATTTAGAACAGTCTGTTAGCCCTTTGCATGCTGGGAAATTTGTTGTCTGCTAAAATGTTGTCTGCTAAATTTCTAAATTAGCATTTTCTTTGATTTTTTTTCAAATAATACTATCAGAATAGCAAACAGTTTGGATCCTGATGAGACGCCACGTTCTGTGGCGTCTCATCTGGATCCAAACTGTTTGCAAAAACCTTCAAAATCCGGTTCCAGCGCTCAAAGGGTTAAGTCTTAGAATTGATTGGTGAATACGGGCCACGGTCGTGGGTGTGAGTCCCATACAGCCCGTAAGTAATCAGCACTTGCACGGGCTGTTTACTGGTGCAGTTGAATCGCAAACATTTACAATGCGTTATTCGGCTAAGTACACATATAACAATAACGTTATCACATCACGGTATGCATACAATGGTATTTATGAGATTCTAATCTAAAAGCAGATGCAATGTCAACTTAACCGGACCTCGTTAGTAATAAGATGCACGGGGCTCCATAAACTTAACATTTACAGTCTATTCACGACTATTGCGGGCTACATTCCATCGTAATATAGATCGTGTTCGAAAGGTGCCCGTCAAGTGTTGACCTTTTGACTCAACATTAACCTTGATCATGCTTTATCTTCATAAAACATACCTTATCAGTAAAAGCAAGTGGGAATGAATCAGCGGGTCGTATGTCGGGCAAAAACAAAAACAAAAACAAGAGGGCCAAGATGGCCCTAGATCGCTCACCCGTGAAATGAGCTTGCCCAGTGGCATGATTTGAACAATCTGTGTCACATATCAAATATCAAAGCTGCGTGCTTTGTGGTTAAAGTTTAACAAGGTTTTTCAAGCTTTGACCTGGTGACCTAGATGTTGACCCCACATGACCCAAATGTTAAACTTTGCCTAAATATTGCCCTAACAAACTTCCTCCTAAAGTATCATCATTATTGAATCAAACATTATGGGCCTTGAGTCTTTACAAGATTTTTGTAAGATTTGAACCTCGTGACCAAGATTTTGACCCCACATGACCCAATGTCAAACTTTGCCTAGATATCATCAAGAAAGACATTCTGGTCAAGTATAATCATTATTAGACCAAAACTATGGCCTCTAGTGTGTTTACAAGGTTTTTGTAAGATTACACCCCATGACCTAGATTTTGTCCCCACAATACCAAACGTCAAACTTGACCAAGATATTGTCCGGACAAACATCCTGGTCAAGTTTCATCATTAAAAAAAAACAAAACTCTGGCGTATGGAGTGTTTACGAGGTTTTTGTAAGATTTGATCTGGTGACCTATATTTTGACCCCTCATGACCAAATATCAAACTTTGTTTACAAAAATAAATATTATGACCAAGATTCATAAAATCTGGAACAAAATTGTGACCTCTAGAATATTTACAAGGATTTTGTATAATACAATGAACATTTTGACAATCTAAGGGATATAATTCAGGCATTTATTATGCGATTTTGCTCAATGTAAACTTGACTGAGATATTGTGGCCATATAGCTTCTCAGCAACTTTGATAAAGAATGCTTAAGAAATGTGAATGCTTGAGTGTTTACAAACCAAATGTGGACGGACGGACGGACGACGGGCAAAGACCGATCCTAAAACCTCACCGATCTGAGCCATTATCCAACTTTTCTGAGATATCAATGAAACCAATGTCTTGACTAAGTTTCATGATGATTGGGCAAAAAATGTGACTTCAAGAGTGTTCACAAGGTTTCTCTATAGTCATATAAGGAAAACTGCCCCNGTCAAGCAACGTCTATGAACATTTAAATATGACACTACAATGAAGGGCACGTGTTAAGGTAACAGTATCGACTGTGTCAAGCAACGTCTATGAACATTTAAATATGACACTTTCTTTTGACGACAACCCTCAGACTCCCGTACAACTCATCACTTAGTAGTTATATTTGTGCATTGTGTACACATCGTAACCGTATTCCCCAAACAATAATTATATGTACTCTTTATTTCCACTTTTCTGTGATTTCAAACTTTGCATTAACTGTCTCTACCTACATCATTCTTCATTTAGAACATTCTGTTAAGGACATTATCGCCAGTAGAATGATAAATGTACTCAAACGCTAGAGAATTGATTGGTGAATCCGGGCAACGGTCGTGGGTGTGAGTCCCATACAGCCCGTAAGTAATCAGCACTTGCACGAATTTTCCGGGCTGTTTACTGGTGCAGTTGAATCGCAAACATTTACAATGTGTTATTCGGCTAAGTACACATATAACAATAACGTTATCACATCACGGTATGCACACAATGGTATTTATGAGATTCTAATCTAAAGGCAGATGCAATGTCAACTTAACCGGACCTCGTTAGTAATAAGATGCACAGGGCTCCATAAACTTAACATGTACAGTCTATTCACGACTATTTCGGGCTACATTCCATCCTAATATAGCTCGTAGTCGAAAGGTGCCCGTCAAGTGTTTACCTTTTGACTTGACATTAACATTGATCATGCTTTATCTTCATAAAACATACCTTATCAGTAAAAGCAAGTGGGAATGAATCAGCGGGTCGTACGTCGGGCAAAAACAAAAACAAGAGGGCCAAGATGGCCCTAGGTCGCTCACCTGTGAAATGAGCTTGGCCAGTGGCATGATTTGAACAATCTGTGTCACATATTAAATATCAAAGATGCGTGCTTTGTGGTTAAAGATTAACAAGGTTTTTCAAGCTTTGACCTGGTGACCTAGATTTTGACCNACGAAATTGCAATACAAATATGATCTCTGACCTAAGCTTTCATTTAAATAATTTTCCTTCCGCTCATTTACTTTGTTCCGAATTACGTCCCCTGAATACTTTTTCGAACTGGTCTGAAAAATGAAAATAATTTATTAATTTTCACAGTTGTAATGCGAAAGACTTTGTCCAAGCTTTAAGGTAATGGTTTTTCATATTTATTGCATATTATTTCACGCTTCCGACATTAACGTTTCGCTTCCAACACAAACGATACCATGATTATGGTATAACGCATTAACGGATGTTTTTACTTCAAAATCAAATTCCAGTTTATGGTAGTTTCGATTTGAAAACAATTTGATATCATTCACAAAATACCGAAATAGTATACATAAGGTACTTATCTCTTTATCGAGGAACATAATGTAAAAAATACAGATTTTGACCGATATGACCTTAAACAAATACTTAACAAATTAAATCCTTTGAAATCTCCAGGTCCCAATTTACGCTTTCCTAATTCCGAGCGCCTCCTGTCAGTCCTGATATCGATCACTTTGTTTACATTAAGAAAGCAGCGCTCGTGATGACGTCACACACATGCGCTCCGAGTATTCACTAACACTAACATTACTAAGCTTGAAAATAAATATAAACACAACCAAAATGAGGAAAAACAGATAAAATTGCATTTCAAAATCTTACTTCAACTAAAATAATCCACATATTTCCATATTCCATTCATTTTATTGGTCATCTTCATTAAATTTCCACATAAATGGCAAAGTGAAGCAGACCACTGCACTACTCAGTAGGGCTTTCCTTTGACCCGAGCTCCCGGATTTTGACTCTTGAAAATTACAGAAGACCCTTGTTTGACTCGTGTGAAAATTACGTCAGGCGTCACATTTGACCCGGGGAATATACCAACTTGCGTCAACGAGATCAAAAGTTGTTAAGACTTAGCGATAATTGGCTTGGGGCGGAGTATCTCTTTATGTAGACACTAACCGTTATCGCCCGTTTCCACTAATTGAAGCACAAGTCCGCCCAGTAGGCGCATAGGCGGAGTTTGGCCCATTGAGAAATCCAATAATGACCAATTAAAACACTGCTGGTTGGACGACAGGTGTATCAACGTTCCATTATTTATCAAAGTGTTTGTTATCAGCTGTTTGCAGAAAAAAAGACATGTACATCTAATAAACTCACCAAAACAGAATGGACTCACCCGCGTCAGATTTAATAATATCCAATATATAACAACATACAATACACTGTAAAGTATATTTTGAGAAATACTTCCACAATATGTCAGAATGTATTTCTAAAGCTGAATACACCCAACCCTGTTTTACTTCATGTTTGCTCCGTTCAAAGACGCGCGAAAGTTATGCTGGTATATGTACTATCTACAACGTCACATTACACGCTTTGCATCAGAGTTGCTAAAAATAACCATATAACCGGTATAACTGACCTTGTGGCAAAGTGACAAATTTGGATGCTGCATGAATCACGTGACGATAGCGCGGTGAACGGACATGTTTTTCGATTGTGATCGTGAAAATTAAACAAAACTGGATAAAGGTGTTTCTTAAAGCATATGTTAAGTGTAAAAGGTGTTCTATGGTGTTGATTTGTATGTGGCAGAGGACATGATATGGGAAAAACCAAAGGCAGTAAAAGAAAAGACAGAAATAGTAGTGAAAATAGTAGCGCGGTAACTATTCAAAGTAAACAGTTCAAACATGGAGGCCCGTCAAGTGATTTGGACAATTTGGATAATACAGTTAGTGTAAGTGAACTTTTAAAAGAGACAAATTCGGTTCTATTTGCCGATGATCACGAGTCGAATAATAGTGTTTTTGTACCAGAGAGTGGATTATATAATGAATTGACTGTGAGCTCTTCAAACATGGCCAGCTGCAGTGTTAAAGAACCGACTATTTCGGATGTGATGAAGTGTCTGGCGGCGATTAGCGATCGGTTTGCTGTAGTTGAAAAGAAACTTGGTGTTTTGGACGTGCTTGAACAAAAGGTCAGTAGTTTTGAGAAAGAGTTGAAGAGTATCTGGGTTGCTATTGATGATCGGGCCAAAAAGTTGGAGGAGCGTGTGTCCAAGATCGAAGACAAGGTGGATGGGGCTGATGTAGGTGCCGCCTTGTTAGCCAGTAGGATCGAGGATCTTGAGAAAGCGAAGGCATCCCTTGGTGACGAGGTGACATACCTTAAATCGCAATCAATGCGTAATAACCTAATTTTTACTTCCGTTCCAGAGGATAATAGTGGTGGAAATGAGTCGCCGGAAGTAACAGAGCGCAAACTAAGGCAACACCTACATGACGCTCTGAAACTGGCCAAGGAAACCGTGAGCAACATCAGATTTGAAAGAGTGCACAGATCCCCAGGGCAACCAGTTCCGGGAAAGATTCGTAGTATTGTTGCTAAATTTACGTACTTCCAAGATCGAGAGCACGTGCGGAAGCAATGGAAATCTCTTGCAGGTACAGACTTTAGAATGTACGAACAATTTCCACAAGAGGTACTAGCCAAGCGCCGTAAACTGGGTACCAAGTTGAAAGCGGCTAGGGACGAGGGGAAGAAGGCATGGATCGTGTACGATACACTCTATGTGGACGGACGCCCGGTACGTGACTAGGAACACGACGGAGGTGCGCTGTCAGTTCTGTCGTGGAATGTTCACGGACTGACATGTGACAAAAAACAATCTTCTGACTTTGTAAATATTTTGTCATGTAATGACATTTGCTTTTGTTATGAATCTTGGACAAATTCAAAAAGTAATGTTTCTGTAAATGGGTATATATGTCATAATTTTTACCGAAAATTCCAAAATAGAAATGCCAAAAGATGTAGTGGTGGATTAGTTCTTTATTATAAAGAAGGCTTGAATAATGGTATTCAACTCATTCATAATCACTATGATACAATAATTTGGCTCAAACTTGATAAAACATTCTTCAAAACCGATCAGGATATTTATTTATGTGGAACGTATTTATGGTGCGAAGATTCACCTGCGTATAATATTGTTAATGTCGATTTGTTTGATGTTCTGGAAAGCGACATTTTTACTTATATTAACAAGGGTGCTGTTTTTCTTGTTGGTGACTTCAACAGCAGAGTTGGTAATAAAAATGATTTTATAACCCATGATAAGTTTAATGTATTAATTGATGAAAACGATTATGAACCCGACTGTACCCTATTACGGGCCTCTGTTGATCGTTCACATAATAATCATGGTGTTAAACTATTAGATTTGTGTAAATCTCTTAACATTCGTATTGTTAATGGCCGTGTTGGCAATAGTAATAATTTTACATTTATGTCACATAACGGTTCATCTGTGATTGATTATGTTCTGTGCAGTGAACGTCACTTTTCATTGATAGAGGATTTAAATATTGGGCCATTTAACGAGTGGAGCGATCACGCACCGATACAATTATCATTGTTGTGTAATACGTCTAAACATAGTAATGATAGCTACTCTGAAACAAAGTATGAATGGAATGATGTGTTTTTACAACGGTTCCGATCTGGTTTAATTGCTAGTTTACCAAGATTAAACTCGATTGTTCATGATGTAAGCTGTGAAAATAGGCAGTCAATAAATAAGGCTCTGAATGATTTTACCACTGTTTTACGCAACGTTGCGGACCCATTGTTTTCTAAACAAAGGACTGTTACACACAAATATTGTTTTGACAATGAATCTCCTATAAAACATTCTGATTGGTTTGACACCGAATGCATACGTAGTCGCAATGAATATCTTGAACATCTGAGTCGTTTTAATGGTTGTCCGTCGGACTTAAATAGGGCACAATTATGCGAAAGTAAAACAAGATATAAAACGTTTATACGCAAAAAGAAGTCAATGTTTTATGCGCGCAAAATGAATGAAATTCAAAACCTAAAAAAATGTAAGCCAAAAGAGTTTTGGAAATACTTTAGAAAACGAAAAGACAATTTTAATAATAATTTAGCATTAGACGAGTTGAAAGATTATTTTTCAAGCATAAGTAACGATATATTTGAGTGTGAAAATGTTCAGGCGGAAGCCTTTTGTGGAAGTAATGATTTTAATATTCCCAATGAATCTTTCCCCGAGTTAGATCGACCTTTTACCATAAACGAAATTGTTTCTGCAGTAAAATCTTTGAAAAAGAACAAAGCGTATGGTAGTGATTGTGTTTTAAACGAATATTTGATCGAAAGTATTGATATTTTGTCAGCACACTTATGTGATCTTTTTAATTCTATACTTAATGCAGGTTTTTTTCCTGACAATTGGGCTGAAGGTATAATAATTCCGCTCCACAAAAAGGGTGATAAAAACGATGTGAATAATTATAGAGGTATAACTTTGGTCAGTTGTCTAGCAAAACTTTTTACAACCGTTTTAAACAAGCGAATAGAGCAATTTTGTAGGGATAATAACACTGTTTCGGACGCGCAGTTCGGGTTTCGTAAGGGTCGATCAACTGTTGATGCAATATATGTACTTATGTCTATTGTTCAAAAATATATTAATGAAAATAAAAGATTATATGTTGTTTTTGTTGATATGATGAAATGTTTTGATTCCATTTATAGAAATGGCTTATGGTTAAAATTGTATAATTGTGGAATACGTGGAAAACTTTTAAGAATTATAAGAGATATGTATCAACATGTTAAATCTCGAGTTAAATTGTGTTCTAATTTTTCCGAATATTTTGAATACGCAGTTGGATTACGTCAAGGTGAGGTATTGTCACCCCTTTTGTTTTCTATCTTTGTTGAAGATTTGGAGTTGTTTTTGCAAAAGGATACAAATTGTGGCCTCATGTTTGATGATATTGTTTTAATACTTTTACTCTTTGCAGATGATATGGCCATTATAGGTAAAACACCATATGAGGTACAGCAACATTTAAATAATTTAAATACATATTGTGACACATGGGGTTTAAAGGTAAATACTTCAAAGACAAAAATCATTGTTTTTCGTAAACGGGGTGGCTTATTACATAATGAAAGCTGGACATACAATGGGGAAATCATAGAAGTCGTAAGTGATTTTAACTACTTAGGAACAGTCTTTAATTACACTGGTAAATTTATCTTAAATCAAGAGCATCTAGTTGGAAAAGCATTGAAAGCCATGAACGTTCTTTTGTGTAAGTGTAAGGAATTTGACTTAAGACCTAAGACAATGTGTCAGTTATTTGATGCCTTTGTGAGTCCTATTTTGAATTATTCCTGTGAGGTTTGGGGTAATACTAAGTCAAGGGAACTGGAAAGAGTACATCTCAAGTTCTGTAAGCGGTTATTGAACGTTAAAATAAATACCTGTAATGCAGTCACATATAGCGAATTAGGACGATATCCTTTATTTATTAATAGGTATTTTAGAATGATTAAATACTGGTTGAAAATTGTAACCTCAGACAATATTATTATCAAAACTATTTATTCACAATCTGTTGCAGATAGTTATAACGGTCATTCGAATTGGGCTGCAAATATCAGAACATTGTTAACAGAATATGGGTTTGCATATATATTTGACAACCCTAACGTTATTGATCAGTATACATTTTTAAATGAATTTAAAACCCGTATTATAGACACTTTTAAGCAAGAAACTATGTCTAAAATAGAAAATAGCTCTATGTTAAATCTATACAAGTATTGTAAACAATCACATTACTATGAACCCTATCTAGATATTTTGTCCAAAAGTAACCGTTCATTTATGAGCAAGCTAAGATTAAACGGACTTCCTCTAAATATACAAATAGGTCGTTATAGACAAGTTCCTAGAGAAGAAAGATATTGTACCTTTTGCAATTCTAGCGATATTGAGGACGAATACCATTTTGTCATTGTATGCAATTGTTATACTGTAATAAGAAAGAAATATATTAAACAATATTACTATGTTAAACCTTCTGTATTAAAATTTACACAACTTTTGACCTCAAGTAATAAGACCGATATAAATAATCTTTGTAAGTTTGTTAAGGACGCTCTAAACTACAGAAATGCACAAAATTTTGTTAATAACTGAAACGCAGTTCATCTCCGAATAAATTCTCGATTATGTATTGTTTAACTAATAAGTTTGTATAACCCTTTCACTTAATGCTATGTCATGTTGTTTTATGTATTATATATGTATCGAAGACGATGTACTTGTACAAGTCTTAAATAAAATGTTCTGTTCTGTTCTGTTCTGACAACATAGGCGTAATAATTGACCATTTTAGACGGCATAGAAAAATGTAGTGTTTGTCGCTCGTCTTCGGTGAAGATGGCACATGAAATTATTAAAGGGTGTCTGAATTTTTTATGGGATTACATTTCACTCAATCGGTGAGTAGAAATAATTTAATTTCCAAGCGAAACGGTCTAACAGATTTGTTGGATAAAGTGTAATTGTTAGTACATGTAACTCGGAAAGCGTGTGTAGAACGCCAATTATAAAACGTACTTTAAATGACAGTGCTCCTAACACCCCCAAACGTGCGAAAGTAGATGCGAGCGACACTCAAAAGTGAAAATAAAATTCAGGAGTGAATGGTTAAAAGAATATGAGTGGCTGCAAGTACAGCAGAGTGGGGATGACGATAAGACACTTATGTTGTGTATATTTGTTGTTTATTGACTGGAATATAAGAAATACATGTTTATATTTATTCTATTAGAAATCGTTTGGCTCCAAGTTGGAATGGCTCGAAGGTTTCTTGTTGATCCCTGCAACTTCGATCCATCGGGTAAAGTATGGAAACGTATATGGTACACCCTGATGCTGTGATGCTGCCAACATTCTGTGACGGCATGATATGAAAAAGGTGTCATGGCGTAAAAAATAACTCAACGTGTCGACTAAAATTACGATGGCAAGTCATTTTCACAAGAGCATGACGCCAAAAATTATGTTGATTTGTTGACTTAGGATAAGATTTCAATACTTAAAGAACCCGCATATTGGCATAACAGCCTAAATTCTCAGACGATATTTTATCCTTTAACAGTCCTGTACACAACACAGAAATAGTTAAATATACTATATATATGCTTTTGATTGAAAACTCCACCTATGTCGGAAAAAAAACTGAACCTTACTAAATATGAAGGTTTGCAGGTTCACACGCTGTTTGTAAAGTTTCTGCCCTCTAGTGCCGATACTTTTTAAGTGAAGCGTGACACAAGTTTAAAAATGTGTTATTTTTGTTTTTGCTAAAAAGCGGCCACAACAATAATGTTGAGTAGAAAACATCGGAACAAACATATATGGAGGTACACAACTTCACATGCTGGTTAATATTTTTGTAAAGGTTCAGGCTCTAACAGCAATACGTTTAAAGTTACGGGCGACAAAAGTAACAAAATTTTGTTGTTTATTTTTGTATAAAAGGGGCCACAACTCCGGTTGTGTCCAAAAATAAACGATCCGATTTTGCTGGAAATGCTTTCTTAACAAAAAACCCTCTTAAGTGATGCGAAACAATATAACGAATTAAAAGGCTTGTATTTAACGACAAAATAATAGTGCTAACAACCCCAACGATACATAAACAAAATAACCACAACATGTTACACATATTGACATTTATAAAGGCCTACATCAATTTAGCCCAAGGATACAAGTAAAAAAACAACAACATATACATTGGCAATAAAACCGCACTAACAAAACGCAGTTATAATATCAAAGCGCAGTTCGGCACACCTGTGCTTATATTACCTTTCTTTTACTTCTGTTACATTCTTAGATTGTTGCTCTATAATGTTCAACATTAAAGATAAGCAGTATAACGTCCCAGATGTATATCACAAAATCCTTGACAATCATGACTTTGAAATGATATTAGGCAGGGACCTGTTGTATAGGTCCCTGCATTAGGGCAAGAAATAACGGTAAACAAAATGTCAAGTTACCAGGTCGGGGAATCACTTAAGAATATGCCAAGTTACCAGTACAACATAACAACCTTCTCAAACAGCCAGTGTATTTGGTATTTAGTAGTATTTAGTACATGGTCACTAAGTGAAAACAAAACAAAAAACAACCAAACGTACTCGCTGATTGAGGTGACATTTTGAAAATGACTGAACTGGTTTCAGTACACATCGCAATGTCAGTCAAAGAGACCAACGGTTTCAAATTTAAGAATGGTCGAACACAACTGTCTATACGTATTTTTCAAGTATTAACAACATACATTACTTTTCAAACTGGCATCATATCATTATTAAAATAACAGGAAAAAAAAACAATAAATAAAAAGTGGTGAGTGATATATTTCTGAGATGTGTATATAATGCATAATTATTATTATTACCGGTATGTAGGTTTTGTATCTTAGCACTGTTTCTTACATGTACCCGTAAATGGGCTTCGTTAAAACCAGCTGATCAAATATACATTTATATTATGCTATTTGATCATTAATATAACATTAATTAAATATTTGGTTCTTATTTAATCATAAGCAGAAAGTAGTACGGAGTTTAGGCAGTATGAATACTATTCCATTGGAGATGCAAATCTGTTGCAGACTACTGTAAGTAAACACATTATATACCACTGCCATCACAAGAAATCCTTACATATATGGAAGGATTTTATTTATTTTGATTAAGTATTATATTATGAAAAGTAGTATCATTTTCTTTTATATTTTGAAAATTATTGTACCACTTGGCTTGGCTATCATCACGGCGGGGATTTGATCGATCTATGCTCGGAACCAGTCAAATCTCTGCGCGGAGGTTGACATTATGTTAGAAACCGTTGGGCTCGAAGTTCGAATGGCTAAGAATTTCTTGTTGATCTCCGCGACTTCGAGCCATCGAGTTACGAGAATACCTCAAGGTATTATAAGCATCTGGTACTGTTTGGAAAATGTGTACATTCATGACTTTTGTGAGTTAACCCTTTGCATGCTGGGAAATTTGTCGTCTGCTAAAATGTCGTCTGCTGAATTTCTAAAATTAGCATTTTCTTTGATTTTTTTTCAAAGAATACTATCAGAATAGCAAACAGTTTGGATCCTGATGAGACGCCACGTTCTGTGGCGTCTCATCTGGATCCAAACTGTTTGCAAAGGCCTTTAACATTCGGTTCCAGCACTGAAAGAGTTAATATGTTCTACTTTTGGAACACATTCACTTTTCAAGTCGAATGCAAACTAATTGTACATTTGTGTATTTAACACTCCGTAATTGTGTTACACAAACAACGGACCACACTGGGATTCGAAGCTTGTTTAATGCAACTATTATTACATATTCTACGATGGAAACAAAAATACGCTCCAAGGGAGCAAACTACGTTTTGTAACTAATTGAGTAGTTAAGAGTTGTTTGCTTATATTTTTTTTTAATTGACAAAAAAGATATAATTCAGTATAACTTTAAGTTCAAACAAAGAAAGTAACGCATCTAAATCAAAACACACTAATAACATCATGATTATACCAAAGATATATACATTTTTTAAGATCTGTGAATTCTACAAAAAAAAATCAATAACTAGGTAAACATAATTGAAGGGACTGTCAACCACGAATGACAAAAAAAGAAAAGTTCTTAAATACCGTATTTTTTTTACAATTATTAGTTTATATTGATTAAAATATCACGATTGGCATATTACATTACTTGAAAAAAGTTGTTAAGTTTTCATATTTTCATATATCTCCAGTCAAATACATTTTGTTTATTGTTTATTGACGGGTGCAAAACTTAGTATAATGGTTATTGATCTTTTGCGTTGCAATTCTCCTCATTGATATCTATACACCCATGAAGTTTCATGTTGACATCTTGTATAGTATCTGAGATATAGCCCTGAAAAGTTAAATCATACAAAAACAACAAAGGGCGATAACTCTTATTTACGAAAGTGTAAGGTTGTGGTTCTTGTGCATGACACTTCTCTTCATTGATATATATACACCCATGAAGTTTCATGTTGATATCTTATATAGTTTCTGAGATATAGCCCTGAAAAGTTTGTGACAGACGGACGGACTGACGGATGGGCGGAAGGCCTGACAGAAAACGACAATTTTATATCCCTCCGCCCTTGGCGGGGGATGAAAAATGCAACGAAGTAAAAATCTCCTAAAACTTTGTTGATGGAGCCTTTCTCTGTATACTGTAAAATAATTTTTATTCGTCGGCATAACATTTGGTGGTTAAAAAAGAGTGGCTCTATACGAAGACACGTTATTTCGTAGATTTCTGAGTTTGGAAAAAAAGAAAATTTGCGTCGTTCATTTTCCGATGTGTTCGTGTTAAAATTGTGGATGGGCCAACCCACGAAATCAACGAAAATTAATGTCACACGAATAATAAGGATTTATCAGATATTCACTGCATAAATAATGTTTAAGTATACTAATGGCTTACCACTAAACTGAGCACAGCTTGTTACATTTGTCATTACAATTACGTTCGTGATGTTCCATGGTACAGTGCTGTAAGTTTTTGGCATCTTCAGGGGAAAAGGGGAAACAACCTGCGCAGAACGTTGCATGCGCAACGTAACTATACCGTAGCATGGCTTGTAACGGATCTTACAAGCACAGTCTACATACTTCTTTTTGTGGAGTCATTTTATTGTATTCCTTATTTATAGAGCTAGCCGGTAAGACATGTTATTGCCTAACGGTCCCGGGACATCAGTTTCAATGAAATGTCTCTTAGTTTAGGAAAATTTCCAAGTCCACAATTATAGAAAATATCGGCGCAATTCTCTCCAATCATAGATTGCTGCTCGAATCGACACACTGTCATAAAACATGTACCTATCTTGTTGCTTCGTACATTGTTTAACAATATATATTTTCACAGAACACATTTGTATTTCAACCAAGTTAATCGTAATTAAGACAAATACCAATCGCTTGGTATGTACACATTTAGCAAAACAAATTGCAAGAAGGTCGTTAGGGGGGTCATTTAATAGAAAAACAACATGTAACGAAAAAAGCATGTACCCATTCAAAACAAAACACATTACAAGCTAGATAATCAACCAAACAGATTAATTAGATTTTTTTTAAATGTTCGTTTTTGTATGAGATGCAAACACATATTTCAGCAATGGTATTCGACCATTTCCTCAATTCGTTGCCCTTGTTGTTAGCCTTATACCTGAACAACAACACATGCAAACGTGTTCATGATCATGTAAGTAAACAGGTCAACAAACCCAAAATGTTGTATCATTTGGTGACTGTGAACGGCTTGAAGACTCAACAAAACCTTAGACAATACTTACGTTAATGATGGTATTTACTATTTACAACATGATATTAATCTACACCTGGTCTTTTAACTGTAACCTAACTTCTTGCGTCACGCTCGCCAATTGTTTAACCCCCCCCCCCCCNTTCACATTGAAACATGTTTTGGACATATATATTATAAACTGTCAACAGTTCATAGTAACAATATACGGACACTAGTCTACATCCTAATGAATGGCGTTCACGATCCGTTTGTGGAAAGATAAATGACAAGGTTAAAATATATTACTGCAAATTACCTGTACAGCGCCTTTTCCCATCTATTTTGCATAGTGAATATGTTAATGTTTGATTGAGAACTGATACTCAATCTACAAATTGTATGCATACGTGGTGTGTGAATGGTATACGTTTTCATTCATATCCGGTGACTCGACTATTTAAATAACTGTTTCAAAATCATCAGAAATTTACAATTTTACCGTTATCGAAATTATTGCAAACATCAACGGGTTCAAACGTGTAGTAACAATCAGTGGCTACCATGACTTGCTTTTGAATTATATGTGGCGTGTTCTGAGAAAACTGGGAAAAATGCTTGTGCGTAAAGTGTCATCCCAGATTAGCCTGTGCAGTCCGCACAGGCTAATCCGGGACGACACTTTCCGCCTTAACTGGATTTTCGCTAAAAAGAGACATCATTTAAACGAAAAATTTCATAAAAGCGGAAATTGTCGTCCCTGATTAGCCTGTGCGGACTGCACAGGCTAATCTGGGATGACAATTTACGCACAAGCATTTTGACCAGTTTTCTCAGAACACGACACATATAGTTGAACCTCGCAATCCCCACAGACTAATCAGTGCCGACACTTTCCGCTTTTATGGAATTTTTCGTTAAAAGGAAGTCTCCTTTAAGTAAGCGAACATCCAGTTTATCCGGAAAGTGTCGTCCCAGATTTGCCTCTGCGGTATTTACTATTTACACTATGATATTAATCTACACCTAGTCTTTTAACTGTGACATAGCGCCTTGCATCACGCTCGCCCATAGTTTGTCCTCCAAACCAGGCTTTAAATTACGGATTGAAACACTTTTTGGACGGAAATTTTATAAACTGTCAACAGTACATTGTAACAATATATGGACAGGACACTAACATACGACATAATTAATCGCCTTCACGCTCCACTTATTAAAAAACAAATGCCAAGGTTAAGATAAATTATTATATGAATTCAAATATCTGTAAAGCTCCGTTTTCCATCTAATTTCCATAATGGCAATGTCAAAGTTTGATTGAGCAATGATAATTAATATAAAATGTATACATACGTGGTATGTCAGTGGTGAACGCTTTCATTCAGATCCGGTGTGTTTTTAAAACGATGATGTTTTGTCTAAATATCTCGTAAAGGTAGAAGTAAGCTGAAATCCTGAGTCGGAATATAAGAATTATGAAAATTAGCATCGCTCTGAAAAAACAAGGGGGCTAAATTCATGTGCGTAAAGTGTCGTCCCAGATGAGACTGTGCAGTCCGCACAGGCTAATCA
This sequence comes from Dreissena rostriformis, assembly GCA_007657795.1. NCBI lineage: Eukaryota > Metazoa > Mollusca > Bivalvia > Myida > Dreissenidae > Dreissena > Dreissena rostriformis. Next base: position 265,397 of record VMBQ01000139.1, read on the forward strand.
GGGACGACACGTTCCGCCTAAACTCGATTCTCGTTTAGAAGACATCTCCTTTTAACGTTATTTTTTTTTAAAGCGGAAACTGTTGTCCCTGATCTGCCTGTGCGGACTGAACAGGCTAATCTGGGACGACACTTAACGCATATGTATTAAACTCCGTTTTCCCAGAGCGAGGCTCAAATATAATTCGAAAGCAAGTCATTCATCGAAGCATTGTTGCTACACGTTTGAACCCGGTTATGTTGTTGTTTTTTTTCAATTATTTGTATAATGGTTAAATTATGGACGTCTGATGATTATGAAAGTTATTTAAATTGTCTAGTTTGTCCCAACTGTCTGTTATATGAAAATACCGTTAACTTCCAAAGGACAATATATGACTATAACCTCGAATATGATTTCAACCTTAGGCTTATTTTTTAACATGTTGCAAAAACATCACCACGTGCGTCATTTATCATTCTCCCTTAACGGTTTGTTTTGTACACTGTTAATGTTTTCATGTTTATTTTACATGAACTGGCTCTTTATATAGTGCACTGTAACCCTATATGCTCGAATAGAAACTGTAGATGAATTCAAGCTGATATTTACACGTATAATACGAAACCTTGTTTTTAATAACAATACTCACATGCGTCCATAGGGCAGGCATAGCTGCCCGTACATTCAAAATTTGTCTCAAAACTCCACTTTTGGCAATAACAAGCTGTTTAACAAAAAGAAACGTAACAGTTGCACACGATGTGGTTTATATGCAAAGCCCAAGCGAAACACGGAGCTTCATAGTTTCTCAATTTATCCAAATATTTAATCAGAAACTTTATGACCATGTTGCATTACATCCAAAATGATGGGTGGTTAATTTCATGGTTTTTACATTTAACCATGTATTGTGTTTAATTCTAATTACATTCAAGATCATTTGTTGTATTTGTCTTTTACATAAAACTTTGTTTTAACTATGATTTTTTCTTTCGAAGCCATGTTAGTCATCTTCGTCAGACGACATCGAGAAATCTTTTACAATGTCTTCGCCTTCTGGCATGTCATCATCGCCATCATCAACGTCTGCAGCTTCTTCTTTAGCATCCTCCTCGTCGTCGTCGTCCGCACTTCCGGCCCCATCATCATCCCCACCATCATCATCATTATCATCATCATCGTCGTCGTCTTCGTCGGCAGAACCCGCGAGTTGCTCGAGCTCATCACTGTCAAAATCACTATAATCATCTTCATCGTCATCATCAACACTTCCGGTCGGTTTGGCGGTCTTTTCGGCTACTGCAGCCTTGGCTTTCTGTAACTTCTTCTTCTCGGCGCGCGGCAGGAACCTGTCCGTGAGATCTTGTTCCTCCTCGCTGTCGCCATCAAACAAGGCTGAGAACTCTTGCTTCTCGTCTGTCGAGAGCTTCGGCTGTCGCTTAATAGTCGGCAACTCTGTGTCAACGACCCTGTCTCTTGCGGCTATCTTATGCATCAGCTCACGGTCTCGCAGTTTCCGCCAGGTAGCGTGGAACTTGTGCAGCGGGGTACCGGCCGTCTCACACTCGCGTTCCCATTGGTCCTGAAATATCACGTGACTTAATGAGATCATGAGTCGCCGAATTTCACGTGGAAAGTTAGTCGACTTTTGAATGAAACTCGAATAATATTAAGAACTACATTTTTTATAGAATACTAGTATTAAGAAAACAAGTAAACATCCGGAAGATACCGGAGATAGTCAATCTATAACGAATGTACACGAGAACTCACGATAGCTTTGTCGTCTGCTAGGCTGATGTTGACGGTACGTCTGCGGGCCACGATATACTTGCTATTCTCCTCGACCTTGTCCACGATCTGACGTATCTGCTTCGTGAAGTTACCAACCTTGCACGTCTTCAGGAAATCTTTCAGCTGTAGCATGGCGGGCAAAACCAATTCTGGAAAGCCGATGGAATGCGCATGCGCATTGAAGTGCTCCAGCAAGAGTTCGTAGAGTTGATCGATAAGCCCATCCTTGAATTCCTTTTCTTGGATCTGTGCCTTGGACAGCTTGAGGATGCAGGCGAAGTTGAATGGTTTAATGCTGATGCTCTTGTGTTTCTTGTTGAAGTCAGTCTGCTCGAACACCTGTAATATATATGTATTTATCATAGTATTTATCATATATATATATGAGTCGCGCTCTGAGAAAATGCACGTGGGTTAAATGCATGTGCGTTAATTGTCGTCCCGCATTATCCTGTGCAGTCCGCACAAGCTGATCAGGGACAACACTTTCCGCCTAATCTAGATTTTCGCCCAGAAGACTTTCTTTAAACGACAAATATCATAAAAGCGGAAAGTGTCGTCCCTGATTAGCCTGTGCGAACTGCACAGGCTAATCTGGGACGACACTTTACGCACATGCATTAAACTTCCTTTTCACAGAGCGAGGTTCATATAAAAGATGTAGACTCTTTGAAAGTTATGCATCCGGGTTATGACATGGTTTATTCCCGCGACACTCATTCCTCTCACGATGGTCAGTGCTGTGTTATTTTAAAGCCTCTATAACGCTCAAAATCAACGAAATTTCGTTATATGTTTCGTAAAATAAAGTTCACATATAAATAATCAGTGTTCCTTATAGCAATAGCCACAATTTCAACAATAAATGCGCTCTGGTAACATAGATTTAACACGATGAAAATGCTCTTATTTATTTTATGTGGTACAATATATTGAACACGTGTTCATGTACCAATTTAGTGATCATGTGTCGTATGAATAGATATCGTTGCGGGAAATTAAAATGGAATTTATTGTGCTGAACATGGCCATTTCCATATGTGTGATTTAGGGATACCCTATCCCTTCCATGGTTCGCAAAAATTCGTCACTTTTAAAATGCGAATGAGCCTCTCTCTGGGGGAAAATGCATGGGCGTAAAGTGTCCTCCCAGATTAGCAATCTGCTCAGGCTAATTAGGGAAAACTCTTTCCACTTCGACTGATTTTTGCTAAGTAGAAACTTCTGGTAAAACGAGGCTGTGCGTAAATTGTCGTCCCAGATGAGCCTCTACAGGCCGCACAGGCTTATCAGGGACGACACTTTCCGCCTTAACTCGATTTTCGCAAAGAAGAGACTTCATTTGAATGAACAATACCATTACGGTGAAAAGTATTGTCCCGGATTATCCTGCGCGGACCACACAGCTAATCTGAGACGACACTTTACGCACATGCATTCAGCCCCGTTTTCGCCGAAACTCGTCACTTTGAAAATGCAACTTTACCAGGCAACATTAAGTTAACACACATTCGTCAAAAAGGCATAGCGTGTACGTTCGGTTGATCAGCCAATCAGCATTATAATGTTAATAGACTTCCACACAAGCTAGAGAACATGTACAAAACAACTATTACACAATCTCATTAAACTCATAAAAATATCACGTTTACATCGTTTCAAAGTTGGACCGACCATGCGTTGGTCTTTAAATGTTTCAAACATAAACATATTAAACGCTTTTATGGTCTTTTATAATTCGTATTTTTATATAAGTAAACATCATGTACTCGTCAAAATGTCTTCACCTTGAACTCAAATCTGGACAGACGCGTAAGGGGGACGTTATTATTGCAAACAAGGGTTTAAATAATTCAGCCAACCTTTGTTTTATATATTAGATGTATTTATTGACATAAAAACGGTCAGTAATTTCAATGGGCAATCAAGCAATAGTGCAAAGTTATATATCTGATTGACCCCAAAGCATTTTTACGCGTACTTGTTTGCACATGTTCCAGTTTTAAAACGTGTAATTAAAAGTATTTTTAAACGAATGTTTGATACTTGGAATAGTCTAAAATACTTGAGCCTTGCTCTGGAAAAACGATGCTTAGTGCATGTGCGTAAAGGGTCGTCCCAAATTAGCCTAAGCAGTCCGCACTAGCTAATAAGGGACGACTATTACCGCTTTAATGGATTCTGTTCGTTTGAAGGAGGTCTCTTCTAAACGAAAATCCAGGTAAGGCTGAACGTGTCGTCCCTGATTGGCCTGTGCGGACTGCTTAAGCTTATCTGGGACGACACTTTACACACATTCATTAGGCAAAGTTTTTCCAAGATAGAGGTTCAAATGTTCATTAAAATGGTGCCAGATCCACAACCTGCAGACGCAAAATCTAACACGCTTCCACAAGACCAAACAGGCTTTTGATATTTTACAGGAGTTTTTAAACCGTATGCAATAAATACGTTATTTTCCAAATTTTCGATAAAAAGCGTAACAACAGTTTTAATGTTTTACCGAGTTTGAAAGATGACTATTCATAAATGAACAAAGATTATTAGCATTCTTATCAGAAGTGATATTTCGCATGTTTGAATAGGATGTTAACATTCATTTTTTGTCAAATTCTGAACGAGTCCCTTTAATATTTCACAAGGCAATGCATTATGCACGTGTCCATCGAAAACAATATCAAACATGCTAATATGACATCAGTTCATAAGTTCAGGACATTCATAGATAGTCTTTAACTTTATTAAATTGAAAAAAACAACAAAAACAAACAACAAAAGCACGTACACCACGGGTGACCAAATGAACACAAACAATATATTTCTTAAAAACAACTAGCACAATATGTTTTGACGTTTACTGCATTAAGTTATATAACCGAATTCATGTTCGATGCATGACCAAAATAGAACCCATTTCTGGGACAATATCATACACAATATACTTATATTATCAAAGTTTTTGTAATAATGGGCACATGATTTAGGTCATTAATTTGATCATTCGATAAACTAAATAACACAGTAAATACCCGGTTTACCGATGACTTTGAATACAATTCTGATGCGATGCCAACTATCTATCAAATCACTTGTACTAAATACTAAATGAAACACACCTAATGCGTTTATCAATAGAACAAATGCGAACAAATGCCAATCAAAAGATAATACCAAACGATAAGCTGTGTTAAACACGTGACATGTTAAAAACAAGTAGGGCGACGCAATGACTTCTTGAAAAAGTAGACAGAAAACACAGTGTCATCAGAAGACAACACAACAAATGTATTTCGTGCCGCTTCATGGGTACTTTTACATGAAAACTGAACGGCAGCAAGAGAAACATAGGACCAATAAAAACAAGAGCTGCCCCACCCAAGACACCGCGCTCGACTTTTCCTCCGCTTATATAGAATACTGTATATTTTATGTCAGTCATCTGATATGCTGACCACACAGATATATGTCGTGTTCTGAGATAACTGGTCATAATGCTTGTGCGTAAATTGTCATCCCAGATCAGCCTGTGCAGTCCGCACAGGCTAATCAGGGACGACAATGTCCGCTTTCATGGAATTTTTCGTTTAAATGATGTCTCTTCTAAGCGAAAATCCAGTTTAGGCGGAAAGTATCGTCCCTGATGAGCCTGTGCGGACTGCAAAGGCTAATCTAGGAAGACACTTTACGCACAAGCATTTTGCCCAGTTTTCTCAGAACACGACATATATATGTGAAGTTGGAGATCCGTAGCAGTCATTACTGATAAAGTGTATGCCATGATTATTCGACGAAATTATTAATCAAGTCATAACAACAAAAACAAGCAAATTCGTTGAATTGATAAAGGGTTCGACCAAACAGCAAATGTGCATCGCTCCGATGATAGAATAAATCCGGTGTAGGGCACATTCATGTTTATTTTATAGGACTTAACGTAGTGATATACATTCAGGTGTTTTTCCTTTAAATTAATTATGTCAAACCGATCAATGGTAACTAATTGACTGACAGACAACCTTATTGAGGTAGCGGTAAAATGGGCCAGTATGAAACTTGGACAAGGGCCGTTTGTAAAACATGCATGTCCCCCATATGGGCTGTCAGTTGTAGTGGCAGCCGTTGTGTGAATACCTTTTTTTGTCACTGTGAACTTGACCTTTGACCTAGTGACTTGAANGTGCACTTACTTATGAAAAAAGTGCAGAATTAATACACTTTTTGTAAAAAAATGCAGAAAAAATATACTTTTTAAGCGTATTTTGGTAAAAAGCGCATTTTATTTTGGGAAGGGTAGTTTTTATGCCCCCCAGTAGGGAGGCATATAGCGGTTATTCTGTCCGTCCCTCATTCTGTTTCCGGAGTTTTTTGAGAATTGACCTAATTTTTAGTGTTAGTCTACCTGGATGACTTACAGATCAAGTTTGAGTTTTTATTTGGTCCATTGGTTTTTGGCAAAGTTACGGGCCTTGGACTTGGAAATTTTCTCTAGAATAATAGTTTTCTGCACCTTTTTTCTTAATGCTTGCAGATATTGACCAATCTGGTTGTGCGTGTGTACAGATTGAGTACGAGTTTCGTTCTGTAACATTAAAATTTCGTGAAATTACGGGCCTGGACACAATTTTCTCTAGAATAACACTTTTCCAGATTTTTTTTTCCGAAAACGCTTTCTTGACGAATTTATGATACTTGCACTTTTTCTTTAACGTTTCTATAAAATATCTGCTGTGCGGCTTCATTGCCAAGTACACGGCTGGTTATCACGGGCCCCACCTCTTTTTTGCGATGCATTAATAAATGAGCCAATGCTACTTCCGAGGTGGCGCTAAGGACCGAATGTTTTGAAATTTAACGGATAATTCTACAGGGTGAGTTGGTTTTATATGCTTTTTCAACATATTTCTCATTATTTTAAAAATCGGGCAATGTAGTGCGATTCAGTGAACATTGATCCATCCACAAATGTGCAGAAACATATAATAACAACCAATTTGGAAACGTGATGACCTTTATAAGTTGAGTCATGGTGAAGTTTTCAAAGAAAATTGATGTATTTTTTCCTGTGTGACGAGTAAATTTTCACCCAATTAAATCGCTTACGACATCAAACAATTGCTTTGAACATGTACAAGTTGTTGCTTGCACTTTTTCTTTAAAGTTTCTCTTAAATATCTGCTGTGCGGCTTCATTGCCAAGTACACGGCTGGTTATCACGGGCGCCACCTCTTTTTTGCGATGCATTAATAAATGAGCCGATGCTACTTCCGAGGTGGCGCTAAGGACCGGATGTTTTGAAATTTAACGGATAATTCTACAGGGTGAGTTGGTTTTATATGCTTTTTCAACATATTTCTCATTATTTTAAAAATCGGGCAATGTAGTGCGATTCAGTGAACATTGATCCATCCACAAATGTGCAGAAACATATAATAACAACCAATTTGGAAACGTGATGACCTTTATAAGTTGAGTCATGGTGAAGTTTTCAAAGAAAATTGATGTATTTTTTCCTGTGTGACGAGTAAATTTTCACCCAATTAAATCGCTTACGACATCAAACAATTGCTTTGAACATGTACAAGTTGTTGCTTGCACTTTTTCTTTAAAGTTTCTCTTAAATATCTGCTGTGCGGCTTCATTGCCAAGTACACGGCTGGTTATCACGGGCGCCACCTCTTTTTTGCGATGCATTAATAAATGAGCCGATGCTACTTCCGAGGTGGCGCTAAGGACCGGATGTTTTGAAATTTAACGGATAATTCTACAGGGTGAGTTGGTTTTATATGCTTTTTCAACATATTTCTCATTATTTTAAAAATCGGGCAATGTAGTGCGATTCAGTGAACATTGATCCATCCACAAATGTGCAGAAACATATAATAACAACCAATTTGGAAACGTGATGACCTTTATAAGTTGAGTCATGGTGAAGTTTTCAAAGAAAATTGATGTATTTTTTCCTGTGTGACGAGTAAATTTTCACCCAATTAAATCGCTTACGACATCAAACAATTGCTTTGAACATGTACAAGTTGTTGCTTGCACTTTTTCTTTAAAGTTTCTCTTAAATATCTGCTGTGCGGCTTCATTGCCAAGTACACGGCTGGTTATCACGGGCGCCACCTCTTTTTTGCGATGCATTAATAAATGAGCCGATGCTACTTCCGAGGTGGCGCTAAGGACCGGATGTTTTGAAATTTAACGGATAATTCTACAGGGTGAGTTGGTTTTATATGCTTTTTCAACATATTTCTCATTATTTTAAAAATCGGGCAATGTAGTGCGATTCAGTGAACATTGATCCATCCACAAATGTGCAGAAACATATAATAACAACCAATTTGGAAACGTGATGACCTTTATAAGTTGAGTCATGGTGAAGTTTTCAAAGAAAATTGATGTATTTTTTCCTGTGTGACGAGTAAATTTTCACCCAATTAAATCGCTTACGACATCAAACAATTGCTTTGAACATGTACAAGTTGTTGCTTGCACTTTTTCTTTAAAGTTTCTCTTAAATATCTGCTGTGCGGCTTCATTGCCAAGTACACGGCTGGTTATCACGGGCGCCACCTCTTTTTTGCGATGCATTAATAAATGAGCCGATGCTACTTCCGAGGTGGCGCTAAGGACCGGATGTTTTGAAATTTAACGGATAATTCTACAGGGTGAGTTGGTTTTATATGCTTTTTCAACATATTTCTCATTATTTTAAAAATCGGGCAATGTAGTGCGATTCAGCGAANTAAAGTTAAAAAGTCCATTGTCGCCACAACAAAAGATTTGCTTTTAATCTTTTCTTACTTACCACCAGACAATTCACCATCGTATGAAAAGGAACGCTTTTCTGGCATTAAATATCTCGAATATGCATTGAGTGAGCTACCCCTTAATTTAAACGAGTACTATTTTGTACTTCTTGGTGATTTAAACGCAAGAACATCAGATCAGGCAGACTTTATTGTTGATTTTTCTAGGGAGAATCTACCAATACTTAGGGAGTACGATAGCGTATTAACCAGCTCATTTGACAAACGTAATTCAATGGACAAAGTATGTAATAGTCAGGGCCAATCTTTATTACATTTTTGCATTTCAAACCATCTACTTATCGCGAATGGTAGACTTGGTGAAGATAAAAAGTATGGGCATTTTACGTTTGTTAACGCCAATGGCAAAAGTGTCATTGATTATGCCATTTTGTCTGAATATTTGTTCAACGAGGTCATAAATTTTCGAATCGGCGAGCGAACGGAGTCATGTCATTTCCCGCTAGAAATCAAATTTAAAAGTAAAGTAGAAAAAACCACTGATATGCCGAACCCTAGGAAGAACCGCAAAACATATTGTTTTGAGCAAAACAACTTAAGTCTTTTCATGGGTTCGCTACAAGATACGTTTACAATCGAGTTTATGTCTCGGACACTCAGCTTTATAAATGACAATTCCAATAATATCAATAGTATCGTTAGTCATATTGTTGGTATCTTTCAACAATGTTCATCTGTTTGCCTCAAAGAATCAAAAGGCAAAGTATCCACGCTCCGACCACAATGGTTTGACAAAAAATGTCGCGATTATAAACGGGCGAAACTTTCGTGTTTGCATAATTTTCGCGTTAACTCGTCGGAAACTAATTTGAATAAATACGTTCAGTCGAAAAAAGAATTCAAGGATTGTTGTAACCATAAGAAACGTCTTTTTTATAAGACCAAGCTTGATGACTTATGCGCAAATATCAATAACCCTAAATCCTTTTGGAAGAAACTCAAGAATCTGTCCGGAACAAATAATAACGAAAATTCAATTCGCTCTGACGACTGGAAATTGCATTTTGAAACGCTGTTTACGGCAAATGCGAACGCTGACAATATACCGTCTGACCATAATATTACCAGTCACTTGTCCGAAGTAGAAGAAGAACTATTCAATGGTGAAATTACCGATGAAGAAATTATATTAAGTATAAAAGCTCTTCATGAATCCAAGTGCCCAGGTCAAGATGAAATTCCCCCTGCATTCTTTAAATATTCGCATACATTTATTTTACCAATATTAGTGCATTTATTTAACCGAATATTTAATACAGGCTATTTTCCATCGGACTGGAGCTCCGCTATAATAGTTCCAATACATAAAAAGGGTGATCCTAACTCGCCTCAAAACTATCGAGGCATTTCATTGTTGGATATATTTGGTAAATTGTTTACTAGTGTGATTAATAGACGATTAACGTTCTTTGCTAACGCGTTTGCTAAAATACATGAGAGTCAATCCGGATTTCGAGTTGGTTATTCGACAATAGATAACGCGTTCGTACTGCAAACGCTTATTTCAAAAATATTGTCCAAAAAACGCGGGAAACTTTACGTAGGTTTTATTGATTTTAAAACTGCTTATGACTCAGTAGACCGCAGTGTTCTATGGCAAATCTTACAAGAAGCTAACATACAGGGTAAACTTTTTAATATACTAAAGGCTATGTACGAAAACGTCAAGGCTCGTGTCCGATGCAGTAACGGGTACACGGACTACATTGATTGCAAAATCGGTCTAAAACAAGGGTGTTTGGTCTCACCACAATTATTTTCCTTTTTTATCAACGAATTGGTACAAGAACTATTAAATAGCGGCGTGAGGGGGATACAAATTGCACCAAATGATGCTGAAATTTTACTGCTTATGTTTGCAGACGATGTTGCTCTTTTAGCTGATACAGTTTTGGGTTTACAGCGCAAACTCGATTCATTGCACCAATTCTGCACAAGAACAGGATTACAGGTGAACATACCGAAATCAAAAATTATGGTCTTCAGAAAGGGGGGAAAACTAGCTAGGAATGAACAATGGAGTTATGCGGGTTCTTTAATTGACGTTGTGCAGTCCTTCACCTACGTTGGTGTCTGCTTCTTTTCTTCTCTTTCATTAACTAAAATGGCTAATGAAAATGCAACTAAGGGGAAACGTGCCTTGAATGGCATATTATCGTCCCTGTATAAATATGGTCAACTATCTAATTCAGTCTTTTTTAAACTGTTCGACAGCAAAATAAGTCCTGTTTTATTACATGGCAGCGAAATTTGGGGTTATCAAGAATTACCATGTATCGAATCGGTCCACCGACACGCCTGTAAAAGGTACCTTTGTGTCGGTGAAAAAACATCAAATATCACGAGTCTCGGAGATTGTGGTCGATACCCTATTGTTATAACGTCACAAATTCGATGTCTAAAATATTGGCTAAAAATAATAGGCATGCCCGACACCAGATACGTAAAAAAATGCTACAATTTCTTATTGAACACAAACATAAATCTCTTCTTTAATTGGGCCAATGAAATTAAGGACTTACTAAGCAAAAATGGATTTCAGTACATTTGGATGAACCAGCATGTCTCAAACCCACTCAAATTTATAAATGAATTTAGAGAACGGGCTAAGTCCCAATACTTACAGAACTGGTGGAGTATAGTACATACATCTCCCAAATTGGAACTATACAAACATATTAAGTCCCAATACGAACATGAAGCATACCTAGACATCCTATCTGTGCGCAAATTTAGGCGCAGTTTTGCACAACTTCGTTCCGGAACTCTTCCGATAGAAATTGAAACTGGCAGATATCGCGGTATAACTAGAGAAGAACGATTTTGCCCAATTTGCAATACTGGTGAAGTTGAAAACGAATTACATTTCATATTAAAGTGCCCTGTATTGCATGACATCCGAAAAACATATATACAACGTAAATTGTTCATAAACCCAAGAATACTCAAATTGTGCATACTGTTGGCAAGTAAAAATGAACAGACAATAAAACAAACTGCTTCTTACATTGTTAACGCCCTTGAAACGCGAACATTAATTCTTGAGCTTTGATATAACCTAGTTATGTGGGTTTCCACAAGACTTGGCTCTGTGTTAAATAATTGTTAAAGTGTACTTATGTTTAAAATGTAGTTCCTACCGACAAAGTCCTATATTTTGTTTCAATAGGGCCTACTACTCGGTATACCATTTATGTCAATTTATTATAGGCCCTACCCATATAACCTAAATTCCGCTATACATTTTTTAGAATACTATTCGAAAGTCTCTTTTATTGGTGTAGGTTATATGCAGGGACTATAGCGTTGTATATTTACTTTATAACATGTATATATTTCTATGTATGATATATATAATTATATATATATGTGTATATGTATGTATATGTTTGTGAATGTATGTGTATATCTATATATAATATACATTTCCGCTCTACTAGATGCAAATGTTGTACAATGTTTTAGCATGTTATTGTAAGAATCGTTTACCACTCGATTATATGCTTACATGTTATGCCAACCAATTGTGCACACACCATTGTTTTGCATGGATTGTAATATATATGTGTCAGGGGCCGGAGGCCTATATCACAAATAAACAAACTTGAAACTTGAACACGAGTGTTACATAAGTTGAGTCCTGCAATTGATTTGCAGTTGTGATTGTTTGTCCTACGCTTGGAAACAACGAGTAAATTTATCTCGGCTTTTCCGAGAAAGACCGAGTAGTTCCGATTTAGTAATTTTATGTACAGTTCCAAACAATGGCTTACATCAATGTCACACAAATTTCATTGCACAATGCATTTTAATAGCAGAGTTATCTTTTTTTTTCTTAAATTTTTTTTGGTAGATTTACATGATGGTTAGTATATACACGGATAGCCGAACGAGGCACAACAATTGTCCTTACACACCATCATTAAAATACACGACCATTAAATAGCATCCTTTGTTACTTACAAAAGTCTACTTCATTTCGGATATTTTAATGCGGAGCTTTATTTTAGAACTGCTTTTATAGGTTGCATTATACCTTTATTAAAGTGTATCAATGAATGATTCTGTAAGAAATTATGTACAGAGCTTCGCGTTGCAAGCTTGTAAAGTGCACCCATCCAAAAACTAAATTTATTTGGTGGGGGATATCAACTCATCTAATTTGCTTGTTAATGTCATTTCTACTGGATTACTAATGATCCAAATTTGATGACAATTTATATGCCTTTTCCTTTAAAGGAGCATCATGCCCAGGGCATATTGTGATGTCTTTCATCTCCATTGATATTTAAGTGGGTCATTGCCCTTCAAATAATAATTGCTTTTGGTGTTTGATCTAGAACACGTAGGTATGATCTGATTTTGATGACACTATAAATGCAGCATCCCTATTGGTTTGACATGCCAATACTTTCAGGTTACTGCGCTTATATATTTTTTAGACAGATATTCCCCTTTGATAAATATTATGACATTTTTAAATGAATTTTATGTTTTTGTGTTAGATCACAGGAACTCTCAATTCAAATTAGATTAAAATGTATATGCAGTATGATACTCTACAGGGTTGACATAGGCATATTTATGTGTCATTCTGCTCCAGTGAATTTTCAGGGAGTTATTGCCCCTTGAATAATGATTTGTTTCCACACAATTAACCCATACATTGACAAAGTGCATCATTCGGGAGCATCTATAGACAATCCCAGAATCGATAATATGGGCGCCGCCATATTGGCTATTACGTAACCCGCGATTGAAAACAGTACTGAAGAATTTGACAGATTACAACGTTATCATAGTGTACACCCGCTTTATTCCAATAAGCAGTACTTTATGACTTCGCACAGTAGGATTGAAAACAAATGAAACATGAAACCAAGTGTCGATATGTATCACATCGTAAATCAATATAATTTAAATAAAAAATATACACGATATGTTCATAAAATATGTGTCTCGGCAACAATATTCAGTGACAACACGTAATGTTTAAGGCCGAGTTGGCATTTTTAAGCATACCTTTCAGTAATGCCTTTGTATAAAATTTAATTATTTCTTTATGGAATAAAATTATTCAAGCATAATTATAAAGGTATAGAAATATCTAAAGTCTGAAGTAAACGTTGTGATTTTAGCGTAAATAGTGCCGGAGATATTAACAAAGATCTATCAATATATAAAGATTGGAAACATCCATTCAGACCAATTTTTTTGGATAGATCTTTGATATTAATTAGATAGATTTAAGGTCGATGTAGACAATTAAATTGATATCTGCCTTTGTTTAAGCCTATATTATTTCTTATTAAATGTCGTACTTTCTATACTTTCCGGAGATATTCATTAAGAAACGTTGTAAGATTAAAGACTGAGGACGACTTCTTTTATTAAATAATACATATCTTTGTTTGTCTAAACAGTTACCATTTCGCTATTAATATTTCCCTTGTAAGTGTCATTTTAAAGGTAATATACAAATCTATAGCCGAAATGAAGTTTGTGATTCTAAAATTGTTCCGTAAATATTTATTATCGAAACTCTGTTAGATTTCAGGTAGAGAATTTTTTTT
>VMBQ01000139.1:287555-298159 GCA_007657795.1 Dreissena rostriformis
ATGAATATGGTGAGAAAAAGATCAAAGACATATGTGGGTAAAAGCAGAAGTGCATAGTAGCTTAGGTAAAACAAACATCTAAAAGAATTGTAATTGTTCTTTAATTAATCAATCAAAAGGATTATCAATAATAATTATCCTAATTTAGTACAAATAATGATAATTAAAGTGAACACATATCACAACAGTTAAAGGCAATTATTTTTGTAATTACATTGTAATAACATCACATTTCAAATGATATATTTCATCATGGAAATTATTAAGAGTAATACTTGCAGGGTCTGAGAAATTACTGAAGCATAGGTACGCCAATATTATTATTATACATATACATATGATATAATAAGCACTGGGGGGCAAATGTCCACTTCTAAAATAAGCACTGGGGGGCAAATGTCCAGATGCAAAAAAGACGCTTGGGGGCTTATGTCTTACCTGTCATTTCTACTGGGGGGCAAATGTTCATTTTTTCATTGGGGGTCTTATGTCATGGGGGGTTTATGTCCGGATACCTATAATTGTATGTCAATTCAACTTGACTCTGATTGATGGCTGTCAGAAACTAGATTTGTATGCCCCCTTTTTTAAAAAAGGGGGTATATTGTTTTTGTCCTGTCTGTCTGTCTGTCTGTATGTCTGTCTGTCTGGTTGTCTGTCTGTCTGTCTGTCCAAAACTTGAATCTATCTTAAAGTTTGGTCATAACTTTTGCAATATTGATCATAGCAACTTGATATTTGGTATGCATGTGTATCTCATGGAGCTGCACATTTTGAGTGGTAAAAGGTCATGGTCAAGGTCATCCTTCAAGGTCAAAGGTAAAAAAAACAAAAACAAAGCGGCGCAGTTGGGGGCATTGTGTTTCTGACAAACACATCTCTTGTTTTTAGTTGAAACCCTTGTTACTATTATTATATATTAAAAAAAAAGAAAAACATTTTCGGTTTAAACACACTATATTATACTATCCCAACACCGTTCCAGCCCCCTATGTTTGGAATTAAAAAAAATAATAATGACAAAAGTTGTTTATTTACAGTAGTTCTACAAAATTGACAGTTATTTGAAAGACAATGATATAAATTTATAATATATTATATTGGATATGAACATACTTTTCTAACATTGTGATGGATTTACAAGAATCTTGACATTTCTCCTCAAATAATTTTACATTAATGCACTAAGGATAATTGAATAGCACTTCATCTACACAACAAAACATTATTTTCTAAGCTTGAATCTCATTTTTGTCAAGCCCATGACATGCTGTAGGCTAAACTTTTTATCACAATATTGAGTAAATTAAATACCGGTAGTGTGTGTGAGTCTATGCATCTGTCAAAGCTTGTCCTGTCTATAACTTTGTCATTCAGCCTGCAATTTTAACATGTTAAAAGCAAATACTATATTGTGATCATGTGTGGCATACAAAACCTGTTTCTCTAGCTCAAAGGTCAAGGTCACACTTTCTAAGCGGTCAAAAGGATAATACTGCTTGTCCAGACTGTTACTTCATTATTTATTTATTCAGGCAATTTTTAAATCACATGCCACAAATGTTCACCTTATGGAGACAGTGAGCCTCATGTAAGATACATGTCTGTGGCTCAAAGGTCAAGGTCACACTTTACAAGAAATCAAAGGTAAAGCAGGTGTAGACTGCACATGCATACCTAGTTTGGAGTTGCGCAAACACTCTATCTGGTCAGGAGCTGTGTTATCTGCTACAAAGTCACGCAAGGTTTCGTGGTCTCATTAACGGATAGGTACTAGCTCCTTTTTTTATGCTTCCCATATATATTTATGGGGAGCATATTGTTGCCAGTTTGTACTTCCGTACTTCCTTCCTTCCTTCCGTCACACTTTTGTTACAGTTTCTCAAAGCGCCTTCAATATTTTACCGATTTCTTCCATATTTGGCATGTAGGTACCTTGCATGGACCTCTACCTTTTGATGAGGTTTGAGGTCACTGGGTCAAGGTCAAGGTCACCGAGGCTAATAATAGATTTTCTCAAGGTCATTTTTTTTAATTAGCTTGGCTGTTTTCGAAGAAAACCCGAGGTATTGTCATAGCCCTATCGTCTGCCGCGTCCTCGTCGTTGTCGTCGTCGTGGTAGGCGTCGTCGTCCGAAAACTTTAACATTGGCCATAACTTTTGCATTTTTGAAGATAGCAACTTGATATTTGGCATGCATGTGTATCTCATGGAGCTGCACATTTTGAGTGGTGAAAGGTCAAGGTCTGCCTTCAAGGTCAAAAGTCAAAAAATACAATTCAAGGGAAGTAATTACATTTAAAAGGGAGATAATTTCTAAACCTGCCAATTGATATATTGAAATTTTATGTATAATATTATGAAACCATACAACTGAAGCATAAACAAAATGACATTTTATGGTCAAACCAAGCACACAATGATACTTTTGGGCATACACGTATTTTAGGTAGGCCCTACTTTAAGGTTACCTGTGAATCTACAGTCACAGGAGTGAAATAGAGATTTGTTAGAAGGATAACAATTATTTTCAAGGGAAGTAATTCATATAATTAAAAATCTCAGATTATATATTTCCTTACCAATATTTTAAGTTCTTTTAACAGTACTGTACAGATTTTGTATTTTGTTTATTTATAACTTAAATGATTGATTTGTCAAAGGTTTTGTTTAAATGATATAAGTATCATTTCTTTCATGTACCAATTTGTCAATGGTAGATGTCATTACTTACCTGTGAACATATGTCCATAGATACATGATGAACTGTGGCTATGATATCTTTGATTAAACCACAGGCATTGGTAGTCTGTCTACGGATTTGTATACCCCCCCCCCTTGACATAACTTTTGCAATATTGAAGATAGCTGCACATTTTGAGTGGTGAAAGGTCAAGGTCATCCTTCAAGGTCAAAAAACAAAATCCAAGGGAAGTAATAAGCTTTAAAGGGAGATAATTTCTATACCTGCCAAATGATAAATGGAATTTTTTCCTTCTTATTTTTGACAGATCATCTAATAAATGACCACACCCCACACTATACCCCCTCTCACATTCCTCCCCCACCCCCATTTTTTTTTTAAGACTGTCCAACTATCCCACCCAAGATCCCCCCCCCCATTTTTTTTTATATATTTTTTTTCATTTTTAGCTCCGCTGTTTTCGAAGAAAACCCGAGGTATTGTCATAGCCCTCTCGTCTGCCGCGTCGTAGTCGAGGTCGGCGGCGTCCAAAAACTTTAACATTGGCCATTATTAAACTTTTGCATTATTGAAGATAGCAACTTGATATTTGGCATGCATGTGTATCTCATGGAGCTGCACATTTTGAGTGGTGAAAGGTCAAGGTCATCCTTCAAGGTCAAAGGTCAAAAAAACAAAATCCAAGCACCCACAGCTGAGCGTTGGCATCCGCTCGACGGTGCTCTTGTTTTTTTTTCACACAATTAACCCATATATCGACAAAGCATCCATCAGTTTTACTGATATCCTTGTTTTATTTTGTAGAGTTATGTTTAGGGCTGTCATGCGTTATCATGTTTTTACATTTTGACTAAGTGCATATGCAGGTGCAGGTCATGTTATGGATGTCTGGTATCCTTTGAGCATTGGTTCAGAGACTAAATGGTTTCATAGCAAATACTTTAGGAAGCAACTTTGCTGAAGTGGTATGTGAAGTATGTCGGAGTAGTTATCACCTTCTGTGATAATAAGATTTATTTCAAAATTACAAAAATAATGTAGAAATTGCAAAAAAGGTTTCAAAACATTTTGACAGCTTAAGGGTATACAAAAAAAGCAAGGTCACCAGGTTAATTAATGAACTTTGAACTCAAGTGGGCAGTTTAGGGCCATCATGGGACACTTGTTTTGATTTAAGCAGAGTTTTCAGACAAAAGTGGAATGTGGGGACATCAGTGTCTTATGGATACTAGTCTAATTACGTTAACATTATAAGTGTTGCTGTCTGCCATGTCTAGATCCTCTTAATTAGTAAGTCCTATTATGTGTATTTATATTTTTGTGTTGTTGAAAGCCTGACAATTTTCACAGTTTGAAATTGTTATCAAAATCAAAACTGTCATCCTTCTACCCAAGTTTTGGACTCTACTGTTAACATATTCTTTTTGTGCACACTGTTTAAAAAGACAGCATATAGCAGTAACACTGTCAGTCTGCCACTGAGTGTCATAATGTCCTTACAAAAATGACTGTCTCAGCCATGATAGATGGATTTTAAAGTAACTTAGCACAAATGCCCACCATCATGAGACCATGTGTCACGTGTAACACCCGTCTCTCTACCTTAAAGGTCAAGGTTACACTCAGCTTAGATGTTAAAAGTCAAATTTGGCCTTAAAACTGCTTGAAACTGACTGTCTCAGCCAGATTTTTGCCATGGATTGATGAATTTTAAAATAACGCCCCACAAATGACCACCATCAGGAGACAGGTAGACAGGTCACATGTATAACCTTTCTCCCTAACTCAAAAGTATAGTTCACATTTAGAGGTCAAAAGTCAAAATGGGCCATTTAACAGCTCTCCCAGAATGTTACTATGTCATTCATTATTCAATTTTAGGATAAGTTACCAATAATGACTACCATTAGGAGACCGTGTTGTGTTTATCACTGTCTCATTATGTAAAACTTTGGCCATTATAAGCTTGTTTTTGACATTAGCAGAGTTTTGGGGCATCCAAGCCCTATGAACACATCTGAATTTGCCTACCAGTCTCTTATTGAAATAACTTTTATCTTCAATAATGCATTACTTAGACGCTGATAAATATTGTGATAAAGGATGCGGTGGATACATATTTAACTTATTTTTAATCATAAATGTTGAAGGTTTTAAAAAGGTAACAACATGTAGTGTAGCATGGGGCCCATATTTGCACACCTTTGCATTGGCAATTCCGGACCATGGTTACTTAGAGCCATGTTATGACCTTTAATTAACAGTGCTAGATAATAAGTTGAATAAATTTCAACAATGCCACAATTACTGGTATGTTTGGATTCATGTTTATGCCCCTACACATGCAGTCGGAAGCACATTTTGACCACTGCAGTCCAGACTGACATCATTTATCAAACAATTTTGCCACAAATAATTATTGTGTGGAGACAGTATCACGCACAACACCAGCTTTCATAGCTCAAAGGTTAAGGTCACACTAACAGGTCAAAGAATAAATAATGGGCATACAGTACAGCCCACGCGGAACCAACAAAGTCCGCGGCGACTTACTCGACGGCCGCATTCGGCGTATCGCCGAGGCACTCGGCATCGATCCGTGCAACCTCGCGTACTTTCGCTGAATAAATCCGCCGCATATGTACACGGCGGATCGAGTGAAAAGATAAATGTGTGACCCCATCAAATTCCTGGTTAGATTCTGTGATGCAACTATATTGTTAAACATTTTAATTATATTGAACAAATAAAATGAAAAATACTTATACCTTGAAATTTAATAGCTAGTAATAATCCAACAAAACACGGTGCCTTTATTTGCTATAAATGTGTTTCAAGAATTTCGTAAACACATGCGTTAGGAACTGTACAAGAAGTTGGCACTCAACTTATGTAAAACACTTGTTCAATTAACCGTTAAACTTTGTTCAATTAACCGTTAAACTCCACCTCCGTTCTCTGAAAAAGATTCGAAAGGCGGAGCTAAGCACGTGCTTTTACAAAATTGGACAATTGTCATTGAGTAACAAACACACTATTGGTTTAGCGGGTAAATTTCTTGACAAAGGAAGCCAATTTTGTCGGCGAAAACGGTGTGACTTTATGCCTTCAGAAAGGAAGCGGCTTTCCTTTGATGACGTCAAACTGTCTATTTACACAGACTGCGAATTCGTGCGATACTTTTAATAATGTCATTGAACCTTTGTTTACATGTTCAGTATAAATAAACACCTGCTAACATGAAAACTTTGGATTAAATTATCAAAATAAAAACAAGAGTAATGTTGCAAACTGTGATTATATTAATTGGTAAGTATCAGTTAAAAGATGATGTTTTGCTTGTAGTAAAACAACGAGTTTTCTATACAAACAACATTACCACGGGATCGGTAGTTCTGGCTTCAATAACTTTATCGCTTTTTATGATTTTTGACTGGCGCGACTGTCAATACTATATAAACTGTTCGCTGAAGTTTCTTTAGCTACGGGATCGGTCGATCTTGGTCCAATTTCATTATTTTTTTTCGTGAACGACCTCATAAGTCGATTAACTATTTTATCTATTTTGAATCCGCGCATATTAAATTAATAATGATTTTAAATATAATTATAATTGTTCTTTAAAAAAAATTATCGACTTACTAATCATTTTCAAAAGATTTCTATTTTATGATGCGCATCGACTCGGCATCATATCGCGGATCGCGGCTTGCCTCAGCATGTCGCGGCGGACAGAAGCGAAGCATCGCAGCGATATGCGACGTTTCGCCGCGAACTGACACGGCTTCAACGCCCGACTCGGCATCGACTTGTTGCGCCTTGACGCCACGGATCGTGAAATATGTTTGTTCCGCGTGGGCTGTAATGTTATACAATTTGTTATTGCCTCAGCTTAGCACAATGGCCAAATTGAAGAAAAAACTGAACACTAAGGGGAACATTTTAAGTTCAATCTCCATGGACCTAACTCACAACATTTGTCCAATTGTTTTCTAAATTTTAACTAGGTCACTAAATCAGATTGAAGAATAGCTTGTTTTCTCTCATTTTTTGCTGGAATCTTATTTACACTTAGTCAGACATTTTTTTTATAAACTTTGTAAATACAGTCCAACCTGTACCAATGACCACCTTTTAATAGCGACCAACTGTCAATAACGACCACATCGATTTCCTCCCAAACGATTTCACTACAGTGAACCTGTGAATAAAGCCCACCTGCGAACAATGACCAGCAACTGCCAGAATAAAGCCCACCTGCGAACAACGACCAACGACCGCCCTTTTACATTCCTAAAAGTCCATTTTGATAGCTTACAACGACCACTTCAATCATAAAAATCAACGATTTCACAACTTAAAAAAAACAAAATGGCCCCTATGATGCTGTTTAGTCACGTGATACACATCTTACCAGTGGACTCGTCGGTCGCTATGGAGATGTTGGAAAGTGACAGTTTATTGCACTCGATAGCAGTTGTTTGTTTATTTAACATGCATTGCTAATTGGTAGTCGCCTGCTTCTTTTATGCATTTGACAGTTTGTCGAAAGTGTAAAAATTTACCTTTGTATTTTAGTGACTCGCGATTAATGTACTAGTTGCCGAAAATATCAAAGAAGAGTTTGGGGCTTTCATCAACTCAGGAAATTAACGGTTTCATTACAAGTACAATGCCTATTAAACACAAACATTTTGATAGTCATTCCCTTCTTAAATTTTCTCCGTGATAAGACGTGCATAGATTATAGATAAGTAAATTGTCAGTTCAAGTAAACCATCATGGCTTCAAAGCGTAAGTTCTTGACGTTAAGGTCATTAGTTTGTTAGGTAAAGGACACAGTTGTAGAAGAGTGGGTAGTGATCTTGATGTAGGCAAAACTCAAATCCAGAACATTATGAAGCGTAAACTTGAGATAATGGACGAGTTCGAGGAGAATGTTAACTCTGAAAGTAAACGCCCTAAGCGTGAGTCGGAATACGCGTCAGTGAATGACTTAAAACACTGTGTTACCGTATGTGAATTGGGAATAAGACATCAAACTGGGAATGGACATCATTTTGGTGATTTTCTCAAACAAAACTATTCATTTCATGATCTACATTTATTTTTGTAATATATTATCTTTAATTCAAGCTTAATAAGCAATTTTCCATGACTTTTTCATTAACAATGATTGTTTGTTTTTTTTATCATTTTAACTGTATTTTTAAATTGTGTCCATGTCATGTGTGGCATGGACACAGTTTCATTTCACGAGGATTTTTTTTTTAATTAATTAAAAATCCAGTTTTGAAGTAAAATCAATTTAAATGATGATATTATATATGCAAGTATCTGTTTTATTTATAATTTGTCAAACTAAATAAATACAACATATAAAACTGCATATTATGCACTTTTGATAAAACACAATCTATTCCCAAATTGATGTCTTATTCCCAATTCACATAATACAGTGTTCTTAGTACATAAGTGGTTTATTGACGCTAGTGCAAGGCTCTTGCCTGTGTCTGGACCTATGATCCAGGAAAAAGCCTTGAAGTTTGCGAGTGAGTAAGGACATTTAGACTTCAAGGCAAGCAATGGCTGGCTCGAATCTTTTGTAAAACGAAACAGCATTGTATTTAAGATTCAGAGTGGTGAGCGTGGTGAAGTTAAGGGTGAGATTGAAAGAGACTGGAAGGAGAGGCTGCACACTGTTGTGAGGGGTACGAACCCAAGGACATCTTTAATATGGACGAGAGCGGTCTTTTCTTCAGGGATTCGACCAGGTCGACCTACTTCACCAATGTTGAATCGTGCGCCGGCGGCAAGCGATCAAAGCTGCGCATCACAATTGCATTCTGTGCATCCATGACAGGTAATCTAACATTATGTTAAGATAGTAAGAACACATATCTATTATAAATAACTTCTATCAGAATGGAATTGAGAACACATCATTATCTTGATGTAACATTATGTTAAAATAATGGGAACACATTTCTATTATAAATAACTACGATCTGAATGGAAATGAGAATACATCATTGTCTTGATGTAAAATTATTAAGATGAAGGGAACACATTTCTATTATAAATAACTACGATCTGAATGGAAATGAGAACACATCATTATCTTAAAAATGAGAACACATCATTATCTTAAAAATTCTATTTGTCTTTTTAGGCGAGAAGCTGAACCTGCCAGTTATTGGAAAGTCCCGGAAGCCGCGCTGCTTTGGATCCATGGACGTACGGAAGCTACCGGTCTGTTCAGAGGCAAATCGAAAGGCTTGGATGCTCACCCCCCTGATGGAGAATTGGCTCAGGGACCTCGATCGCCAGATGGGGAAGCAGAAGGGCAACATCCTATGGATGTTGCTGCTCGACAACCCCCCAGTCCACCCTGATATCACACTGAAAAACGTTAACTTACAGTTCCTTCGCTGAACACGACGTCTTTGGTGCAGCCAACGGATGCAGGCATACTTCAGGCGGTGAAGCTTAAGTTCCGGAAGCGGCAGCTCAAGTACGTCCTGGAAAAGTTGGACCGTCATCCCACCAAGCTTGGTCCCGAAATACTGCGCGACATTCTCGACGCCATCTATTGGATCTCGGCTGCTTGGCGCGAACTCTCAACAGAGACGATTTCAAAGTGCTTCGGGAAGTGTGGCCTCACACCTGACTTCCTAACAACGGGCAACCATGCGACCGTCTTGAGTGATGACACTGATTTTGACCCTGAGGACGATCTTCCCCTCTCCATGATCCGTGTCTCCAAGGAGCTCTTCAATTGTGACATCAATGAACTTGACAAGATTAACAACAACCTGTCGACTTGTGATAATGAAATGGATTTCTGGGAGCAACCCGCACCCCAGATCCTCGCCGACCTCAATGGAAACACTGCCGCTGCCAAGCGTGACGAGGACGACGATGAAACAAAAGCTCCCAAGTGTGTAAGTGTTATTGAAGCAGCTGAGTGCCTTCAGAAGCTGCGCTCGTTTGCAGTTCTCAAAAATGACTGCTCAATCATGGAAGCGCAGGATGTGTTGACCCAATATAGGATGGACTGTAGTGTCAAGCAGAGTAAAATCAGTGATTTTTAGCTCCACTGGCCAGAGGCCAGCGGGGCTTATGTCATGGTCCTGTGTCCGTCGTGCCTGCGTGCGTCCGTCCGTCTGTCCGTGCGTTAACTTTTTCTTTAAACATCTTCTTCTCCTAAACTTTAAGTCCAATTCTGATAAAACTTCTCACAAATGTTCCTGGGGTGAACCTCTTTCAAATTTGTTAAAATTATGCCACTGTGGTCAAATTTGACCCCGCCCCGGGGGTCACAAAAATGAACATACACTTATATAAAGCCTATTTTGTGCAAACTTTAAAAATCTTCTTGTCCATAACCGTAAGGCCTAGGGCTACCAAATTTGGTATGTAGTGACATCTAATAGTCCTCTACCAAGTTTGTTACCATTATGCCCCTGGGATCAAATTTGACCCTGCCCCGGGGGTCACAAAAATGAACATAAGCTTAAATAAGGCCTATTTTGTGCAAACTTTAAAAAACTTCTTGTCCATAACCGTATGGCATAGGGCTACCAATTTTGGTATGTAGTGACATCTAATAGTCCTCTACCAAGTTTGTTCAAATTAAGCCCCTGGTATCAAATTTGACCATTCCCCAGGGGTCACAAAAATGAACATATGCTTATATAAAGCCTATTTTGTGCAAACTTTAAAAATCTTCTTGTCCATAACCATAGGGCCAAGGGCTACCAAATTCAGTATGTAGTGACATCTAATAGTTCTCTACTTAGTTTGTTCAAATTATGCCCCTGGGGTCAAATTTGACCCTGCCCCGGGGGTCACAAAAATGAACATACGCTTAAATAAGGCCTATTTTGTGCAAACTTTA
>VMBQ01000139.1:301485-338301 GCA_007657795.1 Dreissena rostriformis
CTATTGATTTTCAGGTCACTAGGTCAAAGGTCAAGGTCACAGTGACCTGAAGCAGTAAAATGGTTTCCGGATGATAACTCAAGAACGCTTAGGCCTGGGATCACGAAACTTCATAGGGACATTGGTCATGACCGGCAGATGACCCCTATTGATTTTCAGGTCACTAGGTCAAAGGTCAAGGTCACAGTGACCTGAAGCAGTAAAATGGTTTCCGGATGATAACTCAAGAACGCTTAGGCCTGGGATCACGAAACTTCATAGGGACATTGGTCATCACCGGAAGATGACCCCTATTGATTATCAGGTCACTAGGTCAAAGATCACCACCACCACCATCACCATGACCACCACCACCACCAGGGTTCACAGTGACAAAAAACGTATTCACACAATGGCTGCCACTACAACGGACAGCCCATATGGAGGGCATGCATGTTTTACAAACAGCCCTTGTTTTAAATGCAAAACATTATAATAATTGATTTTTTTTTTCAAAAAAAAAATCACTATCCAGTTTTTCAAAGCTGCAAATAAGATATGATGTATAGTGGTATTATGACATGGAATAGTACGTTGCTCCGGACGGTCATAAGTTCGGACATTTTAATATAAAGTTTAAAAATCGAATATATCGAATATATTCAAATTCTGACAAACCAATATTCGAATATCATTTCAGTATTCGTTCCCATCCCTAATTTCAACCCATGCGCATTGCACTCTTTTTTCGCATAAAAAAACAGTGGATCGATACAGGGCCATCATGTTTTAAGTGACTGTGTCTGGGGGAAGGGGGATTGTAGTGCTTATTGTGTTTTGTTGTTTCTACTGGTATGTTGAGTATCTGTCTTATATCTTATTCTTATTCTTGGATGTTTTCTTGGATGTTTTCAGTCTTATATAAATATCAGATGTCATTTATTGTCCATTATTGTCAACTTTACTGGTTGTGTAGTAGTGATTCATGTATAAATGTTTGCTATGTTATGTGTATTTTGTACTTTGTTCTTTGTAGAATTACATGTACATATACATGCATGTCAATAGTTATTTATGCATGTATATGATTGATGAAATAAATAATAAAAACATAAGGGAATTGAAATAATAAATATAAAAACTTAACTGTGTTTTCAATACTTTATTTAATTTTACATGCATAAGTATTCAAACATTTAAACAATAGAGCACATACATATATAAGGTACCTACTAGCATATTTTGCAAAGTTTCAATAGACCCAATGCAAATAAAGACCACCTGTGAACAAAGACCACAACAACCAAATCCCTTGAGTGGTCTTTATTGACAGGTTAGACTGTATTTGATTTGATGGTTGTATCACAAACTCCACACCCTCTGGTTATAATATGACATTTGTTGTGACATGATCTGTGTTTGTCCAAACATGTCAATTTGGGAAAACACTTGTTTGTGCCACATTTTAGGTTATCATATGGAAATGAAAAAAATCTTCTGCAACAACAATTATTCAACATTTTAATATGTTTTCACCTTATTCCGGAAATACTTAAACAGAATAAAGTTTTCAGGCTTGTTATTAATTATTCTCAAATTTAACAGCTATATACGATTATTACCCTAAAAATTATTTAGATTTTATGAGCACATGTTTAACAGCTGACTTATATTGGGAGAAGGTACATGGTAAACAATCTAGCTGGGAGAAGGTACATGGTAAACAATCTAGCTGATCTGAAATCAGATACTGGGATAAGGTACATGGTAAACAATCTAGCTGATCTGAAATCAGATACTGGGAGAAGGTACATGGTAAACAATCTAGCTGATCTGAAATCAGATACTCTATAGGGTCAGTGATCTATTGGGAGAAGGTACATGGTAAACATTCTAGCTGATCTGAAATCAGATACTCTATAGAAGGTACATGGTAAACAATCTAGCTGATCTGAAATCAGATACTCTATAGGGTGGGAGAAGGTACATGGTAAACAATCTAGCTGATCTGAAATCAGATACTCTATAGGGTCGGTGAAGGTACATGGTAAACAATCTAGATGATCTGAAATCAGATACTCTATAGGGGTAGAAGGTACATGGTAAACAATCTAGCTGATCTGAAATCAGATACTCTATAGGGTTGGTGAAGGTACGTGGTAAACAATCTAGCTGATCTGAAATCAGATACTCTATAGGGGGAGAAGGTACATGGTAAACAATCTAGCTGATCTGAAATCAGATACTCTATAGGGTCGGTGATCCAAGGCAATCATTTAGTGTTAGTTATTATTGGAACATTTGTACATTATAAAAGTAATCAAAGTTAGTAATTGCTTTTGTATACAATTCAGTGGAGCTGCCTGTTTTATGTTTATCTCACAGTAAATTTCAAATAACTTGTAAGCCAGCATTTCTCTATATCTGAAATGGAATAGATAATTTCGTCAGATAGCTATTATAATACAGCCAGAGAAAGGTTTTGAAGATTGTTTTATTCCAAAGTGTCTGTTATTGAAATCAGAGATTTATTCTACCAGATTGTTTTGTAAAGATGGAAAAAACACAGGTGAGCCATTACATTGTTTTCATAACTGTACAATTAATTGCATGGTAAAATTTGCTCATTGTTTATTGTTTGTATTTGTTACTAAATACAAAATATTGGAGTGTAAAGCTTTACATTTTGATATGCCAGAACATGTTTTTGATTTGACTTTATTGTTAACCTTTATTTTTTTATGCTATTTCTAAGTTTTGATGTAAATTTAATAAGTTGCTGCATAAAAACGTATTCAAGAATGTTTTCCTACAACTATCATTCAAATGTTTGTGTTGGGCGGCCATATTTGCGAGCGCTATGAAAGCCCTTGACCATTCGTAACTTTACAAACGGAACTTGCGCATTCGTAGCAGGTGGTTGCGAACAATTTTTTTATGAAATGCTCAAATTTTCTCATGAACTGCATAAGTATACTTATGTAAGAAAATGATTCGTACAAACTTTTATGAAACGGGCCCATTTTTCTTAAGAAAATCATTAATATTCACATACTTCTATTTCCTCATGTAGCACAAAGTCATGGAAATCCTACTGCACACAGTCTGGAAGTGACAGAGCATTATTTTTTTAAGGATTTGGAAGCAACAATGTAAACAATGTTCTCAAATAACAACATATAAAAAGTCAACTTTGAATCTTAAAATTGCAATTGAGTGTATACTTCTGACAAATTTAATCGAGTGGCTTAATGTTGTCAATGTAGACACTATGGCTGAATGTAGATTCTTTTAGACCATGAACCAAAGAAGTACAAACAATTAAAATAATGTGTTTGTGATGTAAAAATCTGCCAAATCAATGATGGAAAAATGAGACCAAAAGACCAGTTAGTGATCTCAGGAATATGACAATCATCCAATCTTAGCGATAAAGTATTATTTAATAGTATAATCATATCTCGAATAATATCAGACTTTACAGCTTTTTAGGAAAAGTCCTTTAAAAAATAGACTATGGTATGTGATTGGATATTTGTTATTATGGACCGTTTATGCAAATCTTATTTTGTAAAGATATTTAAACGCAATGTTAACATTATATGTAATTATTTGATTAATTTATGTAGATGGTGATTTCACTCCATCTTTAAAGGTAATTAAAATATAAATTGCAAATATTTAAATGGCATAGACCAATTGATATTATGTATGGGAACTGAATCTGGGTCTCAGGATTTAAAAGTCGATCATCTAATTGTTTCTTCAAGGTCATTAGGAGCCAATACTCTAACCACGACTCAAAGGTCATTAGAAGCAAATACTCGAACCACTAATCGAAGTTCATAAGAAGCCAATGCTCTTACCACTACTCAAAGGTCATAAGGAGCCAATGCTCTAACCACTACTGGAAGGTTATTAGGAGGCAATGCTCTAACCACTACTCAAAG
The DNA here is from genome assembly GCA_007657795.1 of Dreissena rostriformis. Lineage (NCBI taxonomy): Eukaryota > Metazoa > Mollusca > Bivalvia > Myida > Dreissenidae > Dreissena > Dreissena rostriformis. Next base: position 305,415 of record VMBQ01000139.1, read on the forward strand.
GTCATTAGGAGCCAATGCTCTAACCACTACTGGAAGGTTATTAGAAGCCAATGCTCTAACCACTACTCAAAGGTCATTAGAAGCCAATGCTCTAACCACTACTTAAAGGACATTAGGAGCCTATGCTCTAACCACTACTCAAATGCCATTAGGAGCCAATGCTCTAACCACTACTCAGAGGCCATTAGGAGCCAATGCTCTAACCACTACTCAAAGGCCATTAGGAGTTAATGCTCTAACCACTACTGGAAGGTTATAAGGAGGCAATGCTCTTACTGCTACTCAAAGGTCATTAAGAGCCAATGCTTTAACCACTACTGGAAGGTTATTAGGAGGCAATGCTCTAACCACTACTCAAAGGTCATTAGGAGGCAAGGCTGTTACCACTACTTGAAGGTTATTAGGAGCCAATGCTCTTACTGCTACTCAAAGGTCATTATGAGCCAATGCTCTAACCACTACTGGAAGGTTATTAGGATGCAATGCTATTACTGTTACTCAAAGGTCATTAGAAGCCAATGCTCTAACCACTACTGGAAGGTTATTAGGGGGCAATGCTCTAACAACTACTCAAAGGCCATTAGGAGCCAATGCTCTAACCACTACTCAAAGGCCATTAGGAGCCAATGCTCTTACTGGTACTCAAAGGTCATTGGGAGGCAATGCTCTAACCACTTCTGGAAGGTGATTAGGAGGCAATGCTCTACCCACTACTCAAAGGTTATTAGGAAGCAATGCTCTTACTTCTACTCAAAGGTCATAAGGAGGCAATGCTCTAACCACTACTGGAAGGTTATTAGGAGGAAATGCTCTTACTGCTACTCAAAGGTCATTAGGAGGCAATTCTCTAACAACTACTGGAAGGTTATTAGTAGCCAATGCTCTAACCGCTAATCAAAGGCCATTAGGAGCCAATGCTCTTACTGCTACTCAAAGGTCATTAGGAGGCAATTCTCTAACAACTACTGGAAGGTTATTAGGAGCCAATGCTCTAACCGCTACTCAAAGGCCATTAGGAGCCAATGCTCTTACCACTACTGGAAGGTTATTAGGAGGCAATGCTCTAACCACTACTCAATGTCAGCAGAATGTACCAGCACATAGATTGCTACAAATATGTATACACATTAGAAATTGTTTACAATCTTAACTGGGAACACAACAGCTTACCAAAACAAAAACAATAATACCATATTTTATCACAAACATAAGACCATACAGTATCAAACTCGACCTTAATCATCAATAACTTAAAAGGACTTGTTCACTAATTATGGTATGTTTTGAAGCGAGTGATTAAATGCTTTAAATTGATAAATCTAAGCAGCGGAACTTAAGAGCTTAGTATAAAACAAGAATGAAATTAAAGAAAGAAAAAAAAAAAAAGTTAACCGCACCTGGGATCAAACCACTGACCTTTGTATAATCAAAGCGAGCGCCTAACCAACTCGGCCATCTTTGCTGATACTTATGAAAACATTGGGTTGTGATAAAAGCGATTATCGGTGTTGCTATAAATATATCCTCAGCTTAATAAACTGCAGCAACACCCCTTGAAATAATTAAACCATGAATTGTTGAAGTTTTTGCTGAGTAAGATTATAACTCACCAGATCTCTAAAATATGTCTCAATAATTCTCCGGTAAGTTAGCACTATTATTCTTTGTATGACTTTTTCATCAAATAGTCTGTTTGACTGCCTACAGAATCTATACAATATTATGTTATAATAGGTAGTATAATGAATTTGATGACAAATTTGAAATCCCACTGGTAATGCACATTTCCATTTTACAATCTCGTGGGTGAAACAATTAGTTGTCAAATAGTTATTATTATTATTGCTCTAAATTGATAATGATAATGTTACATTATAACTCATAGATTGTTATTTATTGCTATTAGTGATGTTTCATTCATAAACACAGTGGAGTTCTGCCCACAAATTTATAGTTATGGAGTGCCAGCCTATAAAACCCACACTGCAACATAACAATCTTTGAAAACATCATTCTCACTCTGAGGGTCTTCAGTAATCACTTGCTTTGAAGATTTTGCATTATGGCAGGATATGGTTTTAATGCTTATTATTATTTCATAAAAACAACAGGCTAATGTAATTTTAGATAAAATATTAAATGTAAGTTAACTATTCATTACTACTCAATAGAAGCAAGTAATTTATATGATAATGATATGTCAGGCTAAATTTTACTCGTTCCCCTGAAATTATCTGGATTTGTATCACCGTAACTGCATATTGAAAGATTTCATCATGCTTCAACACCATCTTAAACATAGAACTTCCACAGCATGTTTTAATATATTTTGAGTGGTTATACAAGTTATAATGTTAAATAAAGTAAACAAGAAATATCTTTAAAAAAGATATACGGCGTTGATTGTGGTTGGAGTTGGTGAAAGGTAAAGAGTTTAATGAATGAAATCAAAGATAGCATGTGTATTTTTCTGTGCAGTTAAAGCTGCATTTCACGCAGTACGGGATGCTACGCCTAGTTTCGCGGTTTATTTTACATTATTACATATTGCTGATTATATATCTATAGATACAAAAAAAAGAAGAATAGAAGTGAAATTAAAACATGTTAGTCAACCAGCCACACGCGAAGTATCCGTACATATTTTAAATATTTATTCGCGCGTTCTTCAGACAAACCTGTTTACTGGTTTGTCGGGCATTGCTATTTGATTCGATTATTAACAGTATCGGGAATCATCTCGCCAATGCTCAATACATTGGTCAATATAGTGGAATAATTCTTGTTAAATAAATCAGAAATAATATTTATCATGGTTTTGTTGAAAACACCTTAAGACTCTATTTTTGAGATACCATAATTATATCGGCAAATATCTTCATTTAACATCTGGTCTAAATACAATTCCAGTTCACCTAGTTCACCGATAGCGTCTATATTATATAACGATCCCTGTACTGGCCGCGAACTCACCCTGATACCTTGCGGCTTTGAATGCAATGCTTAAAGTGAGGTTACGATTCCACTGCTGGAACGACGGCTTGTTTAAAACTTTATACTTTTACATATTTAATGTACAATTTCGACAACAATTTAAAATGGTTTGGCCAAAACTAATATCAGGATATCGAAAAACGATAATTTTATGAACTAAAATATACTAGTACACAGACAGCAATATGGTAGTAATAACTAAATATGAGAACATAGCCTTTAAGTACAAACGCTTTGGCGCTGACAATCCTCTGAATATAAAGGGGCACACACAAACTGTATTGATGTCAAGAGTTGAGTGTAAAACTGTTCTATCCATCAAGACTTATCATTAGAGATACAATTGTTTCATGCTGAACACGCAGCAAACCAGCGTATAATACTATACTACAAAGACGCGGTCATGTTTCCAATGTTCTGGGGGATTATGCTCAAATCAGCCAATGGAATAAATGAAGGTCTTTTCCGCGATAATTTTATTTGAATTCTATTGGACACTTACAAAGGTCAGGTTAAGGTGAAAACCTAGGTTATTCAGCTATGCCGAAAAAAATATCATTATTAAATTTTAGTCAAATTACATCCTAAGGGGTTAAAAGACCATGTTATGAGTAAATTAGGTTTTACAAGTTAGTACTTTGGTTAGCCAATACTTGCTGTGAAATACCCTATTGTGAAGAATTACAACTAGTGCAGAATTGTGTCCCTCAGAGTTTATCAGTTGGGTTGACAGTCAGTGGTACTGTATCTCAGCATTGGAAAGTTCTGATACTAGAAGGGTAGAAAATGTTCTGGGAGACAGTTTCCCAGGCTTTAACTGTTTGAACTCGGATTTGAAGCAGCCTTTATAATCTGATCATCAGCTCTTACCGGTGTTTGTAATTGGTCCACAAAGGACTGGCAGAGTGTTCAAGGCATGTGATTGGACATTAATGGGTCTAATATTGTGAGGAGGATTTAAATATTGTTTTCACACTGGATACCAAGATGAAAATGTCACTGGTAAGGAAACACAAATAATGCTTTCATAAAATAAAGAGCCATTAGGTTTTAAATAGTTTCCCATTCAGGAATTGAAATGCGATACTTTTGTTTAAATGAAGTACAATCTGTTCTGGTTCATTTTAATGTGTGTTTTTGTGCAACATAATTCATAACAAGTTCATCCAACAGGTAAATGCTAAAATATTTCCTCTATTATAATCAAGTCAGATGAAAAGATGTCAAAGTGTGCATGTATTTGAATGTGACAAATTCAAGTATCAAATACAATCTGACCAAAGATATATTTTTGGCAGATTTAAAATCAGTTAATTAATATTAAGTTATGCAGATTGCAAATTGACTTACAATGCGATAAAACTGCTAGATGAAATAAGATAAAAAGTAAAATTGTAAGCTTGGTATAATGCTTCTCCTTTCATGCCACAATTGATTTACTCTTTTTACATAAATATTTTTATTGCAGTTCATTTTTTAACTTGTAGAAAATTAAATATATTTTAATAACTATTATAACATCAAAACCCTGCATTTTGCTCCTGTTAAAAGTGTGATAAATTTCAACATATGTTTTCTGTATGATTTAATAAGAGCTCAACCATAAATAACATTCGGAAGAACAATAATTGTTTAATAAGCCAATGGCTTCTTTTTCTCTCTCATCTCATGCTAAGATCGAGCTTTTGTGATCCCCCTTTGTCTGGTGTGCGTTGTGTGTCATCAGTCATAAATATTTACCTTGTGAACATTCTAGAGGCCACATTTATTGCGCAATCTTCATAAAACTTGGTTGTAACATTTGTCCCAATGATATCTTGACTGTGTTAGGGCAAAAAAACTAGGTCACTAGCTCAAATTCAAGAAAAGTAAGTTCTAGGAAGTTAAAGTGCTGCCTTTGTTTTTCCCCTAAAATTAACCACAAACCCACATCACAAAAAATACAAAAATATTCAAATGCAACTCCTGAATGTTTGCTTTCCAGTTTATCATCGGAACTTTATTAAGAGTAATGGTCAGTATATATGTCATTATCATTTCATTGTGTAAAAAGTCGATCAAATACTTTTTTTTGTTGAGTGTTAACATTTGACACTATTCAAACCAACCATTAATGTAGAATGCAGTTTGCTTTCTGCGTGTGTTAAATTAAATAAAATGATGTAATTTTATTTTTGTTATGTTTAATCTCTTAACAAATAACACTTTCTTGCTTCGATATAAGGCTCATTTATTAAATGTGTGTTAAAATGTTAATATTCATAATTTTATTTTGTGTGTGTAATGTTCAATACGCATTGATCCATGTCAATGTCATCAGGCTTCCTCTTTTGTCCTGAACTGTAAATCGCTAAAAGAAAATGATGGTTTTATGTAACTTGTTAAGTTTGTAGTTTTTAACAATTTTGTTATCCGAATTGTTCTGCATGTTTCTCATTATATTTATAAACTATTTTTATATCTGTTTTTGAGATACTTCTAATATTATACTGAGTAAAATTAATACATTGTTGTATTTTTCACCCCCTTAATTTGAAATGTTGCTTTATATGTAGGTAGTCATAATCCTGAAAATAATTAAAGGCTCACATATTTTTTTTGTGCTGGTATATATTTTGTTAAACATGCTTATGATCTTTTACTGCTTAATTGTTATGAATTACTTTTTACTGTTCAAGGAAGAAAATCACCAAAAAATGCACTGATGTTTATGTCATTGAAATTAGTTTGATGTTATGTAATGGGTGTGTGTGGTTTAATAACTTAAATTAAGGCATATTTAAACAAAATTACTATGGAATTTCTTTAAAGCGGCGAAAATTACTGTTTAAACAGGTATGTTTATTTTTCTTCAGTTTGACAAAAAGTATATTGTTTGCTTGTTTGTATCTTTTTGTTCCAGTAAAATTGTTAAAATATAATACAAAAAGGACACAAACACAAATAGTTGGTTTCTGTATTTAGTTAAAATATGTTTGTTATTTAAGCAGGAAGAATATAATACATGAACGATTTTATTCTAATTGACCATCTTTTCTTCAATAGCACATACATGACTTTATCCAAAGGAAAGAAATATGGCTGAGGAAACTATATTTCTAGCATGTTTTTTTTAAGTATTATGATAATTGTAAACTGTGATAATATTTATTGCAATAACAATTGTGTAAAGGTGCAAATTTTATCATGGTAAAATTAGGAAATATAAACTTAATTTTGATATTTTTTTATAACATGTTGTATTGTTTCCATAATTGTAAAATTTTATGATTTTATTGAGATTACTTGCTACATTCTTTGAACTGTTTTATTACAAAAATGCTTGACAAAAAGGTGAAAACATGAAACTGAGCAAAGGCAAATTACACTACATCTTGACAAATGAGAGTGTTTTTAAGCCTTGCAAATGTATTTCATATCTCTTCTTAAGTGCAGCCATATATTTCATTTATTTTTCCAATCGCAACAAAGGTTAACCGAGGACGACACTTTCCGCTTTTATGGAAAGTTTCATTTAAAGGAAATGTCTTCTAAAGAAAATCTAGGACTGAACAGGCTAATTTGGGACAATACTGTATGCATATTCATTAAGCCTATGGGACAATACTGTATGCATATTCATTAAGCCCAATTTCCAAAAGCACGACTCAATTATTGTTTTAAAACTTTGAGTAATGTCCAATAAAAGGCTTCTAATTACAACACTGTTTTAAGTCACTTGTTTTTTTATTATTTTACCATTATGGGCTTTATCAAAATTATAAACAAATATTGTTTTATTGATTTCAATGTGATTGTTTGTATATCAACAGGTCAAGGTCTGTGGGACTTTAAATATAAAATTTGTTTCCACATCATTTATAGATTGACCTATGATCATCTAACTTGGTATGCTGGTTACCTGGGACAAAATGAAGATACCTAAAGGTATTGGGGTCAACAAGTCAAAGGTCATGCAAACAAGGGCTTAGACCTACAATCATTCAAATGAGCCTGCTGGATTCTTGGGCAGAAATGAAAATGCCTATTAACTCAACAGGTCAAGGTCATGCAATTCTAAAAGATCTTTTGCACATATGTGCAAGTCAGGGAGCATACATGTTAAACAAACATCTCTTGCTTAAAAAAAAAATCTGCATTTATTATTGGACCACCTGGGGCGGGCAATTTGGTCGGTGGGTGCAGTCCAGGGGAAAGATTCCAGCTCAATAACTCAAACAGTTTAAATTGGACCATCATGAAACTTTGTCATTATGTTCATGGGCATAATGTCTTGGCCAACAGGGGTCGACAAATTTTGTTTCAGCAACTTGCCCTGCAGGGCGAGTAGCTAAGAATTTTCACTTGCCCTGCTGAAATATGTACTTGCCCTGCAATTTATTGAAAAAATGCAATAAATCAGTAACTAATATGTTTTATCGTGATTTTTATACGCCCGTATAAAATACGGGACGTATTATGTGAAACCCCTTGGCGGGCGGGCGGGCGGCGGGCGGGCGGCGGGCGGGCGGCGGGCGGAAGGCATCACTTTGTCCGGACTCTAATTCAAATTGTATTCATCCGATCTTCACCAAACTTGGTCAGCAGTTGCATCTAGTTGATATATAGGCCAAGTTCGAATATGGGTCATGCCGGGTCAAAAACTAGGTCATAGGGTCAATTAGTGCATTTTCAACGGCGCCACTTTGTCCGGACTCTAATTCAAATTGTATTCATCCGATCTTCACCAAACTTGGTCAGTAGTTGCATCTAGTTGATATCTAGGTCAAGTCCGAATATGGGTCATGCTGGGTCAAAAACTAGGTCAAAGGGTCAATTAGTGCATTTTACTTTGTCCGGACTCTAATTCAAATTGTATAAATCTTATCTTCACCAAACTTGGTCAGTAGTTGCATCTAGTTGATATCTAGGCCAAGTTCGAATATGGGTCATGCCAGGTAAAAAACTAGGTCATAGGGTCAATTAGTCCATTTTCAACAGCGCCACTTTGTCCGGACTCTTATTCAAATTGTATTCATCCGATCTTTACCAAACTTGGTCAGTAGTTGCATCTAGTTGATATCTAGGTCAAGTTCGAATATGGGTCATGTCGGGTCAAGAACTAGGTCATAGGGTCAATTAGTGCATTTTCAACGGCGCCACTTTGTCCGGACTCTAATTCAAATTGTATTCATCCGAAACTTTTAAACAACTTTTTATCCTGCGTCAAAGTGGTATGGGGGTATAAGTCACATTCAGTGACAAAGCTCTAGTTCAAGTTGAATTCACCAAACTTGGTCAGAGGTAGTATATAGATTATATATCAGTCAGGTCTGATTGGAGACATGCAACCGATTAACACATGCAATATTTTTATGCAATATTTTTATCCAGTTTTATTTTGCGATATTTTCATCGGGTTTATTTTTTTCGCGATTTTTGAAACGAGTTATTTTTAACAACATGTTTATTGGTAAGTTTCATTTTTCCTTCAATCTAATCATGATTTCCACAGGTACATGAGTTTTTCACTGTGCATGGGTACTATAGAAAGGCAACTGTTTATCATTGTCATCAACCTAAAATCAATTTTTATACGCCCGTTTTTACAAAACGGGACGTATAATAGTTTCACCCTTGGCGGGCGGGCGGGCGGCGGGCGGGCGGAGGCGGTGTCCACAGCAGTGTCCGCTCTCTAATTCAAATAGTTTTCATCCGATCTTCACCAAACTTTGTCAGAAGTAGGATCTAGACAATATCTAGGTCAAGTTCGAATATGGGTCATGTTGGGTCAAAAACTAGGTCACAGTGTCACTTAGTAGAACGGGCGTATCTTGTGACAATTTGGCACTCTTGTTTATTGGTTATCATCGTATTTGTTACGCTCTAATAAATTAATGTGTCAACACTCGATTTTTCACATTTCTTACTCGAAAATGCAGGTGCGCGGATTTTTTTACCACGACACCGGTTGTTAGGACTAATTTTAGCGCAGTGTGCAATAATAAACATCCAGTTAATTTGTAATCGCCGATTAAAAACGTTGTTTTGTTTGGTAAAGATGTGTTAAAACTTGACATTTTAATCTTTTCGGCCAAAAATGCCACTCGCCCTGCAGGACGAGCGCTGCTGGAATATTCACTCGTCCGGAGCCGATTTCTACTCGAAATTACGAGCGGGCGAGTGGATTTGTCGAACCCTGGCCAACTTTGATAACTAGCCAGATTGCATAAAGCACTTGAATTATGGCCCTTGAATAAAAACATCTTGAAACTTGGTGGATTTGTTTGTAGGTGTATAATCTCCACCAAGTTCGATATTCAGCAAAATTACATGAAGCACTTCTGAACTATGGCCCTTGAATTATCCTAAATTTGCCAAATAAATGTCTGCTCTCAAACAGGTGGTTTTCAGTCAATAACTTAAGTTTGTATAAAAGATTCTTGATGACTCTTTCAATATAACAAGCTTGAATGGGGAACATAGCTTGGGATTGATGCTAGTTAGGTCAAGGTCAAGGTCACCTTAACTTATAATTAAAACAATCAATATTCCACTCAATAACTTCAGTTTGCATAGAGGTTTTGCATTCAAATTGTTTGTGTATGATGGAGACCTAGCTTGGGATTGTATTTTGGGCAGTGAGGTTTCAGTTTAATAACTTAAGTTAGGAAGGAGGTATTACACAGAAATTGTGTGTGTAGGTAGCTTAAGTGCAGACCTAACTTGGTCTTGCATTTGGGGTCAGTTAGAATCAAGGTCATTGTTTCTAAAAATATATAAACTGTTTCTGATAAAAAAAACTTGAGTTTGTGTGGAGGCGTTCACTAAAATTGAGTGTGTAGATGGCTTTCATGTAGACCTAGGTAGGGATTGCATTTCTTGACTGTTGGATAAAGGTAAAAAAACTGTTGCTAAAAATAAAATACACATTCTACTAATTTGCGTTTTGATGAAGGAACTATACATTTTTTTTTAATGTACGTTATTTGCCTGAAGACCTAACGTGAGATTGCAAATTTATTATTTTATTTGAAATAAATTAATGTGTAAAACAATTTGAAGACCTGTCATGTTTCTTGTTGTATCTATTACTTTCTGTGTCACCATTTGTACAGCATTAATTTATTTTATACAGAACACTGTTACCATGCAAGACCTTGAAACAGTCATATTTTATGACAACTTGGGCACTCTTGTTTGATATTTTAAGTAACTGCATATATAATTGAAAATGTATTTGGCAGTATGTGTTGCACACAGCTTAAGGATTGTATGTTCATATAATGGTAATTTCTTGAGGTCAAAGGTTAAAATGAAGGAATTAATTTCCAGCTAAGGTCTTGTCAAGCAGTATGTGGTGGTATTCACCTTCAATTATAGCTGTAGTTACAAATAATTAGATGATGTGTATTGCACATATCCCATTCAAATCAGTCTAGGCCAAGGTCAATCCATTTTCATCTTATGAAGTTCATATACAATTCACTAAATTAGTGTGAATCCTCTACATTATTCAAGCAGTATGTTTGGATGTATAATAATGAAATAGTATTAAGTGAAGACAACGCTGCATATGTAATGACAAATAGAGTTTACTTTAATGAACATCAGTCATTGTTAAGGGATTACTTGACAACTCATTTATTTTTTGCTTGATGTTAACTTGCATATGTGGCTAATAAATAAATAAGTCGTATTAAATCTGTGTTTTAGTTTATATTTGTTGGTTGTGATCAGCTGTTTAGTGGGTATTATTTGCACTAATTACTGATGACAGTTGAGGAAGCGTCTTTGAGTCAAATGGATAATGATGAATATCAATTCTATCTGGAAAACTGATTTTGTTTGAGATCAAAAGAGAAAGAAAAACAGGTAAAAATAATCATTTATAAAGTATTTATCATACTGCAGTACCTTTAACTTTACTGTATTACAGGATAGGAAAGAAACAGAAGTTAATCCTTGCGTTATCTTTTCTATAAATCATTCTTTATGAAGACTTGAGAGTTTTATAGTATTCTAATACTAAAATGATAAATATTTATGAGTACCAAATTATTTTAGAGTAAGTAGATCAAGTGACTGTGGCGACAAATGTATGGCTTTCAAAACACATGGAATTTAATTTGAATGCTGCTAAGGACTCTTAGCTTTTTTGTGTCATTTCATAATATTAATTATACCCCCATTACCATTGGTAATAGGGGCTATATAGGAGTCACTTTGTCGGTCGGTCTGTCTGTCTGTCTGTCTGTCTGTCGGTCTGTCTGTCTGTCTGTCCCAAAAATGAGCTTGTCCAGGCCATAACTATGTCATCTATCAAGGGATTTTAAAATCATTTGGCACATTAGTTCACCATCATTGGACAGTGTGTCGCGCAAAAGAATTACGTCAATATCTCCAAGGTCAAGGTCACACTTTGAGGTCAAAGGTCAAAAATGGCCATAAATGAGCTTGTCCGGGCCATAACTATGTCGTTCATCAAGGGATTTTGAAATCATTTGGCACATATGTTCACCATCATTGGACGGTGTGTCGCGCGAAAGAATTACGTCAATATCTCCAAGGTCAAGGTCACACTTTGAGGTCAAAGGTCAAAAATGGCCATAAATGAGCTTGTCCGGGCCATAACTATGTCGTTCATCAAGGGATTTTGAAATCATTTGGCACATATGTTCACCATCATTGGACGGTGTGTCGCGCGAAAGAATTACGTCAATATCTCCAAGGTCAAGGTCACACTTTGAGGTCAAAGGTCAAAAATGGCCATAAATGAGCTTGTCCGGGCCATAACTATGTCGTTCATCAAGGGATTTTGAAATCATTTGGCACATATGTTCACCATCATTGGACGGTGTGTCGCGCGAAAGAATTACGTCAATATCTCCAAGGTCAAGGTCACACTTTGAGGTCAAAGGTCAAAAATGGCCATAAATGAGCTTGTCCGGGCCATAACTATGTCGTTCATCAAGGGATTTTGAAATCATTTGGCACATATGTTCACCATCATTGGACGGTGTGTCGCGCGAAAGAATTACGTCAATATCTCCAAGGTCAAGGTCACACTTTGAGGTCAAAGGTCAAAAATGGCCATAAATGAGCTTGTCCGGGCCATAACTATGTCGTTCATCAAGGGATTTTGAAATCATTTGGCACATATGTTCACCATCATTGGACGGTGTGTCGCGCGAAAGAATTACGTCAATATCTCCAAGGTCAAGGTCACACTTTGAGGTCAAAGGTCAAAAATGGCCATAAATGAGCTTGTCCGGGCCATAACTATGTCGTTCATCAAGGGATTTTGAAATCATTTGGCACATATGTTCACCATCATTGGACGGTGTGTCGCGCGAAAGAATTACGTCAATATCTCCAAGGTCAAGGTCACACTTTGAGGTCAAAGGTCAAAAATGGCCATAAATGAGCTTGTCCGGGCCATAACTATGTCGTTCATCAAGGGATTTTGAAATCATTTGGCACATATGTTCACCATCATTGGACGGTGTGTCGCGCGAAAGAATTACGTCAATATCTCCAAGGTCAAGGTCACACTTTGAGGTCAAAGGTCAAAAATGGCCATAAATGAGCTTGTCCGGGCCATAACTATGTCGTTCATCAAGGGATTTTGAAATCATTTGGCACATATGTTCACCATCATTGGACGGTGTGTCGCGCGAAAGAATTACGTCAATATCTCCAAGGTCAAGGTCACACTTTGAGGTCAAAGGTCAAAAATGGCCATAAATGAGCTTGTCCGGGCCATAACTATGTCGTTCATCAAGGGATTTTGAAATCATTTGGCACATATGTTCACCATCATTGGACGGTGTGTCGCGCGAAAGAATTACGTCAATATCTCCAAGGTCAAGGTCACACTTTGAGGTCAAAGGTCAAAAATGGCCATAAATGAGCTTGTCCGGGCCATAACTATGTCGTTCATCAAGGGATTTTGAAATCATTTGGCACATATGTTCACCATCATTGGACGGTGTGTCGCGCGAAAGAATTACGTCAATATCTCCAAGGTCAAGGTCACACTTTGAGGTCAAAGGTCAAAAATGGCCATAAATGAGCTTGTCCGGGCCATAACTATGTCGTTCATCAAGGGATTTTGAAATCATTTGGCACATATGTTCACCATCATTGGACGGTGTGTCGCGCGAAAGAATTACGTCAATATCTCCAAGGTCAAGGTCACACTTTGAGGTCAAAGGTCAAAAATGGCCATAAATGAGCTTGTCCGGGCCATAACTATGTCGTTCATCAAGGGATTTTGAAATCATTTGGCACATATGTTCACCATCATTGGACGGTGTGTCGCGCGAAAGAATTACGTCAATATCTCCAAGGTCAAGGTCACACTTTGAGGTCAAAGGTCAAAAATGGCCATAAATGAGCTTGTCCGGGCCATAACTATGTCGTTCATCAAGGGATTTTGAAATCATTTGGCACATATGTTCACCATCATTGGACGGTGTGTCGCGCGAAAGAATTACGTCAATATCTCCAAGGTCAAGGTCACACTTTGAGGTCAAAGGTCAAAAATGGCCATAAATGAGCTTGTCCGGGCCATAACTATGTCGTTCATCAAGGGATTTTGAAATCATTTGGCACATATGTTCACCATCATTGGACGGTGTGTCGCGCGAAAGAATTACGTCAATATCTCCAAGGTCAAGGTCACACTTTGAGGTCAAAGGTCAAAAATGGCCATAAATGAGCTTGTCCGGGCCATAACTATGTCGTTCATCAAGGGATTTTGAAATCATTTGGCACATATGTTCACCATCATTGGACGGTGTGTCGCGCGAAAGAATTACGTCAATATCTCCAAGGTCAAGGTCACACTTTGAGGTCAAAGGTCAAAAATGGCCATAAATGAGCTTGTCCGGGCCATAACTATGTCGTTCATCAAGGGATTTTGAAATCATTTGGCACATATGTTCACCATCATTGGACGGTGTGTCGCGCGAAAGAATTACGTCAATATCTCCAAGGTCAAGGTCACACTTTGAGGTCAAAGGTCAAAAATGGCCATAAATGAGCTTGTCCGGGCCATAACTATGTCGTTCATCAAGGGATTTTGAAATCATTTGGCACATATGTTCACCATCATTGGACGGTGTGTCGCGCGAAAGAATTACGTCAATATCTCCAAGGTCAAGGTCACACTTTGAGGTCAAAGGTCAAAAATGGCCATAAATGAGCTTGTCCGGGCCATAACTATGTCGTTCATCAAGGGATTTTGAAATCATTTGGCACATATGTTCACCATCATTGGACGGTGTGTCGCGCGAAAGAATTACGTCAATATCTCCAAGGTCAAGGTCACACTTTGAGGTCAAAGGTCAAAAATGGCCATAAATGAGCTTGTCCGGGCCATAACTATGTCGTTCATCAAGGGATTTTGAAATCATTTGGCACATATGTTCACCATCATTGGACGGTGTGTCGCGCGAAAGAATTACGTCAATATCTCCAAGGTCAAGGTCACACTTTGAGGTCAAAGGTCAAAAATGGCCATAAATGAGCTTGTCCGGGCCATAACTATGTCGTTCATCAAGGGATTTTGAAATCATTTGGCACATATGTTCACCATCATTGGACGGTGTGTCGCGCGAAAGAATTACGTCAATATCTCCAAGGTCAAGGTCACACTTTGAGGTCAAAGGTCAAAAATGGCCATAAATGAGCTTGTCCGGGCCATAACTATGTCGTTCATCAAGGGATTTTGAAATCATTTGGCACATATGTTCACCATCATTGGACGGTGTGTCGCGCGAAAGAATTACGTCAATATCTCCAAGGTCAAGGTCACACTTTGAGGTCAAAGGTCAAAAATGGCCATAAATGAGCTTGTCCGGGCCATAACTATGTCGTTCATCAAGGGATTTTGAAATCATTTGGCACATATGTTCACCATCATTGGACGGTGTGTCGCGCGAAAGAATTACGTCAATATCTCCAAGGTCAAGGTCACACTTTGAGGTCAAAGGTCAAAAATGGCCATAAATGAGCTTGTCCGGGCCATAACTATGTCGTTCATCAAGGGATTTTGAAATCATTTGGCACATATGTTCACCATCATTGGACGGTGTGTCGCGCGAAAGAATTACGTCAATATCTCCAAGGTCAAGGTCACACTTTGAGGTCAAAGGTCAAAAATGGCCATAAATGAGCTTGTCCGGGCCATAACTATGTCGTTCATCAAGGGATTTTGAAATCATTTGGCACATATGTTCACCATCATTGGACGGTGTGTCGCGCGAAAGAATTACGTCAATATCTCCAAGGTCAAGGTCACACTTTGAGGTCAAAGGTCAAAAATGGCCATAAATGAGCTTGTCCGGGCCATAACTATGTCGTTCATCAAGGGATTTTGAAATCATTTGGCACATATGTTCACCATCATTGGACGGTGTGTCGCGCGAAAGAATTACGTCAATATCTCCAAGGTCAAGGTCACACTTTGAGGTCAAAGGTCAAAAATGGCCATAAATGAGCTTGTCCGGGCCATAACTATGTCGTTCATCAAGGGATTTTGAAATCATTTGGCACATATGTTCACCATCATTGGACGGTGTGTCGCGCGAAAGAATTACGTCAATATCTCCAAGGTCAAGGTCACACTTTGAGGTCAAAGGTCAAAAATGGCCATAAATGAGCTTGTCCGGGCCATAACTATGTCGTTCATCAAGGGATTTTGAAATCATTTGGCACATATGTTCACCATCATTGGACGGTGTGTCGCGCGAAAGAATTACGTCAATATCTCCAAGGTCAAGGTCACACTTTGAGGTCAAAGGTCAAAAATGGCCATAAATGAGCTTGTCCGGGCCATAACTATGTCGTTCATCAAGGGATTTTGAAATCATTTGGCACATATGTTCACCATCATTGGACGGTGTGTCGCGCGAAAGAATTACGTCAATATCTCCAAGGTCAAGGTCACACTTTGAGGTCAAAGGTCAAAAATGGCCATAAATGAGCTTGTCCGGGCCATAACTATGTCGTTCATCAAGGGATTTTGAAATCATTTGGCACATATGTTCACCATCATTGGACGGTGTGTCGCGCGAAAGAATTACGTCAATATCTCCAAGGTCAAGGTCACACTTTGAGGTCAAAGGTCAAAAATGGCCATAAATGAGCTTGTCCGGGCCATAACTATGTCGTTCATCAAGGGATTTTGAAATCATTTGGCACATATGTTCACCATCATTGGACGGTGTGTCGCGCGAAAGAATTACGTCAATATCTCCAANTGTATAGCCCTTCTTTATGACCACCAACTGTTTGTGTTTTCAGTGCCAAGTGTGTATAGCCCTTCTTTATGACCACCAACTGTTTGTGTTTTCAGTGCCAAGTGTCTATAGCCCTTCTTTATGACTACCAACTGTTTGTGTTTTCAGTACCAAGTGTGTATAGCCCTTCTTTATGACCACCAACTGTTTGTGTTTCAGTGGCAAGTATGTATAGCCCTTCTTATGACCACCAACTGTTTGTGTTTTCAGTACCAAGTGTGTATAGCCCTTCTTTATGACCACCAACTGTTTGCGTATCCATTTCATAGTTTCAGACGTACTAATTCATAACAATGAACTGTTTTATACCCCCAAAAACAAAGTTTAGGGGGGTATATAGGAGTGAGCTTGTCTGTCGGTCTGTCAGTCTGTTGGTCGGTCCGTATTGGTTGTCCGCTCTCTAACTCAAGTAGTTTTCATCCGATCTTCACCAAACTTGGTCAGAAGTTGTATCTAGATGATGTCTAGGTCAAGTTCGAATATGGGTCATGCAGGGTCAAAAACTAGGTCAAGGGGTCACTTAGTGCGTTTTTACATGCAAAATACAGTATTCTGTGTCAATGCGGCATGTGGGGGTATTCGTCACCTTAGTGACAAAGCTCTAGTTGTTTTTATTGCCCATTTTGCATAGTCCATCTGGTGACCACTTACTGTTTGTAATTTCAGTGCCCGGTGTGGTCGAGCGTGTCAAACAAGAGCGAGGGAAAGATGTACGGACTGCTGCTGGAAAGCGTGCAGTTCTACGTTATAAAGAAAGTTGGCGAGGAAATGTGGGAGAAAATACTCGAGCATGCTGGTAAATCTTGAACTGCTTAGTATATGTGCTAACTTATTCTCCGTATGAATTCCAGGCAAAATAATACGGAAAATTATATAAATGCTTTTTGAATGCTGTTGGTGTAATTTTATTTCAAGTTTCATTTGCAAGTGTTTGATGTTTTGTCATTTGACATACATTTGTATTGCAAGAAAAATCTGAGAGAAAATAAGTTTCATGAATTGTTTACTCATTGATTATAAATTAATTATAAATATTCTATTATTCCAGGTTACAAAAACATTGTATTCACAACACACAACACATACAAAGATGAAATAATGACACAACTTGCCAGGAGCTGTTGCCATGTCACCAAGACCAAAGATTTCAACCAATGGATGACATACTTTGGAAACTGCTTTGTGGATTTTTGGTCAGGGTATGGGTACGACAAACTGGTACGAGTTTCGGGCAGAAACTATAGAGACTTCCTTCATGAAATAGACAATATACATGAAGTTATACGCTTTAGCTATCCCCGACTTCAAAGTCCCGCCTTCTTAGTTTCAAAAGAAGACAATGAGGGCTGCGTTCTACTGTATCAGTCAAAGAGAAAGGGATTCAAGCACTATGTGATAGGGCAGCTGCAACAAATAGCAAAATTGTTTTACCATGTAATTGTGAATATTTCTGTGATAGAAGAGACAATTGTTGACAATCAGAGTAACGTTCTGTTCCGCCTGGACTTTGAAAATTCAGCGTTCCAGTCGCGGGAAGTATCAAGTCACTTCTCAGGGTCTCCACAATTCTCAGCAATTCCTGGTGATACATTTCTTAAAGTAAGTATATGATTGTATGTTGTCAACCAACCTGAGCATGAAGTTCTCAAGGTGAGCTATTGGGATCACCTTTATGGCTGTTGTCCTTGTTTTAGCTTGTTAACATTCTAGAGGCCACATTTGTTTGCCACCATTAAAATAAGGTCAGCAGGTAAAATTCTAAAAAAAAAGCACATTACCACTCTAGAAGACACATTAATGACCGAGCCTTCATGAATCATGGTCAGAATGTTTATTTTGCAAAAGTCCATGTTTGATTCTGGGTCAAGTGGGAGAAAGAAATAGGTCACCATGTCAAGATGTCACAAATTGGTGTACCTTGAACTCAGACAAGTGCTTCAGGGCCATCATGGCCCTCTTGTTACTTCTTTGATAGAACCTTTAAAAGAACAATTCTGAATTTAAAAAAAAGAGACATTTTCCAAAGCTGATATACAATTTCTAAAATATAGGAAATATGATATTTTTAATGTTAATTTTAAACCCTACCATGATGATAAAATAAACTACTTCATATATTTCCAAAAACAAAATATCTTTTTTTAGATAAATCTTGTACAGAATTTAGCACATAACACCAAGTTGATATTTATTATGGCTATTTCAACTACATAATGGATGTTGCTTATTTCATGCAGCCAGCTCCAATTAGTACCTTCCAAACATGTAATACATGGAAACCTGATGATATATGGCAAAGTCAGTGCATTTTATATTTAGGTTAAGACAGATTGATTGACCAATTAATGAAGTATAAGTAAATAATTGCAATAATCTTTCACAGATTACAAAATAATATACAGGCTAAGTTATTCTTTTTTCCTAGATGTTTTCTTGTAGAGGCGTGCTGCTGATAAATATCAATGTTCCATGTTTGCACCTAGTTACCAGGTGCCTCTGTAGGCCTACAATAGATTGACTTGTAAGGGATATCACTAATCAATCCGAGTCCAAACAAGAATGTCATAGTATGTTTAACATCTGGGAAATTTAAATTTGCTGATATTTGTGCAAGTTGTTAAAGGTATCACGTTTACAGATTTTTCTAAACGTTTAAACGAAATGAAATAAACGAAACGTTACCGTTTAAACGGTATCCCTATGCCCGTTTTAAAAGCATCAGTACCATCACATTTCCAAACTGAAAGTAGTAATTATTTCCGGAGTTATATTCAGTGCATATTCCAATCGAGCAATGACGTCATATTAAAACAATAAAATAATATAAACCAGACCATCCGTATCACCACATGTGTATTTGTCATTATATAAAAACAATTTAAAGAACGTCGAAAAAAATGTAAAATCGACGACAAATACTGTATCTGAAAACGACACTCCCAAAAAAATGTACGTATTTTGCTCATGAAATACAATGTGCATATCGTTTGACTGCAGAAAATGAAAAACCAGTTAACAAGGAATTTAAACGTTATTAATATATACAATTTGGTTAAAATATTGCTTTTCAACATGCTCAGTAACCGCAGTGCTTTACTTTGCTAATCAATCACTTAAAATATTTCAAGATGGCGGCATATGCACTGTTTCGTTGCCAAGTTGTAAGATTTTCAGAAAGTAGCGAAGATTTTTCGTTAGTTTCTGTTCATGTCCGTGCCATCCGCTAACCAATCAGAAATAAATTACTGCCGAATTCGGTAGTGTCGGGATTTACCGCATGTACCCGGATTGCACAGTTCGTCATTGATATACTTCATACGGCTAGTCGGCTACGTTATTTGCAACCCAATATTTATTATATTTATATTGACTGTCGTTTAAACGTTTACTGTTTTTGTAAATGTTTTTGAGCAAAACACGAAACGCGACTCTTTAAATGTTTTAACGTGATACCCTTACAAGTTGTTAGGGGAATTCAAGTTGGGCTATACAAGTCTGATTCTGGTGCAAACTGCTGGGTTGTTTAAAGATAAATCACATCACAGCTTTATCTGTGCTTTGCATGCCATTCTCCAATTGCTACATTTCCGCTATGTAACAAATGATACATTATGAATGCTTTCCATGTACAAGGTCTGGTTGATAGTGATGCTATGTAACAAATGATTCATTATGAATGCTTTCCATGTACAAGGTCTGGTTGATAGTGATTGGTGTTTATCCAATCAAGAGTTCATGTGAGTCCAACAACCCAACTCAATAACAACAAGACAGGATTTGTCTCATAGTAATACTGCCTGGTAATCAAGAACAACAGTAAATACACTCATAATTAAGCTGTCCTTCGTGCTTTAACCCATTTATGCCTAGTGGACTCTCCCTCCCATCCTTCTAAATTGGATCAATTATTTCCAAAATTAGGGATGTCTAGTATATTTATTTCTATAATATATTTAGAATATTTCTTACAGAAATTCCTTTAAGCAAACAGCGCAGACCCTGATGAGACGCCGCATCATGCGGCGTCTCATCTGGGTCTACGCTGTTTGCCAAGGCCTTTTTTCTAGACGCTAGTCATAAATGGGTTAACAATCTTAAATGTTCAATGACAGTGATTAGCATTGTAATTGTATGCATATTTAAAGACTAAAGGTGTCCAAAAACTAGTCACTGTATAGTATTTATTATCATTTTGCTAAAAGCTATTAAGACTCTGCATTCATTTTAAAGAAAGAATTAAATTAAAGAAGACCGTCTTAATTTTTTTATGTTTATGATAATTTAAAGGTAACTAAAGGTATTTTTAAAAAAAAAGTATATATTTTATCAGGGAACGTTACCCAATTTTTTTCAGCTCAATTTATTATGTTAAAACTTGTACATTAAACAGCAGTATGTTTTGAAAGAAACCAAACTTTGACAATGGTATTTCTGGGTTATATAAAAATATTGTGTGCCAGATTGTCAAGAAAACTGTTTCATAACTTGTCTTGTTGTTAACAGAAGCCATTAAGTCAGCTGTTTAGTATGAAGTTTGGAATTGTATAAAATACCTTAGCACTCACATGTTCTGTGCACTGTGTAACTGTTAAAGATCAGAGATGCAAGTATTAAATAGAAATGAGTTTCCTTCAAATAATTTGTGAACAAAGTAATTACTTTGTGAACAAAGTGCTCAAAAATCTGTGAAATAAAGGGATATTCAATGTGTTTAAGAACACCTCAGTAGTGCACATTTTCATGGGTGTTTCGTAAATATGAATAGTAGAAAAGTGTACCTAAATACTCATCTGTTTATATATTTTACATATGTATGCAGTGTTCAATATTAAAATATAATTCTCCCGGTTTATTACTTTCTCCTTTAATGTGAAGGGGAAACTATAATATTACATTGCTATATGCTGATACATGAAAAGAGTGTCTGCATTTAAATACCTGCGGCTAACAGCCCTGGAGTTGTTCGCTATTGCGTAACATTTTAATCGCAAGTTTAAATACAACACAACTCATTCAAGCGTGTGAAAACGCAGATGTGGACATTCAGCAAGCATAGCATTCTATGGATGTAATAGAGATAACTTCTTCAAAATATCACCAACAATTTTCTTTTTATAGAATACTTTAAGAACACTTTATCTTGTTACCAAATATGATGGCCATGGTATTAAAAGAACCATTTATAAATATGAAATAAAATAATTTCAAATCAACAAAAAAATAATATGCCATCAAAATATTTGATACCTTTTACACTTTGAATGCTATTGCATGATAGAAATGGGCTTTAAAAACATATTTTATATTAAATTCACTTAAACATACTATAATACACAAAAAGTTTATTGATAAAAATATGTAAAAATATTCAGAGAGCCGGACTGAACTCATGTATAAGGTAGTCGGGCAGACTGCACTGTGGAACATCAGTGTCAATGCTTATTAGCACACTTTGATGTCAACCAGTTCCTTTACCAGACTCTGTTATAGATCACTATATATACAGTGCGTTTTATATTTGGTTTCAGCGATCGTAACATATAAGAGGGTTGCATTCAGGGCTCCCGTTGCCATTCGCAATTGTCGCCAAATGCGAAAGTTTTAGAAGTGTGGCGATAAAATATGTCAATTTGCGAAAACTAGAGGCGATAACACATTTTCTTCTATTTTCTCGCAAATCAAACAGATTAAGCGACTTGACCGGAAACAAGTGCCCGCGTGTGTGTATAAGAGATTTATTTACAGGTCCTCCAGCATCTTCACGACTGCTTCATGTATAGACCTTCAGTGCCCGCGTGTGGGCATCTCAAACATGTAAATATTACAAAAATCTAGCCAGTCTACCCATAGCTCCTCCCCTTGGTGGAGTCTACCTGGCAAAAATGAGTGTTCTCCAATCATAACGCAGTATTCGCCACGCATGAAATCGAGCATATTTTGCCCACCTGCTTAAAATAGAAGTGTCGTCATATTGAAAGCATTTTACAAAGCTTATAGGTTTTGTTGTTCTTATGTTTCGTATCCGTGTGTTCCGTATCAACAATTTGTCATACTCGATAATTAATTAGCGAATCATAAGTATGGTGTAAATTGATGATCTCGCAGTTTGACTGCAACGTTACAAACTTCGGTGATGATTAAAGTAATGTTATGAAGCAATATGTTAAATACTGGGCTGATCAACAATTAAATTACATGTTATTAGTTTATTGTATTTGCAATTAAAATATCCCCATAGTATTGCCAAATAAAACACATAAAATGGTTTGAAAATTTGACATTTTATGTATGTGCACTTTATAAGTCAGGACAAAATTACAAGACAATTGGAAAATCAGTGTCAGTGAAATTGAGATCGGCCCATCAAATTCCTTGTCCGATTCTGTGACGCAAATATGTTGTTAACATTTTAATTATATTGAACAAACCAGATATTATAGTAGTTAAAAATATTATTACCCTGCAATTTGATAACTAGCAATAATCCAACAAAATACTGTGCCATTATTTACGATAAATGCGTTTCAGAATTTCGTACTAATCGGCCTTTCTCGAGTATCTGAGATAAATTTATTCGTCGTTTCAAAGCTTAGGCAGAGTAATTACGGCAAATAAGGACTCAACTTGTGTTAATCAAGTGTTCAATTAACCGTTAAACTCCACCTCCGTTTGCTGCAAAGGAATCGAAAGGCGGAGTTAAGCACGTGCTGTTACATAATTTGATGATTGCCTCAATGGTAAAAACACACGATTGGTTTAGCGGGTAGATTGTTAGACAAAGGAAGCCAATTTTGTCGGCAAGAATGATGTTGCTTTATGGCTTCTAACAGGAAGCAACTTTTCTTTGATGACGTCAAACTGTCAATTCACACCGATTGCACATTTTCGCAAGACTTTTAATAAGGTCCTTGATCATTTGATTTTATGTTCAGTATAAAAAAACACCTGCTAACATGAAAACTTCGGATAAAATTATCAAAATAAAAACAAGACTAATTAATGTTTCAAACTGTGATTATATTAATTGGTAAGTATCAGTTAACAGACTACGGTTTGCCGTAAAACAACGAGTTTTCTGTACAACTACAACAACT
The DNA here is from genome assembly GCA_007657795.1 of Dreissena rostriformis. NCBI lineage: Eukaryota > Metazoa > Mollusca > Bivalvia > Myida > Dreissenidae > Dreissena > Dreissena rostriformis. Next base: position 328,789 of record VMBQ01000139.1, read on the forward strand.
ACTACTACAACCATTACCGCGGGGATTGATCAATTTTGGTCAAATTTCATTAACAAAAATCATGTACGACCTCATAAGTCGAGAGAGACGGGAAGTGTTTCATAGACTATGTACTTGTTATGTTTTTTTTTTAACTCTTTGTTGCCAATATATGTTGTGATGTTTTTATGATGTCATAATGATATAATACCACGTACTTTGTCTGCATGGTGAATATAAATATTACTAAATATGAATGACATAAATTTCCCTGTGTTTGCATTGTACATGTATTTGTTGGAAAATAGCTATACACACTACCGAAATGAATTGTATACACATTGAATAATAGGATTTAAGAATTGCTAAAAAATGGCTCATATTTTTTTTAAGTGGCAAAAAAATTATTAAAATGGCGAAAATGGGTGGCGAAAGAAAATTTCAACCCAGCAAGAGCCCTGGCATTGATACAATATATTAACCCATCTCCCTATCTGTTTCTCCTTATCCTTATCATCATCATCATTATAAACAACAACAATGTCATCATTATAAACAACAACAATGTCATCATCTTTATAGTCACCTTCACAATAACCATCATCATAATCATCTTTGCAGCATCGTCATCATCACTGTCTCATCTTAAATCACCATAGCCTAGTGTAACAGTTACAAGTTACATGTATATGTGAGGCCCTTTCCTATGACAAAAGTACTATAAAGACCAAATAATCTATACTTTCAAACATAAAAATTCCTGTCTTAAAATAAAGATTTTTCATTGTTGTCACTTTACCAATAATTAATGTGCCAGCTTAAAAAACTTAATGAGGTAAATTGAGATTCTTTAAATTTCTTCTTGACTTTGTTTGCCATTGTTTTCTTTTTGTAGTCATCAAAAAAAATAATATAATAGTTCTGCCATAAATCAGCATATTATTTGTTTTACATTTTAGGCGGTTTATTACCATCTTAATAGGCTTCATTGTTCAAGTTTTCCCAATATTTTATTTCTGTTAAACATATAATAATGTTAGTGAAAATATTTGAGAACCTCTTTACTTTCAACATTACTATTTTGTTTTAAGCTACAGAATTTTTTTAGAACATTTTTTTTTCAAGCGAACAGCTAAAAAGCAGCCTAACTCTTTAGTTGGACAAGAGTGTCAAGGTATGCCCTCTCTTTTCATTGTCATGTTTCTAGGCAATTGTTGAAATTGGAAAAGTTTGTTTTTCAATTCTCGAAGCAGACACAAGTTTGTTTTTTATATAACCTGTTAGGTTCTCAGACATCCTTGATCTGAAATAAACATTTATGTTATTTGCATACAATCTGGGTAAGATTTGAATTAGATTGAGCAGAAAATTGCTCCTCATAAGCAATTTTAAATTGGATAGCTGCACAAATTCAGAATTAATTTGCTTTCAGTAGATTAATGGAGATCACTAGATGGTAGATGGTTTAAAATGTTCTTATGATATCTAGGTTGAATTGTAACGCAATATCTTAGTGTTGGTATAATTCAAAAGAAATGTATGGTTGCATTGTATGTAGTATATAATGTTTTGTTGTGGTGTTATTTTTTTTTTGGGGGTGGGGGGGGGATTTTTGGGCAGACTTCCCAAAACTCCGTCGGACCTACGGACATGTCCGACATAAACTTTCAAGGGCCAATCGAATTCACAGCTCGTCGGCCCAAAATGTCCGACAGAATATTTTCAGATTTTTGGCAGACTACGCACTTTGCTGAAAGTGAAATACGCTCGTAATCGCCCATTAATTATCCTGCTTTTGATTGGTCCAACATAATCTGGGTGAAAATCGGGATTATCCGCCTGTGTTCGATGCAGAATATTCTTCGGTAAGTAAACAAATAAATATCAGTGTTTCTCTGCATGTTCGCGGCGAGCCAAAAGGTGTATGCGTCAATCCTGGTTCGGTACATTTGACCTTCTCTAGACCGAGTTAAATTCACGAGTCGGCCGTTCACGCATTTAAATTTTCTGTAAAATCCGACATTCATAACTAAATCCAGTTGTCAAGATTTTGTGAGTTCTTTGTACATCACATTCACGCTTGTGTTATGCGACAGACAAAAACGATATTGTCTAGACTCAACTTCTGAGCAAGTTTGGTGAAGATCGGATGAAAACTATTTGAATTAGAGTCCGGACAAAGTGGCGCCGTTGAAAATGCACTAATTGACCCTATGACCTAGTTTTTGACCCGGCATGACCCATATTCGAACTTGGCCTATATATCAACTAGATGCAACTGCTGACCAAGTTTGGTGAAGATCGGATGAATACAATTTGAATTAGAGTCCGGACAAAGTGGCCCCTNGCATGCTTGTAAATTTCAATTATTCTGACATATGTATCATGCTTCGGGTGTCAAATGGCCTATAAAATGGAATTGATTAACAGCCAGTTTGGTTTCTCGTTAATGTCAAGTAAACGATTAATGGGAATTGTTTCAGAATATTGCACGTACTAGCGGCATGCTATTTTTAGTTGTGAGCGTTAGCTCACGACTAAAGTTACAGAGCATGTTTATCAAATCAGTATGTGCTTAGAAGCCTTAGCTACGCTAAGAACCGTAACTCACTATGCTAGGAACGATTACCGCTGCCTGTCTGCACTGCAGACGATGAATGCTTACATGGCTTAGGAGCGTCTGCTCTACTTCAGCAGTGATTGTATTTACCAGCTTGTAAGACGACATCGGCCAGGCTAGTGTGTATCATTGAAATCTGTACATATTCGCTGCTTTCAGGGAAAATAGGGCTTAATGCGTGTCAAATAAGATTAGCCTGTGCACACTGATTAGCCTGTGCACACTGATTAGCCTGTGCAATGCGCACTAGCTAATCAAGGACGACAACAGCGAACAACTTCAGTGCCTTCAGCGCTTTGATTATGTTTCTGTTTAATGCTAGTTTCCACTCTTATCTCAAGCATCCTAAGAGTTTTGATCCTAATTGCTGTTTAAGCTGATTTCCAAAAGTGCTTAAGAGAAAAATAAAATGTTCTTAAAATGTTATTAATCAGAAATTTTCTTCCTTTTTTTTAACATGATATTATCTTGGAATTGTTCATACAACACATGAATAATGTTGCAATGCCATTCCATTTTTCAGTGCTTCCATTTAATGGTGTTATATATCATATTGTTATATCATGTTAAAACCAACAATTGGATGAGCTTGCATATGACTGTGTTTTTTTTGGGTCAAGATAACTGTTATTAAAATAATTGAAAAAAAATCGATTCAACTCGGTTGTCTACGAAACATACTTAATTAATCGGCCTTTACTAAAGAAATTAGCCTTGCTCCGGGAAAACTGGGCAAAATATGTTTGTAAAAGTATTTGCAGGTCCCACAGGCTTATAATCAGGGACAACACTTTCTGCTTTTTATATGGAATTTTTCGTTAAAGGAAAGTGTCGTCCCTGATTAGCCTATGCAGACTAGTTTTCCCAGAGAATGGATCAAGTGGTTTGTGTAATTTTTAAAATGGCACAAACTCTGCTTAAGAAAGGTCAAGCTCTCTGAGTACAGATACCTCATTTCTGATTTTTAGTTGTTTGCAAGAACAACTAATGTTAAGAGCAAATTTTGCAAGTCGGTCTGCTGTTAACTACGCCAAGAACAGAACGATAACCACCGCATCTGCCTGTTTATACTTCACCACATGTACACTGAAGACAGTGAGTGTGTGTATGTAATCAATTATGTTAAACAGCTTGTGCGATGACATTGGCCAGTTTGTCATTGAAATCTGTACATATTGGCTGCTTTCAGGGAAAACAGGCTAAATGCATGTCAAATAAGTGGTGTACTGTGCACACTGATTAGCCTGTGCAGTGCGCACAAGCTAATCAAGGATGACACTTTCTGATTTTATGGTGTTTTTTGTTTAAATTATCTTTTCTATTAATGATTTAAAAAAAAAAAGATAAAAGTGATAATAACTTCAAAGTAACCTAGCTGACAAGGCAAATAAAAAAAATCACTTTTAAATCAAATAAACAACCAATGAGTTCTAAGTTTTTACCTTGTGGCATTTTTTAGTAAACATCTAGAAGGGACCTTTTCACAGTTTGTCATTTAATGCTTAATATTGATAAATGTTAACATTGGATCTTAACAGCTCAATTTAAAAAAACAAGAATAAAATTAAAGAAACAAAAAAAAGTTACCCTCAACTGGGCTCGAACCACTGACCCCTGGAATAAAAGTCTATCGTTTAGACCACTTGGCCATCTGTGCTCATACAATGAGAGCTGTATTTTATACTTAAGTTTATATAAGCAATCCTCGTAGTATTAAAAAATATAACGACAACAACAGAACTCTCCAAATTATTAAATCGTTTAATTTTGTCAATTTACCAAAACGTGAAAAGGTCCTTTAATGTCTTCAGACTTGCAAATTGAATGAGTTCAATACACTGTCAGATCTTACATCATGTATAACTTACAGGTTTAGTGGTTGCCTGTTAGCCTGGGGCCAGTAGATTTAAGCCCAGGAAACTCAATTTCAAAAGTTGGTTACAGTTGGGCTAAAAAGCAGGGCAACTAGCTTTTTCAAAGCTTGAAACAACTCAATCCAATTAAACATATAATACTAATTGGCTGTGCGTTAAATTAGGCCTAGGAAATGATTCAATTCCAGCTCACAACAAGACATGATGCATTAAAAGTCTGTCATATCGGCAAAATTGTTGCTCAATAATTTAAAGAAAACAAATAAAGTATTAGATACACATAACACAACATGTACATGATTCTAGGCTTGTTATTATTTAGGAAGGCAACCAAAATTCTAAAGATGGTTGCCAGTGCAGCAACTAATCGCGAAAAAAAGAGACATTGTTGTTATATTGTCTAAGTTATCTCTATAACATAAATATGAGGATAAACAGTGCACCCACATCTGAACCTGTGCTTTAAGACACACTCTTTATAGATTTTAATGGGTTGTGTACATTTCAAACTTGCGATATAAAAAGCTATAACATAATTTTGAAAACTGAATTGCGTCTAAGATTATGCAATAGTGAACAACTTCAGTGCCTTCAGCGCTTTAATTTTTTATGCTGTTCATAACCTCAATATTTCACCTGTAAAAATGTGGTTGTAGCACATTACTTCCTGCTTCTAAAAAGCGTTGATTTATTTATTTACTGAGCATGTAAAGAAGTTTACCTGATGGTTGTTTTTGCAAAGATTACATATTATGACATAATTTACTAAATAATCATCACCATAAATGACAAATAAAAGTGTGTTTTTTCAACTTCTTGACAAGAGTATTAGTGAAAGTTTCATGATGTTAAACCTGTGAAAATCAAAGCGCTGAAGGCACTGCAGTTGTTCGTTTTTGTGTAAAAAGAGGGCACTATATTACCAGACTTTGGTGTTCAAAACTGAAGTGCGTTGGCTTTTTGGTCAACACAACAGAGTTTTAAGTGGTACATATACATAGTGACACACACCGTAGTTAGGTAGTGCCTCATCTCCACACTTTCATCATCCTTATCATCATCATCATCGCTAACACAGATAATGGTTGTGATTGGAGTATGGTGTTGTTTTTATGAAAATGATGATGGTGGGGATGGTTTTTTTTGTTGTTATTGCTGCTGTTCATGATGATGATGATGCTTAGCAGCAGATGATCATGATGGTGAGGAGGAAATGCAAAGTTTTGTATAATATTCTATAAATATTTTCATTTAAGTAAGTGATTTTTGGATATCTTAATAACTTTTCCTTATTAAATGGTTTAATTTGTACTTGTTATTATTAAATTGTTTGATTGCAGGTCTTTCCATTCTGTATAGTCTTCAACAGTGGCCTTGTGATTAAGCAGGTGGGCAAAAGTCTGGCAGCTCTCCTCAAGGGAGACAATATGGAGAACGCCTATCTGCATGAGAAATTCCATATACGCAGACCTCTCATTCCCTGTGTTTGGTCAAAGGTTAGTCAAACTACGGTACATTTCACCTCTAAATAATGTTAAATTTATGCCCGCGAAATGAAAATGGCAGAACACTATATATGTTTGGGAAAATGTTTATTTTTGTCTTGTATGATCAGATTTTGAAATGTATGCTCATCAGTTCCAGACAATAAGTTTGCATGCTGATCCATGTCACTAGCTCAAAGGACACGGTCACAGTCGACACTTTTCTGATATTGATAAAGTGCAAATCATGTCAGGCTCATAACTTCATCATGCATAAAATGATATTTAAATAAATTGGTCAAGAATAAAGTGAACATGTGAAGTTTTGGCATTTTCCAGATTTAAAGGGACTGTAAACCACGAATGATGAAAAAAGAAAAGTTCTAAAATACCGTGTTTTTTTTACAATTATTAGTTTATATTGATTAAAATATCACCACTGGTATATGACATTACTTGAAAAAAGTTCATATTTTCAGTATATTCGGTAATAAAATTAAGCGATGTGAAATCGAAAGTACATTGCGAAAATAGGTGACGTAACGATATACACACTATAAATAATGCAAGTAGATTGATCATTTTATATATAAAATATATACAATTCACTACGCATGCACAATTTGCATTCCTGGGTTTACCACGTGACGATGATGATCAATCTATTTGCGTTATTTATAGTTAACTGGTAGTTACCTGGTAGACATACCCAGTAAAAATAAATAAATAAAAAAATAAAGTAAAAATAAAAAACAACTTTTTTCAAGTAATGTTATATACCAGTCGTGATATTTTAATCAATATACCCTAATAATTGTAAAAAGATACAGTATTTTAGAACTTTTCTTCTTTTGTCATTCGTGGTTTACAGTCCCTTTAAGGCCCAGTCTCACTATGATGCCGGTGGAGCCCCGGTGCGTGATCCGGGATCTACCGGGATGAACCGGCGCTCTACCGGGATGAACCCGGGATCCACCGGGGACGACCGGGATAAACTGGGGACGACTGGGAACAACCGGGGCTCCACCAGCAAAGTATTAAAATGTTTAATATCTCCGGGATGAACCGGGAGTCACCGGGAAGGACTGGCAAGGACCGGCGCAGCATCGGCAACAACCGGGAACAACCAGGACGGCACCACAGCTCCACCAGGGCCCATACAGACCCTGGCAGAGCTACGGCAACGCCCCGGTTGTCGCGGGTGTTGCCCCAGTGGAGCCCCGGTGAATGCCGGCAGAGTCCCGGTATAGCTACGGTACATCCGTAAACCGGCGCTCTGCCGGGATGCCACCGGCATTCACCGGGGCTCCGCCTGGGCATTACCAGCGACGACCGGGGTTAAACCGGGGCGTTGCTGTAGCTCTGCCGGGTTCTGATGCCGGTATAGTCCCGGTGAGTGCCGGTGGAGTTACGGTATACCGGGGCTTTGCCGGGACGCTGCCGACTTTCACTGGGGCTCCACCTGGGCATTACCGGCGACAAACGGGGCTCTGCCGGGACTTCACCGGGATAAACCATAGCTAGTCCGGGGTTGACGGGACTCTGCCCGGTGGTTGACCGGCTTCAACCAGGGCGGCACCGGGAAATAGTGTGACCGCGTTTAAAAAATTCAACAAATCACCCCGGTTTTCGCTGGTCGACCGGCGTTAGCAAACCGGGATGGACCGGGGCTCTACCGGCAATAGTGAGACTTGGGCTTTAAGTACAATATATGATTATTTCCAGCCTATAACTTTATTGTGCATGATAGAATTTTGAAATAAATGGGCACAGATGATCAACATATCGTAGCAATGTGTCTAATGCAATGATCCTGTCACTTCTAAGCTCAAACGTCAGGCCACTGTGGAGTCTGTTTGTGTATGTCCCTTAAATGGATATGGTGAAAGTGTATGTTTGAGTGGAGCCTATATCTCCATTATGCATGATATGATATTGTATGATAGTTTAGCCAATTTCTGTATATATACTGATAGTTTCTATGTCTGTCATACAACACTCATTTAGTAGTGGATATGGTTTCCGCCTAGCGATCGGGAGGTCATGGGTTCGAACCCCACTGGGAGCGTTCCTTTGATCTCCCTCAAAGACACCAAGTACTGGTTATAGTCCCAGGAAACGGACTCGAGAGCGTTTATATAAGCCTACGGCTTTCGATGCAATCAAGATAAAATAAATAGGTTTAAACTAAACACTCATTTTTGTGCCATTTAGCAGAAGTATTTGTTTCCAATGGACTCATTTCTAGTTTTGTGTGATACAGGAAATGACAAACAGGCTTTATTCTCATCATTATTTTTCAAGACTGTATTTCTTACTCTGGCAGATATTACAATTTCAACGGGTAGTGTTTGAGCTTGAGTACATTTTCAACACGGATGACATCTTAGACAGTGATCTGTTCAAAGACTGCACTTGGGGCAGTGGGGCATCTGGGGAAGCCCAGAAACATAGTCACAGTCAGCGAACGTTACTTCGTGGTCAGATGAAGTACATCAAGGAGTGGGACATGATCGCCTTTCTGGGAAACCCAATGTGAGTATTATACGTAATGCCTTCGGAGTCATAGTTTTAACCCATGATTTCTCTTAAATGGTTGGCTTTTTGAACAATGGTCATTGATTATGCTCCCAAATATTTTGTATCTATGAATTATTATTGAGATATTTCATTTTTAGCGCATCTATTTTTTGAAAAAAAATATGAGCTATTGTCATCACCTGATCGTCGGCGTCTGCGTCCGGTTAAGTTTTGTGTTCAGGTACACTTTTTTAATAAAGTATCAAAGCTATTGCATTCAAACTTGGTACACTTACTAACTATAATGAGAGGACTGGGCAGGCAAAGTTTCATGACTCTGGCTGGCATTTTGACAGAACTATGTGCCCTTTTTATACTTAGAAAATTGAATATTTGGTTAAGTTTTGTGTTTCGTCCACTTTATTCCTAAAGTATCAAAGCTATTGCTTTCATACTTGCAACACTTACTAACTATCAAAAGGGGACTGTGCAGGCAAAGTTATGTAACTCTGACTTGCATTTTGACAGAATTATGGCCCCTTTTATACTTAGAAAATTGAAAATTTGGATAAGTTTTGTGTTTTGGTCCACTTTACTCCTAAAGTATCATAGTTAGCTATTGCTTTCATACTTGGAACACTTGCTAACTATCATAAGGGGACTGTGCACGCAAAGTTATGTAACTCTGACTGACATTTTGACAGAATTATGGCCCTTTTTATGCTCCCCCAAAATTTTTGGGGGGAGCATATAGTCGCTGCTTCGTCTGTTCGTGCGTGCGTGCCTCCGGAAATTTGTCCGGGCTATTTCTCAGCAACTAATGACCGGAATTCAATGAAACTTTATGGGAAGCTTCACTACCAATGGGAGATGTGCATATTATCAGCGGGTTCTGGTCGGATGATTTTTTTTACAAAGTTATGGCCCTTTTAATTTTTTTCATTAACTGTACATATAGTGCAATTTTTCTTGTCCGGGCTATTTCTCAGCAACTAATGACCGGAATTCAATGAAACTTTATGGGAAGCTTCACTAC
>VMBQ01000139.1:339758-390785 GCA_007657795.1 Dreissena rostriformis
AGTTTGACCAGAATTGTTTTTAAGACAATACATCTGGAGTTTCACGATTCCTATATATGGTTCAAATACAATATTGTGTGTTCACGTTGAACGGTCATCACATGAAATAAAGGCTCTAATAAGTGCGAATGTGTAAGACCTATAGTACATATCAAAAAGTAATCGCCCAACGTAGGGCTCGAACCCACGACCCCGAGATTAAGAGTCTCGTGCTCTACCGACTGACCTAGCCGGGCAGATGTTTGGCATATTTTGACGCAATATATGTTAATGACGTCACTGGGGAGTATCAGAAAGGTCACAAAATACTCTCTATATCATATATTTTTTAAAAGATTTCAGTGATTTAGTAGTTAACAACTATGCATATCCTATCAATATTTCCAAAAGAGAAAACCATAACAACTGTGTAAAGTTTGAAACATGCCTTCGAGCAAAATATGTTGATTTATGTAAGAGAGTGTGGTGAAATTAAACCTTGAAATAATTTGATTACTATTTTATCGAAGTGAGTGTTCTATTTTGATTGATTTTTAACTTGCCTTAAACAAATGACAAGTTTGACAAGAATTGTTTTTAAGACAATACTTCTGGAGTTTCACGATTCCTATATATGGTTCAAATACAATATTGTGTGTCCACATTGCACGGTCATCACATGAAATAAAGGCTCTAATAAGTGCATATGTGTAAGACGTATAGTACATATCAAAAAGTAATCGCCCAACGTGGGGCTCGAACCCACGACCCCGAGATTAAGAGTCTCGTGCTCTACCGACTGAGCTAGCCGGGCAGATGATTATGACGCAATATCTTATAATGACGTCACTGGGGAGTATCAGAAAAGTCACAATATACTCTCTATAAACAATATCTTTATCAGATTTCAGTGATTTATTAACTAACAACTATGCTTATCCTATCAATATCTCCAAAAGATAAAGGCAGAACTGTGTGAAGTTTGAAACATGCCTTCGAGCAAATTATGTTGATTTATGTAGAGAGTATAGCCCTTCATGACTCGATTATTTTGTATGATGTAACCTGAAGAAATAGTGATTATCTAAAGAACCCCAAATCAATAAAGAAACTCGATTTATGTGTTAATCATTATCACGCAGATCGAATTGTATGTGTATCCTGGCATTCGTTTTCATACAACAATGAATTCAATGCTTCTTGGTTATTGTCTATTATAAATCTACATCCTTACTTTCACAGTATTTTCAATGTCCGATCACTTTACCATAAAGTCAAACAATGTTTCACAGTCTTATAATTGGTTATACAAATCCCAAAAATCACCAGTATGTCTTCTATGCAATAACGACTAATTAAATTACATTTACATTCAAGAGAGCAGTATATTATAACAGTATATTATAATCTTAAGATATTTATGTTTCACCAAACACGTATAAACTCTTAAATACTTGCATTAATAACGCAGTAGTAGGCTGAACAATTGTCTCCATGAAATGTAAGAAACTGTCAAAGTTTTCTTCAGAAAGTTACTCTGGCAAACATATTAGTAAAACACCATACTTGTTGAAAAACTAAATATTTTTATTTAAACACATTGAAAGATATTAATACTTTTTTTCTTATGTTGTTTAAATAAAGTGTGTTTGGCTTTAGTGCCGATGGGTTTACATTTCCTCTATAAGTAACATAGGGAGAAATTTGGTTAATGACTTACCAAAGACGTTAATATGCATTAAAAATACTCGAATTAGAAATACACCTGACTAATATACATATGACAGATTTAATCACAACTCATGAGCAAATCTGGATATAATCAGCTCGAAACAACGCAACGATGGTTATAAATTATGCTGTAGTTACGTTGATTAAACATGGCGCACCTGAACTCTGGCGAAAATGATTGGTTCGAATGCTTTGAGCGTAACTCGACAGCAGGGGTTATGTCCGTACTTGATCAGGGTCTATGCCCGTCCGTGATCTGGTCTATGCCCGTCCATGATCTATCCTAACTGAATCAAACGTGAAGCTTGAACATGAATGCTCTGGATTGCTGTCATCCGATGTTAGATAAGTTACCTGTGTATAACGAATCACATAATGAAGATCTCGAGTTGATATCTGCTATCTGTGTAAACAAGATGCATGGTGAAGACCTTCGTTCGACATGTTGGTAAACTGGTCGCACGATGAAAATATTGATCAAATACCTAGGTGAACAAACACTCGACTTTTCCATAAACAAATAAGAAAAACATCACTGCTAATTAATAAAAATTTACGTTACATTACCATAATAACATGTTAACATTTTAATGAGTATTTACCTGGCAGAGAAGTTAATAAACAAACGTACATGTCCACTGTAATAAATGTTTTTTAAAAGAATTAAGATGAAGAACGGATGACATGTTACAGCAATATTTTTTTATGCTAAAAATAATATAAGTGTGGCATTTTGGATGGTAATAGTACTTGTATCCGGTAAATATACACAGTGATATGAGCCGCATCATGCGACAATGGGTATAATGCCAAATGCGGCCAGCGTAGCTAAAAACCAGCCAGCTCTTCCTCTCAGTCTGGTCTGGAGGTTCCCTGACTGCTAATGAGACAACGAAGACTGTATAGAGAACAGCGTTGCTCATGACCAGACTGCGTGATTGAGGCATAAGACCCATTTTCGCATAACGGGGTTCATATGATGTACACCACAAGCCAAGAAATTAATTATGATATTCTTTCATAATAAGACAGTGATAACTATAATTATGATATTATTACACATCTTAACTGTCGTCCATTAGCCAATTGTATAGCATTAGATTACTGAAGCCTATACAGAAATGTTCAGAATTGATAAGCGAGGTTATGTTCTGCTCAAAGTAGGCTGTTTATTTGAAGCATATTTTATTTAAACAATTAGAGGGAACATGTAACTTCGATTCATTGTAAGAAGATAACATCTTGTAACAGGCCGCTAGTCAAGAAGTTAAACCGAGGACCAAGGGTTGTAAATGGAATAGGGTGTCTCTTGTAACTTGCTCTATCCCTCGTTACAAGTCTTCTAGCGGCCATGGCCATTTGAGGGAGAATCCAGGTGGCATTGATAGTAAAACAATTGCTCTTTTATACCACAGAAGGGTAAAAATCGATAATCGTTCGAAACAAACGAGTTCGTTTGTTTTTATTTTAAAAGTGTCAAACTCGAGAGTTTCGCTTCAATATAAACGCCACAACGTCGGTCGAAATAATGACTTCATTTCAAAGCCAAATTTATCTATAATTGTCACTGTTGTTTTCCACTGTTTGAAATAAAACAATGAATTACTAGTTTTAAAAAACTGATAGTAGTAGAAGTAAGTGAATTGTAAAGAAAGGCCTCCGTACCATAATACAACATGTATACCGGGGTACCTTATATTTATACAGATAATACAAAGAGTTGTCCATGCGTATATATTTACAATGACATACTATTACCATATAAAGCGCTGGAAATCATAAAGAAAATGCATTTTTACTTTTGACATTTTCTACAATGCGATAGTATGTGCTACCTGTTTTTATATTATGTATGCAAAACATTTTATATTAACACTTTAATCTATTATGAATACATGTTTAAATAATAAATTGTTTAGCTACATGTATACTCATATAAAAAAAATTCGTTGGCATTTTATTAACTTTATCATTATTTAGTTTATTACCCATTGATCACTGAAAAATACTTAGTGAGGTGTTTTGTACCCACAATTTGTTATTAATGTATAAAAACATGTGCGCATCATTTACTGTTTATATGTTTACGGTATACCGGAAATGTCATAAAAAGTTCAGTTAAAAAGTGCGTGAATGCACTTCTTTTTTTATCCAACCACACTATCAATAACAACAAAAGTACAACCAGCTAAGAAACGAGAACCAAGAACAATCACACCAAAATGCATAAATAAATAAATGGCATGTTAATTACATTTTCTTGTACTCTTCTCCATACCATCTGGTTATGGCAAGATTTTGTTATATTTTGATTAGTTTGGCAGGCTAGCTGTCGATGTCTGGTGTTGTGAAATACTTACATTAATCATCGGATTTACACATTCTCATGAGCATGAAGTCATTTACTAAGAATATGGTATGCAGCACATTCGTCATACGATATCATGTTAAGAATTATTTAAATTTTATACAACCATTGTATACATATAAACATTTCACGCACAAGTAAGTCTCCATTGGAAAGTGTGTATCTTCAAATGCGTTTTTGATGTACCTGGATAGTAAACGCAGACGTCTTTAAGTTCATTACAGACGGCAGTACTTTGGAGTACAATTTTGCTAAATGTACATGGGTCGGATGTTGATAATCATCAAGCAATATTACATTTTTAGATACAAAACCTCTTATATGTTATGACTACTGCGAACGAAGACCAATTAAACTCATAAATCGTCGCATCAATGTTTTCATTATTATTTTATGACTACTGCGAACGAAGGTCAATCAAACTAATAAAGTGTATCATCAATGTTTTCATTTATTTTGTGATTTTAATGTTTAAGTGTGAACGTTATAAAATGAATTGTTACGATTGATTTATTTCGTTAATCCAAACGATATTTTCAGGAAATATTCGTAAAACAGTGGTTAATAAGTAACAGAATATTTTTAATATACTTTATTGAGTTTGGATATTTTACAAAATGTCAAGCGGACGTTAATGAATTATTTTCCTGCGTGGTAAGCCCCCAATGCTGATATTCATATACATTATTCGTCTGTTTTCTTATTTGTGTTAAATTAACCTTTTTAAAGACTATTACCAATTTATCATTGCAAAATCCTTTATCAGGTGTTTGGTGTCCACATTTGAAATTGAATGTTAAACTTATTTATTGAAACATTTACAAATTATATCTTTATGATATATCAGAAATGTCATTAAGAATGTCAGTTTTAAAGTTACATTTTTGTACTACATTAAACCGAGCCACACTTTAAGCTAGCAAACAAGTTAACAAACAATAGTTAAATAGATAAAACAAAACCTATAAGAATGGCAACCACTTCTTAATTACTTAACAAAAAGGTACAAGCCTTCAATAATTAAGGTCAAAGAAAACCATATCCACTTCGCCACGGCGACCTTATCAAGACGTTGAACAAAGGTTCAATGTTTTATGGGCTGTAGAGGACTAAGGGTCGGAACGAGGTTGCTCTTGTAACTTGCACTGTCCTCTGTTACAAGTCTTCTGGGACAATGGCCGCTTGAGAAAGAATCCTATTGACCTCGATAGTAAAATTATTTAGTTATTATTGATCAAGTTAGAATCACAAATCGATAATCTTCAGAATCAAACATGCATGTTTCTGTGTTTATTTGATGTGTTTCGTACGTGTGTTGTTATTTTAAAAGTGTTTAACTTTAGATTATTGTCGAAATATCAACCCATTGACGTCAAATAATAATTTAATTCCAAAATGAAATTCCTTTCACTGGTATTTGTCACTGTTAAAATGCGTTTATTTTGTTTTTTCTTTAAACTTACAGACGGCTTTGCGAGGGCACAATTTTGCTAAATATACACTTAACATGGGTTGAGTGTGGATAATCATCAAGCAATACTACCTTTCAAGATACAAAAACACGTCATGTCATTACTCCTGCTAACGGAGGCCAATTTTAAACTTATAAATCGGCTCATCAATGTTAACATTTACGTGATAAAATTAATTGTTACACTTAATCAATTTAGTAGATCCAAACGATATTTTCAGCAAATGTTCGTAAAACAGTAGTAAATGCGTTAACATAATATTTTTCAATATACTTTATTAAGTTTTCACATTTTAGAAAATCTAGAGCGGACGTTTATGAATTATTTTCCGTACATGGCTAGTTCGATGCTGGTATTCATATAAATTATTCGTTTTTTTTTGTCATTTGTGTTTAATTAACTTTTTCCTTTTTTAAAGTATATTACCAATTTATTATTGTACACTTTTAGATCAGGTATTTTGTGTCAACAATCAAAATTTATTTATTAACTCATTTAACACAACATTTACAAATGATATGTTTTATGATAAACCAAAAATGTCATTTAAAATTTCAGTTTCAGTGCTACATTCGATTACTACGTAAAACCATACCACACCAACAATACCATCCTCACATATTTAAGGTCAATAAATGTCTTTATAAAAATATCATTTTACCAGACCTCATCCATCTGATTATAGCATGCTTTTTGCTTATCTATTGTGATAAATGTTGCCGGATAGCACTTCATGCCTGATTTGGTAGCAAATAATTGAAACAGTCATCGAAAAAACAAACACTCATAGACATAATGACAAAAAAATAAGTTCATGCACAAATAAATGGTTATGCCACAACATTCGTTATGCACTTCGATAAACAAGAAAAATGCATTTTAAACGTTCAAGTATGTTGCAGTTTGAAAGTGTGTTTCTTAATCAAACGCATTAATTATTCTCATTCTGGATTGTAAACGTCGTTAAGGTCAGTACGGATTATAAACTGATTATGCATAGATTCCGTCATCACAAGCGGGCCGCACCTTTTACAATGCAATTATCAGGAATTGCAAAGATAAGTTTTATCTGTAATGTACATTTGTATTCCTATTTGGATATTGGTATTCCTGTAAAGCATCAATGATCAATGGTCGATTGTAATAACATCAGTGACAATGATTAATTAGAGACCAACTGTGACGCAAAACTAATTGCACGACATCAATAGCGTGCAATTACCCGAACAGTAGTCAAACATGTTGCTATTATTGAAGCATACATCACGAAATATGTATCACTATTTTGGACAGATATATGTTTTGGTTACTCATACTTGGAGGAATTACTATATCACATGATTAAACTGTGGACAAAAAGGAACGCATGTGAATAATTATATAGACACCGTTATGCTCAATGCATGTGCGTAAAGTATTGTCCCAGATTGGCCTGTGTAGTCCGCACAGGCTTATCTGAGACGACACTTTCTGCCTAAACTGGAGTTTCGCGAAGAAGATACTTCCTATAAACGAAAAATATCATAAAAGCGGAAAGTGTCGTCCCTAACTAGTCTGTGCGGACTGCACTGGCTCATCAGGGGCGACACATTACACACACGCATTAAGCCCCGTTTTACCAGAACGAGACTCTTATAATACAACAGTCAAAACATATTTTAATAAACAATGACGAGAACACAAGTATAGAGAATACATGGTTGATATCGGGACTGAAAATTGAAACGACGAAGCCTAGAAAATAAAAACTGGATGAGCTTTCGTAAGTCTGAATTTCGCTTCTGTGCCGAATCGGATCCACTTTCTTCTTCACGACACAAACCTTGTATTATATTATGTTTTGTTATTGAATTGTTTTTTATATTGATTTAAATAATATTTTAGCATTAATCATTACATACACTTTGTTTGTTTTTTATTAAATAGTTTCTTTTGCTATTTTAATACCAATTGATCATTGAAAAATCCTTAGTCGGGCATGTTGTTTATAGCCACGATTTGTAAATTAACTGTAATTACAATAAACAAAACATTCACTCATTACATTTTTTGTTATACCAGAAACACTGTGCACATGGTCACCGAATACTGCCTAACATAATTGTGTTACTTTTATACTGAATTGATGGGGACGATATACTGAGTGGATATACATGGACAATTTAACGCGGGTATCTACCCAAAATAGCGAAAGTTCTTTTACTTCCTCTTTTAGTGACTCATTTGTGTATGTTTTACGGACCGTTTAGTAATCTTTGTTACTTATGCTAGCCCGATATCTTCCTTCTAACATATCACTTTTGTTTACAACATTAATTAGAAACATCATGTCTAGACATATTTATCTTTTTTTTTTCAGAGATTGTCATTGGACATAATTGTGATTTTCTCAAATACATATGAAAGAAAAAAAACACTGTTCAATTTTTCCCCAATATATTCAACATTATTCAAATTGAATTTTTTATCATGTTAAACAAACAATTAATTTGTAATTTACGATAAAAGTTCTAGAGTTATCTAAATGGCATCGTATATATTGCACTAATCTATAAATTACTGACGCCGTAAAATTGTACATTTAAAACCTCATAATGGGTATTTTCTTGTTCGTCTGAAACGTAAGCCTAACGTGGTGTAATGGATATGATGTCTTCCCATCGACCAGGAGGTCACGGGTTATATCACCACTATGGGAGCGTTCTTTAGATCTCCTAAAAGACACCAAGTACTGGTTCTTCCCAAGAAAGGGACTCGAATGAGTCTCAAATAGTTTGAGGCTTATGTAGCTAAAATAAATAGGTTAAACAACTTAATTAGTAAACAACATACATACTTATATATTTTACGGTCTAATTGTGCCTTTATGAAAATTCATTTTGCTAGACACCATTTATTTGGTTATGACATTAAGCTGTTATCTGCATTCTGATTTTGGTATCAGGATAGCCTGGTGTGCTTGAAAAAATCATAAGAGGGCCGAGATCCAAAGGCGTTCACCTAAGAGCCCAAATGGACAACCCAGATCTCAGCATTTAGTATTCACGATTGCCTTATAAGGAAAACTGCCCCAAACACTTGCCAGCCATATGTTTATGAGCAAATGTCACGATGAGTGAAACCCCGCCATGTTTATTCCATGGACAGGAACCTTATCTAACTCAGCGGAAAATCCTTAGAACGAATGTAGGGATAAAGTTCATTTGCTTAAATGTCTTGTCTATGCCGAGAAGTAATTTACACGAGTGATCTGAACCAGTTTTAAGTCACGTTTTAAGGCAACAAAGTGGGTTCTGTCTGTTCTTAAGTTGTCTTTAAATTTGAAGTAACCATGTTTGTTACCCAAGGTGATCCAGTTTCAAACTCAGCCGAAATATCAGTAGGGAAAATATTCTTACAAAGTTTCATTTCGATTTTGCCAATATGCTTCTAGAGTGTTCACAAGCTTTTTCTATACTTTGACCAAGCTTATTAGTTTTGACCCCATATGACCAAGTTTTAAACTCAGCTAATTAAAAATTAGGAACATGTTCTGGTCAAGTTTCATGACGATTGGGCAATTAATATGACTTCCTCTAAAAAATTTCAAAATCATTTGACCTCTTGATATAATGTTTTACCCAACGTAGCCAAGTTTTAAACTCGGCTAAGATATTATTTGAAAAAATGTTCTTTATAAAGTTCCATTGAGGAATCGCAATACATGTGGTTAATTGGGTGTGTAAAATCTTTTTCGTACATCTGATATAATGCCATAGGCCGGGAAATCATTGAGACAATGATGCTGACCAAGCTGCATGATACTTGATATTTAAAAGAGGCCTCTAGAATATTCATATCTTGTCTTTAACTCCAGGTGACGCAGTGTATAACTCGGCCGAGTTACCACAAGAATAAATATTTTGACAGGGTTTCGTGTTGATTATGCAAGAAAGAAAGGTTACCTTGAGACTGCTCATAAGCTGTATATCTTAATTGACCTATTGACATAGTTTTTTAAAACGTGACAGACTATCCTATTCCGCCAAGATATCACCGAGATATCACCGAGATATCATTTGGAAAACTGTTCTGACCATGTTTCATGTTTATTGGGCAAAAAATGTGATTTGTCGAGTGTTCGAAACTTTTTTTCCTCCGTTTTACCCAATGAACTTGTTTTAACCTTATGTAACCCAGTTTCGAATTTGGAATAGATATCAAAAAAGGCAAATGATGTGACCAATATTCGTAAAGATTGGGAAATAAAATTGGACTCTTAATTTTTCTCAAGGCAAATGTTGCAGACGCACGACAAAAGACGGACAACAAGCGATCCCAAAAGCTCACCATAATTATGCCTGTTGTGCTTAGATGAGCTGCAAGCATACACGTGAACTCTTTGAAAATGAACGCATATTTAATATTAATAATCTAGTTAAAATCAGCTTTATATATGTCCATTAATGTTCTTTGGCAAAAGCATCTGGTTGCGACGGCGTCGTTCCGTTCAAAAAGTTCATTTACGTATACACTTTCAATAATTAATATATTTACATGATTTAAATTTAATTAATGTCAATGTCATTGATAAAAAACACGACTCAGTAGATCGGATGATTATATAGAAATTACTTGCCGATCTACAATATACTGGTGTTCACAGATAATTTATAGGAAATGTTAAAAGATCATGTAATAATAATAATTTTATTTGTACACATAACAAAATACTACAATCAATTATTAACAATTCAGAAATATCACAGATAGTCACCATCATAGATAATAATACATATATATATATGGTTTATACTCTATTACACTTTATCACACTAATTGGTCAAAATTAAATTATATTGAAATATAGATATAAAAGTGCACTGGATAACCCGTAAAGTTTTGACGAAAGATCGTACAAAACTTATTTCCAACGGGGTCCAAAGCCGTCACATGTAGATCTGAGTGACGTAATATTATATCATAAATTCGTAATATATGATGGAAAAAAGTGACAACGGCCTCACAATGTCATATTATGGTATTAATAAAATAATTCTTGTTTTTAAATACGAAAACACATCGTATGATGATGAACTTGACAGGATTGCATAAACACAGTTTAAAAATGTATTACAAAATGGTTTACAGTTTAAAAATGTAAAGCAATATGGTTTACATTTTAAAAATGTATTACAATATGGTTTACAGATCTAAAACAAAATGATAAAAAGTTAATAATACAGATACTCTTGTTTCTCAACTTTTTCCATTTCTTCTAATAAATGTTTCTTAACAAGTTTTTTGAACGTATTCTTAGACTTTGTGCATCGTATATTTTTTGGCAAGTTATTCCAGTCTTTTATTGCATTATGGTAAAAAGATTTGGAAGTAAAAGTATCAACTGGATGTACGTGATAATCACCCTTATCATTAGATCTAGTCCCGTAAGAATGGATATTACTACATTTAGTGAAATTGTTGTGCATATAACTGGGAGCTATATTGTTAAAAATCTTATATACATGATTAAGTCGCAATTGTTTACATCTATATTCAATATTCAAAAATGTAAGATCCTTAAAATCTGCAACACGAAGTGATGTTCTACAATGGTAGTTATGAATAAAACGTACAACTTTGTTTTGAGCTACCTGCAGTTTCTTTTTTAAAGTTTGTGTAAGACAACAGAACCAGGAAGATGATGCGTAGTCTAGATGGCATTGTATTAAGGAATTACAAAGAGTCTTTCTAAGGGACTTATTTAAAAAACTTTGTTGACGATATAAAAATTTAATTCTTGAATTAACTTTACTTAAAATACTATCTACAATAGATGTACCTGACAAATCTGAATCTAAAAATGAACCGAGATATTTTACTGTACTTGTAGATTTTATTTCCTGGCCATTACATGAAATAGTAAAATTTTGGATTTTGCTTAACTTTTTCTTGGATCCAAAAAGAATACATTCTGTTTTCCCAAGATGCAAAGACAGTTTGTTATCAATTAGCCATTTACTGCAATTTTCTAGCTCTTTGCCTAGAACCTGGCTAATATAAGATGGATCTTTGTGGGAAAACAAAATGGCACTATCGTCTGCATAAAGAATAAGTTTGCAAAACGAACTAATGCTTGTGCTCATATCATTTATATATGCCAGGAACAATAAAGGCCCCAGAATACTACCCTGTGGGACACCGCACACAACCGACCGGAAGTCCGACTTTGCATCATTTACGTGAACAGACTGAGTCCTATCAGACAAATATGAGCGGAACCACTCAACCGACTCAACGCCCATCTCCAGGAGCTTTCGANAACATGGTCTAATAAAGACTGAGTGGTGTCTGTTACTCTTGTAGGATCAGTAATCAGTTGTGTAAGATTGAATATGTCTACTCCGGATATGGTTTTAAATATTCTGAAATAAGATTATATATTAATATTCATTAATTAAATGAATGCTTCATATAGTTAGATTTATTTAAATCTCAGGTTTATATCTTTATAAAAATATTCGCTGAAAACGTTTAACGACAATTGAAAATTAGCAGTAATAGATGTAATATCTGACTTACAAATGTGAGCAACCTTATTGCAACGGTGCTACACTGCGCACTGCGTTTGTCGGGCGGACTTGGAAACACACTGCAAAGATATATCGAAAAATATGTTTCGGTGAAATTCGGTCTATTGCTTACATTTTTGTAACTGAATATAAATGACTAATATATGTTTGCAGCTTTAAAAGTTTATGTCTGAAACAGGATTTGATTTTGCTTTTATAGTACATGTCTATATTTCAGTAAATGACTGTCAATATGCCATTAAACATCTTCAAAAGAGTACGCGAGTACCGTTTCATTAGCTCAACGACAACTGCATCCTTTTATTTAATGTAGTGTATATTTAAAAACGATAACTGTCATTTAACGGCATCATATGATGTTTTCCATAATGGTTGTATTCGATCATCTATTCAATCAGTATTACTTTTGAGCGACTGGTAAACTGAATAATGTAAATACAGGTAACTTATCAGGTCATAAATTCTAATAAGCCTCAAATAGACTTTTATTTAAGCTTGGCTTACCAACTTAAAGCGGCCATTTAAAAACATTTGGGGTTTTAATCGATTAATAAGGCGTGCCTAATTTCACACTAAGTTCAGAATTGGTCACCACATACACAAGTGTAAATAAACATTAACCTCATAACCATGCAATTCAAAACTAGAAAGCAACAAACAAGAATATAAATTCGTATTTTTTTGCAATTAAGTTTGTCGGTAGTAAAATATACGCTAGAGCCGCATAAGCTCGACTTTATTTTGCACGTTGGACAAGTAAGAGCTAAATCAAAACTGACGTTACGTGCAGACACAAGACAGAGGCCATAACAGCGTTTACGGACACCATATCAAGAATAATTTAACAATTCTCGTTATTATTAGGTAGATTTGGGATTACATCGATTAAGAAGGGAATTGTAAATCTTACAATATTTATTATTCCTAAGAAAGATATATGTTATATGCGAAACATATTTCTCTGACACATACAACTGGCGATTTGATTTTGAAGATTTCGGGCGTGCATGTAAAAATCGTTTTGAAATTTTCATTTTAGAATAGTATAAGATATTTAAATTATCACAATCATATACTGTTAATGAAATGGTGGGCGTACTATATGACGGAACACAAAGTGTACTAAAGTGTATCAGATGCTTTGAATTCTGGACAATGTAAATGTTTACATGCAATGGTGGTGTATCCCTCTAATCGGCATCAAACAGACGGCGTTGTTCTGCAATGTGCCACTTAAACAAGTAAACAATGCTCGGAAATGATGAGAAATAGCATAGTAACAACTGAAGAAATGTCGAATACTCTAACCCACCTAGTTCTGGAAGATGTATCGGTATGCTTGCCATGCGTGGAATCTGATGATACATTCAGCGATGACGCAATTTCAAAGCTAACACATTCTAAACTAAACGTTGAGCATTTCTTTAACGGATTACATCGTTAAACTGCTAGTTTTAACTAATAAAAGTCAGGCCACTCTTAACGTTGATAGATCACTCGTATGCACGTGAAAGAAACACATGTGCACGTGTTTAGTGAAAGTTTGTTTCATGCCCCTATTCAGCCGATGTACAAACGTGACATAACGAACGAAAAAAATGTATTTAAATACTTCAGGTTAAATTTTTCACAGTGCTACATGAAAATAGAATCTAACACAAACCAATTCACATTATGCCTGTATTACATAGTTGTTCATGTTGCTTTTGATGCAATAAATGATCTAACATGTGGATCGAAATAAAGTAACAGTCAAAAACGTAAAATGCATCGCCCTATAGTAACAAACTCTCGTTTAAATATATGATATACAAAAATGCACACCTAAAATAAGAAAGTACCTACAGCCAATTCACACGTCCCTATCGAGGCAACACATTTAATGCAATGTTTGTGTTCTTGATTTATTGATATGTGTCAGTAGAATTGGTTATTCAAACAAACAATAATAATGTTAAATTTACTAGGCTCATTAAAATAGTTGACATGCAATAGGTTTTAGAATTTCAAGATCATATCTCTGAACACGTGTCGAGTATCGTTGCACCGTTGTCTGCAAACACGCGTCGTAACTCATTTAAATGACATTCTGAAGTAGTATCCGATTTGTTTTGTATGTTAAGTTTTGTAGAAGCTTTCGCCGCTCTAATTCAACACGCTAATAGAATTCGTTAATGGGGAAAACCCGGAATTTAAACAATTTGATACAGATCAACTTCGCATGCTGAAATCGTCCTATTAATTCGTATATTGATAGTATGTGTACAGACGAATTTGCTCAACTTTGTTTTTTCTTGGGGAGGGAGGGGGATTTACTTGTTAAATAGTTTATAGTTAAACAGTATACATCCATAACCTTTGCATACCGATATGTGATTGTACAAAAGTGGCCAGTTCTAAAAAAAAACATTAACACACTACAGACTCTAGTTGTGAGTATTTGTGAAAACTCATGTGAAGAAAACAACGGAGAGTATTCGGTTTATTTTGGATTCAGTGCTACATATAACTTATTTTGGAATGTTTTTTTTGTCGTCATTGCCTAAATTATTGCAGTCTTGTCGTTGAGGGGCCAATTTGGTTATGCAGATTTTCGTATTGCTTTCTAAATTGTTACTCGTTTGTAAGGAATAACAATATTTTAATCCAGCTTCTTTGTACACAATCTGAAAGGCCAAGTAACAGTTTAAACTGCAGGTCGAGTATTTCCTTTTCACCGATGTCAATTCTCTTTCGTATGTAAAAGAGAAATGTAAACAGTTAATATAATTGACACACGCATTTTGAAAACCGAGCTTAATGCATGTATGTTAACCCTTTGAATGCTGGGAAATTTGTCATCTGCTAAAATGTCGTCTGCTGAATTTGTAAAATTAGCATTTTCTTCGAATTTTTTTCTAAGACCACTATCCGAATAGCAAACAGTTTGGATCCTGATGAGACGCCACGTTCTGTGGCGTCTCATCTGGATCCAAACTGTTTGCAAAGGCCTTCAAAATCCGGTTCCAGCGCTCAAAGGGTTAAGTATCGTTCCAGGCAATTCAGGGAAGATACTTAACGCACATGCATTAATCTCGTTTTTCCCAGACCACGGCTCAGTTGTTTTAATGTTGACTGCATGATCCTCTTTGTATAGACCACGAAGGAACGATGACACTTTCTCTTTCCTAGGTAGTTTTACGAATTGGTTCGTTGTTTGCTAATGAAAAAAATCCTCTCACCAAATTGTTTCTTAATTTGATGAAAGCAACGCTATCTGTACACCGGGCTGTTCCGTTGTTAAGGAGATGAAAATAACAGTTTTTCCATTGTGTCGCCCCGATTTTCCCACATTTAGACATAAATGCACCGCTCATGTAGGTGTGGAGAGGTGTAAGAAGGGTAAAGTTATAAGTCGGTTCACGATTCACACTCCACAAGTATTGGACAAACCTGCATGCGTTAACATAAACATAATAACAGAATTTAAAAGATCACAACCAGCCTTTATTTTGATTAACCACGATCAAAGTAAAACGCGATAATTATTTATTTTTTGTTTGTCACATAAGTACAAGATTCATTAAAAAAATTCAAATATTAGTTTATATAATTAAATGTAATCTTACCGGTCGAAAATAACAAACATTCATAAATCTACATCCATGCCATATAAATAAATAAACCGTTGATAGTAATAAAGCCCGGCGATCTGGACATTCCCACAGCATAAGAGATCATTACCAACTATGTAATCGAACATTGCGTCGAAGGCGAGAAGGAAGTGTGGAATCTTTTCAGCAGTGTTTGCTGCGGAGTGCACAGATTGCCGGTTCGATAATTGAGCTCATACAGATCGTTGATCAAGTTGTTATGATTAATTCTGGCCCACCGATGTTGCAAAATATTTGCTCAGAAGAATACACCTAAACCGAATAATGTAAACATGATATGTTAACCCTTTGAGCGCTGGAACCGGATTTTGAAGGCCTTTGCAAACAGTTTGGATCCAGATGAGACGCCACAGAACGTGGCGTCTCATCAGGATCCAAACTGTTTGTTATTCTGATAGTATTCTTTGAAAAAAAAATCGAAGAAAATGCTAATTTTAGAAATTTAGCAGACAACATTTTAGCAGACGACACATTTCCCAGCATGCAAAGGGTTAACATATGCATCAATCACAGCCTGAGCGCATTTGTCAATAATGTTCCCTGACATGGGTTGTGCTTACTTACATTTGCGGGATTCATCCGTTTACGATTTTGATTCCTTATAAAAGAAATAAAGGTAATGAATACAATAAAATGAAACATTAAACAAACAAGCAACCATAACAAAGTGTTCAAATTCAACCTTACAACATTTTGTGTATTATACCAATAATAAAAACCGTAACATTTATTAGAAGTTATATTTATTAAACGTTTAAATGCATACCCTACACAATCCGAGGAGTCATGTGTTCTTGTTCATACGCACGCCTGAATAATTAAGAAAGAACATCTGCGTTGTTTCATTTGCCAATACATTTTCCGTTCAATTCCCTGTAAAAACCAATTTAACTACGTGATGCCAATGGCTTTTAAAATAACCTTTAATTAAAATGTTAGTTTATACGTTTTTATTAGAATAAACCTTCAACTTCGATCATTGTGTTTTGCTAAATTTACCCTTTGATTTATTTCAAGATGGTATTAAGCTATTTACATCGCTTAAGGTATTTGGAATGACCCAAGGGTATTGAACTGTATTGCATATCTGGAATGCCTTTTAATATTTTACCAGTAAAGTGAAGCTTTTTAAACTTTTCAACACATAACTGCATTCTCAATTTTCTAACAACCTAAAATACCAGAACAAACATTCAATAAGTACAAATTAAAAAAACACTCACCTTTAAAGGCTTTAAATATCTGGATCATATAAGGACTTTATAAAGAACAAGAGATGTGTTTGTCAGAAACGCAATGCCCTTTTGAAGGATGATCTTGATCTTTCACCACTCAAAATATGCAGCTCTATTAAATACACATGCATGCCAAATATCAAGTTGCTATGATCAATATTGTAAAAGTTATGACAAAACTTTAAACCTAGGTTAAAGTTTGGGGAGAGAAAGACAGACACACAGAAAGACAGACACATACAATGACAGACAAACAGGCCAAAAACAATATACCCCCTTTTTTTAAAAAGGGGGCATAAAAATTTGGAAGTTTAACTGGTATTTCATTTTCATATATCGGTTTATTGCTTCTTATTTGTCATATGAATCGTAACGTTTAAAAAATATTTTTTTTATTTCATGTTTATTAAAATAATTAGCATACATTGATGTACATGTTTATTACAATACACGAGACAGATGGTGACAAGTCGGATTTATTTTCCGATTTTCATTATTCGTATATTTAAGACTACAATTGAGCCTCGCGCTGTGAAAAGGGGGTTAAACCCTTTGAGCGCTGGAACCGGATTTTGAAGGCCTTTGCAAACAGTTTGGATCCAGATGAGACGCCACAAAACGTGGCGTCTCATCAGGATCCAAACTGTTTGCTATTTTGATAGTATTCTTTGAAAAAAAATCGAAGAAAATGCTAATTTTAGAAATTTAGCAGACAACATTTTAGCAGACGACAAATATCCCAGCATGCAAAGGGTTAATGCGTGTGCGAAAAGCGTCGTCCCGGATTAACCTGTTCAGTACGGACAGGTTAATCAGGAATGACAATTTCCGCGTTTATGATATTTTTCGTTTTAAGAAAGTCTCTTCGTAGCAAAAAATCCAGTCTTGACGGAAAGTGTCGCCCCTGAATAGCCTGTGTAGACTGCACAGGCTTATCTGGGACGACACTTTACTTACATGCATTAAACCCCCTTATCACAGAACAAGGCTCAATTGTTTGGCGTGTGCGTTGTAGATGCAGTTTACGTTTCCATAATCTTCAATGGTGTCATATTTCCGTCATGAGAGGCTGCAAGTGGTAGAGCCTTTTTGTTGTAAAAAACCGTACATAATCGTAAATTCAGTTGGTCGCTTGTTTTAAATAAAGAATGGTCTCCTGACATTTGTCTGTGGTTTAATTATCCATACAGTTAGTGCTACTACTGTATTCCGTTATTATATTTGCAATTGTAAAAACTAATTTACCGTTCCCTGCATTATTTGTTTATGTCCTTGCGTTGGCAAAAATTTATTTCGTTATGAGCAACTTAAACGACGAGGAAGCAAACAAAAGTAAAAAAGGCTATGAAAATTAAACCACTAGAAAGCCAAAAATAGAAAAGGTTTTTTAATTTTAGTTTGAACATGATTAGCAAAAGTCGATTAAACAAAGTTTATGATAAAAGTAATGATACAGGTTTTTTGGTTGTGTGTGTATTACACTATTTGCAATAATTAAGCATTCCAAACGGATAGTTTGTAAATTGAGCTTAATGGGCATAGTGATCAAATCAATAGCCGGTTTGCTAATGAAAAATCATGTGTTTAAATTAAGAAAATTAGAATACGTGTGTTAAAAAAACCCATAATATTGTGAGTGTGTGTTCGTGCGTGCGCGTGCGTGCGTGTGTGCGTGATTGGTGTTTGTTAGTTTGTTGTTTTCGTTGAAATTGCTGACAACACGTGCATCATTTAAAATAAGTATTTAATGAATAGACGACGGAATGACCGAGTGATTAAATAATGAGGTTGCTAGTTTGTGGTTTTTCATTTAGAATACATCATCATGCAGATATTTTACAACAATTTTTGAAGTACCTTGAAGTACCTCTTAACTGAAATCACCGAGTGGTTAATGACGTCATTGTTTGTCCACGGGATCTTAAGGTCGATCAAAACCATGTATGTCGCAGTTTGTTTAATTCTGTGATCATTGTAACTATATCTTAACTATATCTTACTTGGCTGTCACTATATCATATAAGATGCATCATAATCACACTGTCAAGTTAAAACATTTACATTCATACTTTAAAAATATATTTTGTGAATAAGACCTTTTGGTCAGTGCTATGAAGTAGTTACAATTTAAACTTCTCACTTCTATAAACGAGTCACACGAGATACCACACGTATTCCTGCTTATCACACTCGTTCATGAACGCTACCAGAACCGACACGTTAATATATGTGATCATGTCTAAATAAATGTCAAAAACAAATCCCATATCACCAATAAGATCTAGCACTATGTTTCAGCCAGACAGTATGGTTTTAGGTCGTATAACGTCAGTATTTGAGGCTACTTGAGTCACCAAACCCCGTCAAAGAAAACTTACGAAACATTTGTTAAGTCGTGACGTCCTTGATAGCACGGTCCCTATATATACCATTGTTTGTTAAAATACATGGTATTTCTAGACGTGAGGTGAAGTTGAGGTGACGCTCTTTCGTATTATATTTTGACCCGGTTTTAGGTAAAATTAAGGTTATTAGGAAAAGTCATGAGATGCTAGGCTAGACCGAAAAGACATTTGTTGTGGGATTTTTTAAGCGTGTTTGTATACGTATTTTTAGACATTGTTGACGTTTTAATCAACGTTAAAATGAATAATTAAATGCATATGTTGTTGCAGGATACCGTTCGTCATGAAACGCGTAATTGTTCAAGGTTGCATTTGGCTTTTATTTCATACCATCGAGCTCACAACAATTGATATTCTGTGCTCTTTTCAACAAATAAGCAATCAATAATTAAAATGAAATTCAAAAGAATTTTCATTGCCACGCTTTAAAATGTGAAGATCACAGCTCTGATATTAATTCTTATTCGTTTCATAGCTATGGTATTTATGCTTATTCGATTCACATCAGTGAGATTAATGCTTATTTGTTTTTATTTAGTTTTTGCGAGTAATTCTCGCTAGTCTTTATTCCGATTTCAATGTCAATGTTTTGCATGGTCCGTTCCAAGACCATCCTTATTCCGGGTTCTATCTCAAAGTGTTACACGATGCATATCATCATTGTAGTAAAAGACTGTAACGACAAGATCGGCAGTGACAGCCGAGAATATGAGGAGATCGTGGGAGAGCAACAACGGTGTATGATTCGCCGACCTGTGCGCCACAATTAAACTGGTAATCAGAGAAAGTGTTTTCCACGACAGAAGGATACACAAGGCAACTTGGGGGGTGTAACCACACCTCACCGAAGAACCAGATCAACAACCTGTGCATCATGATAAAGATTCGTCGCTCTTGTCAGGATGCACCATCATCATCGCCCGATTGAAACTGAAGCTAAAGAAGAGTTGGACAGCGGGATCCAGCAAACGCCAGCGTTACAACACCCCTACGCTGAAGGACACCTGGAAGCAAGAAGAGTGAAATGTCACTCTCTCCTATACGAGCTGCTTGAAGAAGAGAGGATAGATCAAAATTAGAAGAAAGTGGAAGTAGAAGGGACCAGAACATTCCAAGAAGTACTGGGCCCTAAGCCATACACCACCAAGGAGTGTACATGTATATCAGAAGAGACGCTACAGAAAAGTGAAGAAAGAAATGGAAAGAAATCAAGTGTCAACAACATCAGATAAGTAGCAGAAAAAAAACACAAAAGCATAAGAAGAGCACACAATATAAAATAGGAATGTCAAGCGAAGTATAAGAGCCGACAAGCGGAACAAAATAGCATCGAAGAGACCGCATGCCAGAACAACCCAGGACCTGTACTCCATCAACAAGAGAAAAGCAGGAAAGTATGCTAAAGCAGAGAGGCCAATAATATAAAACTACGGAGGAGTGATAGCAGAAGAAGAAGAGCAGAAGGGCAGGTGGATCGAGCGCTTGCAAGAGCTACTCATCAAGCCACACCCTTCGAACTCACCGGAAATACCGCAAGCTAAAAGCAATTTGTCAATCAAGTGCTGCGCACCCACGATCAATAGCGCCATCAAGCAATTTAAGAACGACAAGTATGCAGGATCTGACAGCATACTGGCAGTAGCGCAACAGACTGACGTCGAGACCAGTGCGGCGCTACTCTATCCGCTCGTAAGCAATATATGAGAAGAAGAAATACCAACATAGTTGAAAGAGGGCTAAGCTCCCCAAGAAAGGCGACCTCCGTTTATGCGCCAATTACCGAGGGATAACGTTATTGTCCATCCCAGAAAAGGTATTTAATTGCATGCGACTGACCGAATGAAAGACGCTGTAGATCCGCATCTCCGTGACCAACAAGCCGGCTTCCAAAAGTAAAGATCGTGCGCGAATCAGACCTCTACCTGTGCATCATTCTGGAGCAATCCCTGGAGTCAAACTCATCCCTCAACTTCATCGATTATGAAAAGACGTTTGACAGCGTTGAGCGACAGTCTCTCTGGAGACTACTGAGACACGAAAGAGTGCCAGGAAAAATCACCAACATCATCAGAAAGTCTTATAAATAAATGAACTGTAGAATCGTTCACGACATACAGCTGCATACATTTGAACTGACAGAATCTGAGTATATATATATTATCTTACAAGCAAACGATTGTTACAAGTATTTAACATTGTCAGTTTAACCCTTTGAGCGCTGGAACCGGATTTTGAAGGCCTTTGCAAACAGTTTGGATCCAGATGAGACGCCACAGAACGTGGCGTCTCATCAAGATTCAAACTGTTTGCTATTCTGATAGTATTCTTTGAAGAAAAATCGAGGAAAATGCTAATTTTAGAAATTTAGCAGACAACATTTTAGCAGACGACAAATTTCCCAGCATGCAAAGGGTTAATAAGCAACGCCGGAATCCTATATCGGTAAAAAATATATTACTTATAATCTTTGATTAAAATAGTCGTTCTAAATCCACACTTTGCAATTATACAGTATATTCCAGTTCCTAATAGTTAACCTATGTTTTACTATATTTTCGAAGGTTCCAATTTTGTAGTTTAAGTCGTTTTTTGTTTAATTATAATTCCGATCAAGAATGATGAAACAACATTTTCTGTTTTGCTTATTTGCTTGATACAGCATTCAGACATAACATAAAACAGGCGCATGGATAGCTATGATTTTTGGTGTTTGTTTAGAACATAAATACGTTTGAAAGCTTCAATTTAAAATTGTATTGCTTTTTTATTTGCAAGCAAAATGTTTCTTTTGAGTACTGATTAATAAAAGGTTTACACTTTTTCTTTAAACATAAATCGTATGAGATGCCTTTTATTCTTTGACAATATAAATGTTTACATGAAATAGGTTAGTATTATTCACAACCGCATCGAAAATAATGTTTTGCAATTTCTTCCTTACAATACATAATGGATTATGATGAGTTGCCTGCTTAAACTGAAGGAGAATAAATACTATGGTATTTCTAGGCATTGAAAAAACTATTATGATTTTCGTACAAAGAATTTCAATAAATCAATTTCTGTATACGTTCTGGTGGCAAACCATGACGCGTCAGGTCATCGTGAGAGCCGGCAACTACTTGGAACAAAGTAAAATTGCGTGTCCGTGTTTTTGTACAGTCAATATCGTGGGTACAAAAAACCAGTTACGTATTCTCTATTTAATATAAGTACCTGGCCTATCTGAGACTCGGAGACGTATGAAATTTGTAATGCCTTGTAATAAGCCTATCGTATTGTATACGTTTTTGTAATAACCAATTTAAGAATTAACAAATTATAAGGGTAGCCCATAATGTAATTGGGCACTCTTAAAGCAGATTATTGAAATCAGTGAAACACTCTTCACATCGTTGTGCCTATTTTACGAATAATTTCATAGACAAATGTACCGCATCCACCCACAACATTTACCATGAAAACNCGGTTTATGTTGTTGTTGCTGTTGTGGTTGTTGTAATAAAGGTTGTAAGCGTATGCGCTTTAAGGAAACCTTTTAAAAATCGTGTAACCTAGAAAGTCTGTATCATGTCACATTCATGTAAAATAGTCGAACGAGACATCGCCATGCATATTATACAATGCCATGCAGTCACATGATGTTCTTCTATATCTTACCTCGTCCTATTCTAAATAATTAGACGGTATGACACGGGATACCGTCTTAAGTCCAACCTGCAGAGAAATGGTCATATTCATTCATTTTCTAAGAAGTCTGTCAAATTATTTATAATCGAACATTAAACAGCAGAACTTAAGCTAAGTATTGACTTGCATCAATGTTTTAAAATAGCAGTGCGTTTATGTGACCCGACGCTGTATACAAAGCAATGCGTATTTGCGGATACAGTGTGAAATTGTAAATTGGTTCTTGACGTTCAATGAGATCTCGTTGTCTGTCACTTTTATTTTAATAAGTGAACGAGCATACTTAAGATGACGTCTTTAAAAACGGTAAAGCTTACCCTCTAATTATAGTCGCAACAAAAGAAACATAGCGAATACAAACCAAAGCCGTTAATTGCACTGCTGTCTCTACGTCTCTGGCACAGGCTACATGTACGACGCAATTCTACATGTCAGTGTCCATATCATGATAAGCGTACACGTGGAATGGAAATACCGCACTAAACGCCTTCAAAAAAATACTACTTAACTGTATCGTATTTTTATAAATATGCCTCTACAAAAGAAAAGAAAGGTTGAAATTTAAACAGTTGAAACTGTTTGTTTGAAACTTATGAAATGCATCTCTGCCTCAGTCTGTTTTACTAGAAAAAGCGAGAATTAAACACTACATGAACCTCTTAAAATCTTCAAATAGTTCTCATTTAATGAGTAATTGATAATGAAAATCCTTTCTTAAGTCGTAAATCATTCTAATTACATTTTGAATTTGGATCACATATCCTTTTAATGTTAAATTATGTTGAAGATATCGCGAATTGAATGCAAAACGCTAATTATTGATAATCTTCGAGATAAATACTTTAAACGGTTTTAATATGATACAAATCAACTTGGCCTGTTTAATTCGGCGTATTATGCGTGTAAGTTGAGATCGTTGAATATGATTTTTCGCACTATCTTCATTTAAATATCAGTCAACGCCCATCTGCAGGATTATAATTTATACCGAATTCCTTTTTGTACTAAAACTTGGTTAATCTACACAAAGCGTGATATTCCCTTTGTATTCTATGATCTGATATGGTGTTAGAAATACCAACCCAAAGATATAATTTAGTTTATCACAACCTGCGTTTTTTTTCTTCATAAAACGACGAATGCTCGTATGTAGTTATAATTTTGTTTGGTTTATATACACGTTTAAAATGTATTTCTCAATAAAATATTCCTTTCCAATTAACATTATTTTGTTTTATTTACATTTTAATGCTTATTTAATAACGTTATTTTTGTAATAGTTAACACTTGGAAAACTCATACTTTATAGACTATTGTCAGCTGTACGTAAACATTGAAACACATCGTTTGTGTTGTATTCAAAGCATTATTTCGCTGCCACATCGATACATCATATTATCCACGTCATGCGAAAATGGGTCTTATGTCAAATGCGACCCGTGTGGCAATGGATTAATCTGGTCAGGAGCTACTCTGTCATCTATAAAGTAAAGGTTTCGTGGGCACAGGCTGGTCTGGAGGTATTCTTACCTCATATCGCATATGAACAATTTTTTGGGGGTTGTGGGGGAAGGGGCCTTTAGCCCTTATGTGGGAGAAATTTTACGCGGGATTTTCCACTTTGGGGGAAAAATTGTGCGCATGGGAATTTTCCCGGCGTTTCCCTTTTTGGGGGATTTGTTTACTTACTCTCACATTATTACAATACATTTGTACATGTTTGCACTATATTCATTGTTTTTTTCATAATTTATTACGTTTCACAAGATTAAATTGAAAAAGAATTGAGATATTATAATCATGAGACACATCTTTCAATTAAAATTTTTTTTTTTTTTTTTTATATTTTTTTTTAGGGCAATTTTTTTGTCCTGAAAGGGGAAAAAAACAGCCTAGTTTGGTGGGGGAAGACGCCGATATTCGGTGTCTGTTATATAAGGTAAAAAACCCCTGTAAAATGTAAATATTCAATAAATAAATAACAAAGATGCGAATGAATTCGTTGTTAGTAATTGTGCTTATATAGAATTTAAATATTGTATACATGTATAAGGACGAGTGAGCCTTTATTGACGGAAATAAAAGCGACCTGTGAAACCAGTGAGTGTAAATTTGAAATGCTACAAAATCATAAAATGCTGTTCACTTCTTAAATGATAAACAATCAATTCCGTTTGTAGACGATTTTTTTTTTTTAAAATACGCGTTTTTTAATTGTGTTTTTTTTTCCATGTTGATATATATCGGATGGTATGCAACTGCATTGTTCATTTTCTTTCTTAACAATGATTAGTCCATTAGCAATTTGTCATCAAAGGGACGTACACGTTTACGCTGCGCCCGTCTGTTAGTCTTACCGTACGTCAGTATGCCCGTCTTCAACGCAAGCTCAAAAAGTACTGACGATGTTTTGATGAAACGTTGTATATGTACGGCAATGTTAGTAATATGAACGACCTTTAATTGTTTCACTAGAAATCAAAGTTTGTGTCACTATTTATATGTTTATACTGTAATAACTCGAACATTACATAAGATGTGACCATACGCCTTGGAAATAGTCGATTCTCGCTCTGAGACAACGGAGTTAAATGCATGTATGTAACGTGTCGTCCGAGGAAAGCCTGTGCGGTCTGCACCGGCCTATCAGGGACGACACTATCCGCCCAAATTGGATTTTCGTTAAGAAAAGACTTCCTTTAAACGAACAAATACAATACAGTCGGAAAGTGTCGTTTAGATTAGTCTGTGCGGACTGAACCGGCTAATCTGGGTGACACTTTACGCACTTGCATTAAGCCCGGTTTTCCCAGAGCGAGGCTAAATTTCTGAGTAACATTTGAAGTGGTGTTCAAACGTCTGGTCAATTGTTTAACCTAGAAGAAACCTTAATAATGGTGTAACAAAAGAAAGCTGTAGCGAAAAATGTACATGACACTTGGTAACTAAATTGTACACGTGTTCAGAAAAAGTAGGGGACGAGTGTATTGCTTTCATTTCTCTCAAAACATTGTTGAAGTGAATTCAAACTGCAATGAAATCCATGTTAACATACATCGGATGAAAGCATTTTCATTTCATTATATTGTCTTAATTTGTATTAAATATAATACATTTCCAACGTTTCACATACTTCAATTCAAGAAATGTTTTATAAATAACTTCATTGTTTTATAACGTTACATATATTTTTTTTATGTGTAAAACATTTCAACCAAAATACCACAACAATTACTGTCGCTTTTTCAATTGTTTTTCGGAAACTGTCACATTTTGTTTTTAAAATAATCAGAGAATATTGCTTATAAGTGATCAACGTTTTAAATAAAATGTATTATTTACACACAAAAAACAAGTTGAATAATTAAAAAGAGCAAGATGCACTGGAAATGTAATCGCAATTTTCGTCTCAATAAGAATGACAAAAACATAATAAACTGTTTCCTTTTCAAAAACGGATATAAATAATTTTCTGTTATTGCTGATAATTAGACCAAATTATTATAATACCAATAATACATACCTTACTATATATAGTAACAAATTTGAAACTTGAAACTTGCTTATTTAATGAAACGCCTATTTATATAATTGTATTCAATGGCGTTGTACAAAACATATAAATATACATACAATTTATAAATAAAATTAGAGTGATTGATACTTTTATGCAGCATAAATTAAGGGATTAATAATCTAAAAATGTGTGATATAAATACAAATAAAAATGCTGTAAGAAACCTAAGCAATAAAACAATACAGGCTACGATATTAAAACACAGGAAAAATAAAATATTATGTAATTAATTGAAATAACTAGGGTTAAGACAGTAATTATAATGATATTATAAGCAAAGTTTTGGCAACATTAAGACACTTTTTTCATGAACTGAAAGGATACGTGAAAGGATATTTCTGCTCTCTGGCTGTCGGATCCCACAGCTACCGGTCACCCGTCACCCTTACGCACACTTCTTTTGGGTTTTAAACTTATTTGAACTATTGTGACTACAAGTCACAAATAGACTGACTAAGTGTGACTACAAGACACAACTTGAAGGTTAAAATTTCAGTGTGACTATAAGACACATCTAGAGGGGCTCAGAGTGACTAAAAGACCGCTGTATGCATTCATTCAATTATTGAGCAAAGAAGCCCTAATGATTTTTGGTTACCATTCACTTGTACAATAAATATCTTTTTCGAGCAAAGAAGCCCGCACAATTCTTTAATTTCTTGGTCCTCCGAGTCATGGTTGTTGGACAAATAAGCCCGTACAACTGAGTTTCGATTTGTTTTGAAATCACAGGTATTTAAAATTGGTTGTAAAAGTCTCTGAAGAGAAATGTTTTTAAATTCCTTTTGAAAATGTCTATTGAGACAGAAGTCCGAGTGCTTGATGGTAGGTCACTCCACAGTTTCGGACCAACAACTCCGAAACTCCTGTCCATGAAAGTTTTTCTCTTTGTGCATTTTTCATCATAACAGCCGTCATACGAGACAGTAGATCGTAGGTTACGTGCTGGTACTTTTTCTTTTAACAGTTCTGTAAGGTATTTTCGCGCGTGACCATTAGAACAATTATACATGAAGGTCAGTAATTTGAATGTTATCCTAGCCTTTACTGGTAGCCAGTGTAGTTTTTAATTTGTACAGTTTTTCATGCCATTATCACTATTGCGGGGGCAGTATAAATTATCGGCCCTCACGCGAGGGCCGATTATTTATAATCGGTCCTCAGAATCGGATCGCGCGACGTAAACTGAATAAAATGGCGTCCACATTCAGTCTTTTCCAATGGTGATTAATTAAATTAAGCCAAAAATCAAGGAAAAAATTAAAAATGATAATTTAACGTAGCACACAATTGAAATAATGAAAAAATATCGATTGCAACTGAAAGTTTATCTGTACTGTTGATTAGATTGATAAAACTATTTGACCTTTAAGTTAAACAGTAGTCATCCAACATCAACATTTAGTAAACGACACTCTTACCTCAATGACATAGTTAATACAATGCTTATACATATAATAATAAAATTACAACGATATGCACTTCCATTTTCTGTTTTTGCATCCCTTTATCTAAATTTATTTCGAACTATACTTTTTGAAACGTTTTACGAAATCGAATGCCTGCTCGGAGTGATTTATTTTAGTCCTCTTGAAGTTTCCCATTATAAATTACAAACACACAATCCGAAATACGTTTTGCATTCGTTAGATGCTTTTTAAATGAATATTTTACTATTAAATAAACCACAACCTTCGAATTGTTGTAACTAAAATCCAGAGTGTCTAGCTTAAAGCGGTGTGTTTCGTCACATAAATTACGTCACTCGAGATACGTCATAAATGTCGTTATCAGTTGAAAGAAAATAAAAGTACGGAAAGCTGGAGCCGTTTTCATCAATAATAAACTCAAACTTGAACTCAAACTCAGACTTTGACTTAGACTTAGACTTACAAAAGACAGACTCAGGATACATATTTACGAACGCGTTTGGAAATATACTTCAATAAGATTGTTTTTTTTTCTGACGTCACGACTAAGCGAGCTCTCTAGTAGAGAAAACGCGCCAAATAGAGTCATAAATTGCAGAAGACATTTCTGATACAAATTATATTATAAGATGGAGTGTCTGTCTGAGGAAAGCGTTATGAAGCGTCAGAAGGCTCCAGATTGGACCGAGCCAGCAGAAATTGTGTTGAATGCGCTGGTTCGGGACCACTGGAACCATCTATTTGGCGAATACAAGGGGATAGGAGCGGAAATTTTTTCGGTAATCAGAAGAAAAAATGGGACGAAGTTGCAAGCAGGTTATCATTGTAAGTTAAATGTTATTTTTGTATCTGCCTTATATTTTAATATTTTATTTAATAGCATACGATTGGATTTGCTACCGATATCGTTTTTAATAGCGCCGCATAATACACTATGTAAATAAGGGGCATAACCACTAAACAAATTGTACTTACGGATTTCGATGTGATTGTGAAATGTGTTTTAGTTTCAAACATTTGTTATGATTATGGTACAGTTGCACGTTCTTTGTTTCCTAAATTTGCACACGTGAATTATTATTTAAGTATTAATAATGAATATTTGTGCAATCACGGATAAATGTACCATTTAAGAATTGCTATTGTTTTAGTTTTCATCTCGTACCCTGTTAGATTCGTACCCATGTGTGTTTTATTCGTACCCGTTAACAATCTTCACATTTCTAAATGAACTTTTCATTTACGACAAGTTTACATCGATTACTTATACCCTGTATGTCGTTTATATTTAACTAATCAACAGCCATGCTGGTAAACATGAAATGTAGTGTGTACTTCTAATGTATTTACTATAATATCTACACACATATCATCGTTTTTATTGAAATTTTAGAGAATTCGGGGTCGCAAGAACTGGAGAACAGTGCCGCAAGAAATTCCAAAATTCAAAAGCTCGGTGTAAGTTGTCATAAATTTCTTTTTTTTTTGTTATGCTTTCATCTCATGTTTGTGTATTTAATTTGTTGAAAAAGTATTAATAACTTACAGTTTGTTTCAATATTACTACATGTTGAACCTAATATGCGTTTTCTATGTGATAAAATAATTATGAAATAAAAAAAAATGAAACAGTTAGTTGGAGGTCGCCACTGGCCACGTACCTCAGGAAGGTACATACTGCCAGGGCGACCGGAACTGGCAGGCTCCGCATAGTGTTGCGACTTAATTCGTCCTCGCAAAGATCACAAATTACTACAATCCCCGGTCGTGTGAAACGAAATCGTTTGTACAATTCTATATCACGATACATTTCCAACGGGTTTGACCGATCCAAAAACACTCTTTCCACTCTAATATTATGATAACGCAAGTAGCGTCGTGCGGCGGCCATTTTCTAAAGTAAACGCGCATACGACGTTACGTCATTACGTAAGTCTAAACATTGCAGACTTAGCATTTAAGACTTACCTTTCTGAGTCTGAGTCTAAAACTTACCATTTTATGTTTCGTGAATTAAGTTTTGTAAGCCTGAGTCTGAGTCTGAGTCAGAAACTTGAGCTGAGTCTAGGATTTGAGACTTACGTACATTGGTGAATACGGCTCCTGGTTCGGTAATAATTTTAAGTGAAGGAACAAAATATAATTACACAATACAGTAGAATATCAAAACCTGTGCCCATCTATAATTTAGTATAAAAGTAAGATATATATTATAGACGTTAATACACGGTTGAGCCGGGCCGGGCAGTGATAATCGGCCCCAGGTCGCAAACGGCCCTCGGGCTAAAGCCCTCGGATGCTCCCTGCGGGCCGATTATCACTGCCCGGCCCGTCTCAGCCGTGTATTATCCTCTAAATAATAACGCTAGTTTATAATATATTATGTTATTAAAAAAACACATCATATTTATCCTCTTCATAACCTATTGCTATATCTTTTTGTTTCTTCTTTTCTGTTTTTTTTTAGCCACGCTCTGGGAAGATCGGGCTAAATTCATGTGCGTAAAGTTTCATCCCAGATTAGCCTGTGCAGTCCGAAAAGGCTAAACAGAGGCGACACTTTCTCTTGTCTAGGCGGAAAGTGCTAATCTGGGGAGAGACTTAGCGCACATGCATTAAGCCCCGTTTTCACAGATTGAGACTCATTTTGTTTTTACTTTCCTATGCATGCAGCCCGCTTAACGACCATTCGTATCATGAATTGTTAAAACACAACCCCGCATTCGTGAGTTCAATCAAAACAAGTTCATTTTTAGTTGTTTGCATGAACAACTAATGTTGAGAGGGAGTTTTGCATCTCGCATGGTCTTAGCTACAGCAAGAACGATAACCACTGCATCTGCCTGTGCACACTGATTATCCTGTTTAAACTTCACCACTGGTGGTACACTGCAGGCAGTGAATATGTGTATGTAATCAATAGTGTTTAACAGCTTGTGCGACGACATTGGCAAGTCTGTCATTGAAATATGTACATATTGGCTGCGTTCAGGGAAAACGGGGCGTAATGCATGTCAAATAAGTGGTGTTATGTGCACACTAATAAGCCTGTGCAGTGCGCACAAGCAAATCAAGGACGACACTTTCTGATTACATGGTGTTTTCCGTTTAAAGATACTCTCTGGTACTGGGATGACAATTAATGCATATGCATTAAGCCCTGTTTTCACAAAATGAAGCTTAAATAATCTTTACTATTAATGATTTGAAAAAAAGATAAAAGTGATAATAAATTCAAAGTAACCTCGCTGACAAGGTAAATATACAAAATCACTTTTAAATCAAATAAACAACCAATGAATTCTAAATTTTTACCTTGTGGCTTTTTTAGTGAACATCTTAAAGGGACCTTTTCACAGTTTGCCATTAAATGCTTAATATTGATAAAGGTAAACAACAAAAAAAAAACAAAAACAACATTTATTTCGGCAATTAAGCTTCAAATAAGCTTCTAGCCTATAATTTAAGCAAATGGTAATTCTTAAGGTAAAGATTGCTGTGATTGTCAGTTGAATATTGAGGAAGAAATATTTTAGTATCACAGGTCAACGAACGTGATGGTAACGTTAGTGTTTGATGGTTATTACATATTTATTTGCATACATGACAATAATATAACGAAATGGCTTTTTGGCATATGAGAAAACTATTTAGAATATATAAATATTACAATATTACAATAGTGCATGCTTTTTGGCATAATGAGAAAACTATTTTCACTATTAACATAGTAAAACTAAAACTAATATTTCACATACACAACCAATAAATAAAATGATGCATGTTATCGATGAAAAAAGTTGAATAATGTAAATATATATATTAGCATATTAAAACTAGTATTTCACAAACACAATTAACAAATGAAATGGTGTATGTTATCGATGGGAAAAGCTGAATAATGTTCATATAAAGGTAAACATTGGATCTTACAAGCTCCATTAAAAAAAAAAACAAGAATAAAATTAAAGAAACAAAAAAAAGTTACCCTAAACTGGGCTCGAACCAATGATCCCTGGAATAAAAGTATATCGTTTAGACCACTCGGCCATTCGTGCTCATACAATGAGAGATGTATTGTATACTTTATATAAGCAATCCTCGTAGTATGAAAAAATATAACGACAACAACAGAACTCTCCAATTATTTAATCGTTTAATTTTGTCAATTGACCAAAACGTAAAAAGGTCCTTTAATGTCTTCAGACTTGCAAATTGAATGAGTTCAATACACTGCCGGATCTTACATCATGTATAACTTTCAGGTTTAGTGGTTTCCTGTTAGCCTGGGGCCAGTAGATTTAAGCACAGAAAACTCAATTTCAAAAGTTGGTTACAGTTGGGCTAAAAAGCAGGGCAACTAGCTTTGTCAAAGCTTGAAACAACTCAATCCCATTAAACATAGAATACCCAATGGCTGTGGATCAATTAGGCACATGAAATGATTCAATTCTGGCTCACAACAAGAAATAATGCATTAAAAATCTGTCATGTCGGCAAAATTGTTGCTCAATAATTTAAAGAAAATAAATAAAGTATTAGATACGCATAACACAACATGTTCATGATTCTATGCTTGTTATTCTTTAGCAAGGCAACCACAATTCTAAGATGGTTGTCAGTGCAGCAACCAATTGCGAAAAAAGAGACATATTGTTGTTATTTTGTCTAAGTTATCTCTATAACATTAATATGAGGATAAACAGTGCACCCACATCTCGACTTTTGCTCAAAGACACACTATTTTTAAATTTGAATGGGTTGTGTTCATTTCAAACTTGGGACATAAAAAGCTATAACATAATTTTGGAAACTGAGTTGCGTCTAAGATTATGCAATAGCGAACAACTGCAATGCCTTCGGCGCTTTGATTATTCAACTAAACGCATCGTTCGTTTGAATCTAGTAAACAGCTTCATTTTATTACAATCCGAAATTTTTATATAGATTGTTTTTAAGTATAATTGCTTGTTGCTCACTTTAAAATTGCATTTTTGTGATTCGACTTCTGGCAGCAGGAATATCTTTATCTCGCTTTCCAAAAAAATGTTAGCAACAAACTTACGATATATATATATATATAAAATTTAATTACATAATTTAAAACGTATGGTATATATATATATATATATATTAAATTATGTCATTAAATTTTATCTTCAACGACATATATCGGACAAAACACGCAACATCTAATTCAAAACAAAACGCTGTTATCAGTACATATTTTTCGAAAAAAAAATGCCTACATTTAATTAACGGGTAATGATGTCTGGACGAAGACACTTATTCCAAAAAACAGAATTAAAAGTTATAACGGTAACTGGGATATAATGTTCAAGAAGAAACTCGGTTGATTAT
Organism: Dreissena rostriformis; assembly: GCA_007657795.1. Lineage (NCBI taxonomy): Eukaryota > Metazoa > Mollusca > Bivalvia > Myida > Dreissenidae > Dreissena > Dreissena rostriformis. The sequence goes on from VMBQ01000139.1 coordinate 373,232, forward strand.
ATAAACACACTTTACGTATTAAGAAACAAAATTGAATGCCGAATTTGCGTTTCTTATAATCAAATGTAATACTTTACCCACAATGTATGAACAAATGATAAAAAAAAGAAAGTCGCTACATATTATTTTAAATTACTTCACAAGCGTAATTTATTTGGAAAATCTTGATCATCTTCATAGTATCGGGGACTGTTATAGATCAGATCAGAATCACGTGACAAACAAGATGGCGACGTCCATACCGAATGTCTCTCACTTTCCAGCCATATCAGCATGAAAGTGATTTGCGTCTATTTCGTATCAAAATCTGCTTTATTTTTCGAATTTACTCGCTGCGAATTGTCTTGGTGGAGCTGTCATTAGGTCACCCCGCTAAGGAATTTCGTAACAAGTATTGAGGTATAAAATATTTACCGTTGATTTATTTTACACATTAAGTTAACTAGACTGTGTTCAAATGCATGTAAACATGCCATTTAATTTAACATAATTTTCCTTATGATCTTAAATTGAGACCGCTACCAAATGTCGATTTTAGGGGAAACTTGCGCTTTACATTAAACAAATCGAGGTTCATTCTGTTTGTATTGAAGCTATTAAATTGCTCTGTGAAATTGTTTTTGATGATAGTCGTGTCATTATAATAATGCCATGTAATAACGAGTGATTGTTGTAATTGTCTTTATGCAATACTAATTTAATAACATAAACACACTATTATTTTTCAATAAAACATATAACTACAAAACTCTTTTCACTTGTTAAGCATATATAATGAAAATGACTCTTCGGCAAAACTAATTATGCAAAATGTACGTAAAATAATACAATAGTCAATCAGTGCTAAAACTGTGGTGACATCTCGATTTAAAACAATGGAATACACAAAATACAATAAAAAATTGTACGATTTGTATTTAAGTCATGTTTAACTTTCAAAAATAAAGAGCTCCTAAGAACTACAAGACACAGCATACAACGGTAAGTATTTCGGTATCGTTATATTTTTTCTCTCCATTTTCTCCATCGATGATCGAGTAAAATCCAATACAACAAACGCCTAATTGTGAATTTATAAGAAAAATAAAGTAAGTCGGACTGTGCGGAAGGTATAAAACACAAAACAGTACACTCTATCATGAATACTGACATTAGCCGATGTCGTAAAAAGTACGCGGGAAAGTATTGCGTGTAAGATACCTGAACTTTATGGCAAAGAGCTAAAGTCACCTCTATGCCAACCTCTGATAGTATTTGATAAATTACATTTTGAGATGTATTGTTTAAATATGCTTATTCCTTAATCAAAATGTAAACGCAATATTATACAGAAAAAATAAACTTTGCATACTAAAAGTATGAAATGAATTCCCAGAATCGTTGCAATTTTCAGCACAATATGTACATTTTGTAATGAGTTTTTAGAGTCAGGTTGGAATTGTTGTTTGAAGTGTTTTTTTCCCCGTCTAACCCTCATTCTGGACAGTTTTTTAGCAAACCAAAATGTCAGAAATTCTGTGTATTTTAGTTTTCAAGTAAACAGAAAATCACACCATAGCCAGGTACTCCCACCAAAATTAGCACCATGGCATTTGAAATACGTTTAAAGGTTGTCGATAATCAGTGTATATAGAGAACGACAACACCTTTGAATCCGCCAAAAGGCTACTGCTATTAACACATGACTACAAATGTAACAGTTTTGACTGCAAATAGGGATGTGTGAGAACACACCCACAATTGTTTCCTGTTGTCGCAGAGCTATTGAAATACCTGCACTAGAAATAGTGTATACCGATAATATGTGATTCCTCTTTTATTTAAGGAAAGTCAAAAGTGCATCCATCCTATCCACACAGTTTGACATTTTAGCGTTCAAAGGTTCACGATGAGAACATTCAAACTTATTGCATACGGTTGTTGAAGTTTTATCTTTTATACCTCATTAAATAATAATCATTATTATTTTCAAATTTTCTATAAGAGAAGAAAGACATATAATTTTCACTCTTACTCATTTCTAGTGTAATTGTATAATTGTGACTTTTTATGCATACATTACAGTTGTTCTAGTTTATTGTGGAAAGTCAATTTTGTTGGATTGAACTTTGTTTAACAGTGTGATTTGACACAAAACATTCTCTTCCAATTCAAATGTTCGAATATCGACGACCAAAATATCAGTGTTTCTCGTACAGTAACTTCCTCCATTTTCCCCTGTGTTCTTTTCATTTCTTGTAATACTTTCTTAATTATCAAACAAAACAACATTTAAAAACGGCTTTTCGTGAGAAAAGCTGTACTCTATGAACATCCTACACAGTGTCTCTTTTATACACATGTATTAGTCACGTGCATACATTAATTCCAGTTGAAATGCATATAAGAACAGTTTTTATTGTAAATTTTCTCTTAAAACTCATATTTGCATTTATTGCATTAAATTTGCAAGTTAAGTATGGGGACAAAATACATTATCTAGACTTCTGAGTGTCTAGGGTCATGCGACCTAAGCCTCGATGAATAAGTGTATGATAGACACGACAAGATAAGACAATTTATTTTGTAAATGAAGGCCACTGGCCCATAATACAATATACAGACACGTCATATTTTACATGCATGAGTTGTGAATTGTTTTCTGTTTATACTGTTTGCATTAAGATATATATATTTATATATAAATAATGCAATTTTCTTCAATGTTTTATCATTTTTCGTTTTCATCAGATAAATCAAAAAGATTTCTTCTCTGTTTCCACTATACCAAAAGAAAATGACAATGTTACGTTCTTCGTGAAATTTAAAACAATGAACAAATACATGAAATTCGTTTTCAATGACACACGTTTTTACTACATTTGGACAATGTGTACAATATATACGATCATGCTCTATACCAAGATGTCGTCCAGTTTCAATAAGAAACTTGTGGCTGGAACATCTGAACTTTGAAAATGCTTTTCTATAGTAAAATGGTAGTTTAAGCGAAAGATGTCGGTCTGGTTCAAGCAATGGTTTATACATCCTATATGTTTCACATCTAGACGAGTCGAATAAACTCCCTGTCATTTTCGTGCGTGTTACATCAAATAAGGCGATCTTTAAAAAGTTGTAAAAATACATCAATATTACCAACATTCTGATTAACCCAGACATAACAAAAACGATAATTAAATAACCGATTTATAACAGAAGTAGCCCAAGTTGTCCTTCCGATTTCATCCTGACGTTTCAACATATTATAACAGTTTTGGGGATATCGATGTAATGGCATAAGAATAAGTTTACACCAGTATTTAACACACTTGAAATGATATTCTACACATAATTCTAATCGACCAACCTCCCCTAGAGCCATGCAGTTGTGTGTTGACCTATTCAGACCAATACAATCTTTGAAAAAAATTAACCTGGACTTGTTCTATATGTTCAGAAAAGGTATGACCCCAAATTTCAGCCCCGTATGCAAGGATCGGCTTTCAATTGAATCACAAAGTTTAAAATACTCTTGTATCTCAAATGTCCAAAATAGCCTTGGTAACTTTTTATTACATAAATAGATTTTTAGCTTGCATTGCCAACTTTGCTTTAGCTCATGTTCTTGTACACTTATTTAACATTTACATGATTTACATTATAAAAACAACTTTCATACGACCACAAGGGGCCACCATTTTTAAATACAATTATTTATGTTTTCTTTTTATTAACACTTATGCCATTTATTTGGCAAAACTCAGAAATACTATTAAATTGACGCTGTAGTTCAATAGCGGTTTCAGAGAAACTCGCAACATCATCGGCAAATAATATACATTGTTTATTTGGTTTATCTTCCGTAATGAAAATTCCTTGATTGCCCCGGTCACGTAGGTAAAGGGTTAACTCATAAAATTAAATGAATAAATTAAAAATGATCGCACTAGTGCTTGATAATTCATATACTTATCTCTTTAAATTTACAAATTTCGTCACATTATGTATGTTTTTTTTTCATGTTCCTCCGAATATTGACAATGCGTTTTTTTAAACCATGTTTTTGTATGAAAAAAATAAATCGGTAAATGCAAATACTAAATTTTAAATCTTAAGATGTTCTTACATTGCAAACTCTGTGGTTATACGATAACAGAGCTTTCTTCTTCCATTTCAATGTACCAAAATAGAACTTGACATGTTCGTTAAATATCATGAAACGAATTGTCGTCCATCGACGTAGCAATATTTTGATCCTAATATATTCTTTAGAAAATCGGGAAAGCAGGATATTAAATATGAAATTCCAAGCATCATTATGATATTTTCGTTACATTGAGTTAGTCATATAAGCAAAATAATCAACGAGAGCTGAAAGTGTTCTATTGGTCCAAACATACCATCATTATTTAATCACCACATTCATTTAATCATGTTTAGTTGATTGTATAATTATTATAAATGTGCATGCTATATCTCCATAAAATGTATATTTTATAAATAATTATTTTTATTTTCCTTATGTTAATCTTATAACCCATACGTTTCCTTGAGAGTTTTGTCTTGGTTGTAATGCTTGAGGCTTTGCCTATTCGATTTTTAATACATATATAAGAGTTAAATATGAATGCATACAATGTTCAAACATATACTGCACAGCCTACACAGGCTCATGTGTGCCGACACTTTACACACATGCATTAAACCCCGTTTTCCAATAGAGAGGCTTGTTTAATGAATATGTGTTCTGTCCTCGGTAAATAGCAGGCTCTGTAGAAGCAGTGTCGTTTACTATTGTATCTTTCAACCTGGTTGACAATGTAAAGAATAATATTTTTCTGATTTTTACAGCCAAATAATTTTCAATACTTCATAAAATTTAAAAATGTTCAAAATATCAAACTGTGCGGAAAACGCTTCTCAAAAACACCTAACTTATCAAACAGCATCAGACATGGACCAATTACGTGTTTGTAACTTTCTATCGAATATGTTCTGTATGATACAGTTTCAGGTGTTTTTAGAATAAGTCGACATGTACATTAATAATTTACTTTTCATAACTGAAAATAGTTCGATGTTTTTAATTCAGTTGGCATAGATATTAAGTCCGTTTACAAATGTGTAGGTAAGAATAACAAGCAGTGGATAAAACATATAGTGCGTATGAATTTGATAAAGAAGGCTCTCGTACAATCCATCGCAACTGTACTTCATGTCACATTCCATTTCGTTTACACGTATTCTGAGTTTGGACGAAATGTGTCCAATACAGCTCTATTACACCTAAACAAAAGTCATGTTTCATTTAACGTAATTTTATCAAATTGTGTTCTTTAATCTGTACATTTTATTACGGATCCTCAGTTACATCAAGAAAACCAATGCTCGAAGGAGAACATATACTATATGAACCATTTCTGCCATCTTTTGTATTTTTGTTTGTATTATTGTTGTTGGTTTTTGTTGTAGTTTCTCGTTTATATTTTCTTTCTTTTTTCTTCTTCTTTTTTTATCTGACTGGGAGCGGGGCATTTGGTTATTGCAATTATGAACATTAACCAACACTATCTTTTGTATGTTTAATTTAATGAAATCAATTATATCCACGTGGTTTCCTTAACATAGAAATACCAGTTATTTGTTATATATCGCATGGTTTTGATCTCCATGTTTGATTGCATAAAAACAGTACATGACCTAAATTCATTCACAGAAAATACTGAGTATGCAAATACAAAAATGCATTGTGGTACAGTTTATATACAGAAATAATTGTGCTACAGTTTATTCACATGTTGATCACAGTAAACATTAACACATTGTTAAAACAACATGTACAGATGTTTATGTTTATTTGTTTTTTGTTTAAAATAATAAAATACAATAATGATGTTGATTATGTTTATTTTACAGTTTGGGTTAAGTAAACCAAAATCATACTTCAAAGACAATCCCAAATAATTTGTTTAAAAAAACCACAACGAAGAACAATAGCCGCTTGTGTTTAAAATAATACAACTAAATTAAACAAACGAAAGAAGAGCCATGAGTATGTTATTTACTATAATTATTGAAAAAAATTGCTTTTATAATGTGCTGTTATAAGCACAATTTCCCCAAATAACTGTTTAATTACACTAATCATGTGTGCATTCGACTTGTTTTACGTGTGTTGTTATTACGTTTGAATTGTGTTTTGTTATGCAAATAATACCAAGCTAAAATAATATTCATATGTTTAATATAAATTTCCTGTTGTTTTTTTCTTCCGTTTTATGTTTGGTTTAAAGCAAATTTAAAAATGGCATCACTTTTGTTTGATGTTTGACGTTTCGTTGTATGCGATTATTAAAGCCTTATTAAAAAAAAGCTGAACAAGGTATTTACTAATAAGTATGTGTTATGCCTCTTTAGAATGCAGCATATACTAACAATGTAATACAAGTTGTTGTTCTTATTACAATACGTTGTTTGCATTTTGTCAAGCTAATAAAATTCATTTGCAAAACACGTGACGATCGTCAAATTATTATCTTTGTGGATACGAAGTTTGCCGTTATCTTCAACATATACCATGCAACATTGGCAGTGAAATTGTAGTTAAGTAAATAGTTTTAATGGCTGCTATTTAACACATTCACAAATTATAAATAGTTATATGCGAGCACGTCTTTTTCGGAATTCGAACTGCGTTATGTGCTCGATTCAGACACGTCATGAACAAGAACCAGATTCACTTCAATTACACGCTACGAAAACATCAGTTGTTGTCGAGATGTCTGTTTCGCTGTACACTTATTCAAGTTTGAAGCATTGTTTCTGATCAAACAACGAATTTAAGAGAGATAATTAAGATTATATTTATTTTGCTTTAACGTGCGTATTAACGTAATTATAAGTTTTGTTTGTAACCGCCTGTCCCAGAGCTTATATATTCAAAATATGTTCAAGTTTATCGAACTACTTTATGGATGTTACAAAATAGTGTTAAGATAACTAGCCATGTTTAGTCTTAAATGTTTTAAATTCGAGAATATATGTTATACATGTAGTTTAAAAAAAAGAGTACAGAAAAATGTGAAAATTGTTGCAATTATTGCACAACGTTTAACATGATGCTGTAGTTATGCATTTATCTAATTTATGTGACATTCTCACGAAAACGTGTTTGTTTCGTGTTTATGTAAATTGATCTTTATTTGAAAACATGTATGTTTTGTATTTACTTCAAATGCATCCTGTTTTCGTATATGCATGATTAAGACGATGAGATGTATACAATGTATGCTTAAGTCAGAATAAAATATTCTCTTCTGATCTGTACTTTAAACATGTTTCCTGAAACAATCATGCCTAGAGGTTTCATACTTTACATATAACATAATTATATTGTCTTCTACAAAATGTAATCACATTATACCCCTATGTTTTTGAACAATGAACAGTTGTCATCCATTACGTTTGTTCAAATGATGCTATAGGGGATAACAATTGCAACACATTCGCAGTCCAAACTCCTTCCAAAACGATCATCTACACATCGAGCTGCGAAACTGTAAGCGATATCATCCAATCAGTTGAACACACACAATTTTGGAACTATATATTTTATAGTGGAAAACAGAAATAATGTCATATTCCTGCGCAAACTCGCGCAACATAAATCCGCAAAGGCCAATCAGGGACGACTCTTTCCGCCTAAACTGGATGTTTGCTAAGAAGAGACTTTCTTTACAAAAAACCTATCATTAAAGCGGAAAATGTCGTCCCTGATTAGCTTGTGCGGACTGCACAGGCTAATATGGGACGACACTTTACGCAGATCCATTAAACCCTGTGTTCACAGATTGCGACTCATTTACATTAACCGATTTACAGTCTACTCATTTACACATACATTCACACATGAGAAACAGTAATATGCGAACGCATCTGTTTTGGAATTTGAAGTACGTTCGGTGTTCCATTCAGAAACGCCATGAACAAATGTCAGAGCCGCTACAATTACCCGCTACGATATAAATTGTTACTGGCTCGGTTCCCTTAACACAAATTTAAGTATTACGCGTAGTTGTATACGTCATGAGATATTTTGTTATACTTAAACCATTTACGATCGCTTGACATATCATCGCATTATACACAAACGTGTTCGAGTACTGGTAAGAGGTTTCCTTATAACTTGTTCAATGAATGAATCACAACTGAGTTATATGCGTCTTCGTTTGATAACATGTTAATGACAGTCAAATATGTTATCATGAACTGTGAAAGTATCGGCTTATATCTGTTCATTTAGATTGCACGATGTAACCAAACAAAAATGAAAAAGCAACCTTTTAACCTTCCCTCTCATTAATATTAAGGAAAGACGAACAGTCATTGTCACACTAATATTTATACATGTGCGTAAAGTTTCACGAACCACAATTATATTAGTAAACTGAATATACTAATAGCCACGAAAACTGGCTAAATTTATTGTTAAGGCATATTTTAAAAGACGAACTGTTATCTATGCATAGCCCTGAATGAGTATATCATCGCCATATATTCCTGTTCACACATTTTCTAACAAATTCATATTCGCTATATATTTTTCACATGCACCAGTGTATGTGGTTTTATTGTACATATTTTGAAATATTCTTTCTGCTATTCTGTTTTGGTGGCTTATAGGCCCATCGGGTCGGGTGCAAAACAGTTTTGTTATGTTGCACATGTCACTTTAATAAACAATTTACTTACTTACTTACTTAAGGGGTGTTGCTGCAGTTTTGCTGATTTTTTTCCATCTAATAACTTTTGCTCAAAATTTATATTCAAGTTCTACATACAAATACTATATGAAAAATGAAATAAAAACATAGGGTCACCGGCCTTGTTTTGATTTTATTCACCATTATATAACATGTACTTTTTCATTAAAACTGAAAAATCTCTAATTGCATAAAAATGATTAATAACCTATGAAATTGGCAACATGTAGATATTATATAAGCTAATATATATCATATACCATTTAATTAAACCACAAACTACCAAAAAATGGAGAACACAAGTTAAATTTTAAGAAATTTAAATTTTTATAATTTTTATGTCACCCAAAAAAACGTCTTTTTTTTACTATTTTAACACAAAAATGGAAGTTAAAAAAGTTCTATCTAATAACTTTTTGCGAAACTGCTCAAATATGTTCATCTACGTATTGTTATCATAAAACAAAAATAAAAAAGGGGGGTCACCGCACTTTTAACAGAGATTTTTTTGTTTAACTATCCCTACCGTCTATGTCAAATTTCCTAAAATACAGCAATTAGGCGAAACCCAAGTACCGGTACATAGACTGTTAGAGATATGCATAAACATTATAGATTGTTAACAATATTAATTGGGATCACAACGGCTTACTAAAACACAACACTAATACAATATTTAATCACAAACATTAGACCATACAGTATCAAACTCGACCTTAATCATCAATAACAGGGACTTGTTGACAGATTTCGGCATGTTTTGAAGTTTGTGATTAAATGCTTTAAATTGATTAATGTAAACAACAGGACTAAAGAGCTCCAGGAAAAAAACAAGAAGGAAATAAAATAAAGAAAAAAAGAATAAAAAAAGTTAACCGCACCTGGGATCGAACCACTGAGTACCTATTATGAACCTACTCGGTCATTAATTTGTGATGATTCTGATAATAAAATTATTGGGTTGTGATAATAGCATCGGTGTTGCCATAAATATATCCTCGGTTAAATAAACTGCCGCAACACCTCTTAATAACATACTTACATACATTTCGGAAGTTAACGTCATCTTCGATAATGGTATGTGATAACAATTAATGATCGTTAAAGGTTCAGCCGTCGTAAAAACTTAAGTAAGTCGATTCTACATAGGGCTCACAAAACACGTGAGCGAGCGTATTTTTTTTCGTGGACAATCAACGAACATCCTATTATAACTTCCAGATCAAACGACGAATATGGGAGAGAAAAAGAAATGTGAGCATTTAATTCACAATACTTTTGTACTTTTGAAAATGTCAGTAAATGCTTTTATGAACAAAATTACAACATTTGGAACAGTCTTAAATGATTCTAATAGCAAGAACAAAAGTAAAATCGATTGTCGTGATACAGTTTTAAATACAGTAATAACTTTTCAGTATTTAGCGCTGCTATTATGAATGATTTAAATACGCAGAACATGGGAGTGCGGTTCATAAATAGCATCACTCAAGTGTGATTTCATGACGTCAGTATATAATTTGCATTTACACTTAAATGTTATGTGAATTACTCGGTGTCAAGTGTCAGGTTTGGAGCTCCTTAAACTAGTTTAAACCCTTATGCCTTGCATTGACCGCTCCAAGGCTGCAGGTTTACTGTGAACTCTAATCAATAGCAATATTATTAGTCCCGTTACTTAAAAACAGATTACGAGACCAGTATATCATTAACTGGAATATAAGTATGAATTTATCTAGTTCAATGATATTATATAAGGAATTAAAACCACTATTCGAAAGATCGCCGTATCTTAATATATTGTTGCAAATGAATATAGGAACATTATTGCTAAATTACTTGTGTCTTCTCATAAAATTATTTATTGAAACGGGAAGTCCCCTTAACATTGTCAGAGCTCAACGCAAATGTGTTTTATGCAACCTATATAATATCGATGATGAATCTCACTTTTTTCTTAACTGTCCTTACTATGCCGATGTTACATGCCTTCCAAAGTATTATAGATCTCGCCCACATATGTTCAAGTTTAACGAACTACTAAATAGTTCGTACAAAATAGTGTTAAGAAAACTAGACATGTTTTGTTTAAATTCTTTAAAATGCAATACAATGTCAAATACATGTAGTATAAATAATATCTTTTTTACAAAGACATAAGCTTATAATAATGTTATACTTGTTGCAATTATTAAACTGCGTTTTTACATCATGTGGTCACAATGTATTAACCCCATCCATGTGATATTGTCACTAAACATGTTTTAATTCATTCCTTTTTAAATTGAACTTTCTTCGAAATCATGTATGATTTGTATTTAATTGAAACGCATGTTGTTATTAAATATATATGTTTATGATGATGAGCTGTATATATGCTTAAGTCAAAATAAACTCATTTGTTCTGTTCTGTTTATTATATTTGTATCTGTTTTTGTGTGAGTAAAAATGCATGTTTGGTTAAATATGCAAGGGTTTTCGCTAGCTGTTATTTTGTTAATCCATAGCATGCTATGAACTTAAACATATATATGGTACCAGAAAATGCTTTACGGACGTTAAATAACTTTCCCCGTTTATTGTATTTGTCTTTATATATATGTAAGCCGTTAATCAATGTTGTCAATTTAGGCACCACTTTCTTTCGAAAGTCTAATAACGTAAACATTTCAAATAATGTTTACATTTCATTACAAAGTCTACTTACCGTTTGTCTAAAATAGCTCAATGTCCTTGTATTAAAAAAATCGAAATGTTAAAAACAATTCACTGACACTTTTCTTAAATTTAATCCATCAATTGTTCAACGAAACATCGAGTTATTCGAGTACATTCCACATTTTAACGAAATCGAAAATGCAGTCTCACCAGTTTCATTCCAGTTTCATATCCCAACAATGTTATTCACATTCATAATTTTATAATAATCTATCGTAAACACACACACACACTCGTTAAACGACTGCATACCCAATGACCTGAATGACGCAATTAAGTGATTACGTCAGCTGTGTAGTAAAGTATGATCTTTTGAATTCAAACAGTTACGCAATCGGGTGCGTACTTTAGCCTCGTTTTTAGAGTGTCAGGCTACCACGCGAAAGACCCTAGTTCAATCCCCCGTGGATCCATTTTTTTCTTTTTCAAGTTAAATCGTCTTCTAGTTTTAAGTGCATTTGACCTTTAAACAGGGGTGAAAGGCCAAAAAAGTAGTCCCTATGTACATGTTCTAAAAATATCTGTGGGATAAACCGTATATAAAAATATCTGTGGAGAAAACCTTATTTTTTCTTTATAGGTGCTATTATCTTCTATAAAATCATATAGCTGTAGGATAAAAGTGGGGATTAATGAGTGAGTTAAATTACCAACAGTGCATGCTTTTATTGTGAGATGTTTGCATGGTCATCCATATGATTAAATTATTCCTAAACATTTGGTCGCTTGTTTGTAACACCTTGAAAGAGGTGGATGGCTCTTACCAATTGTCATTTAATGTGTATTCTTTATAAAAATCATTTGAAGAGTAAATCGTCAGGGTGTAACAGTTAAATCAATACATAATTCTGATGGAACAATTTATCGTCTTTATGTAAAAGCTTTTACCAAGGTTGTGCAAAGATTAAATAGAAGTTGACCATTGCATGTTAACACTCATCAATAATAATGTGTCACAAAATAAACACCTGGATATAAAGTCAAAGGTAGGTGCTAAAGATCCGCACAGGCTAATCAGAGTCGACACTTTTCGTCTAAACTGGATTTTTCAATTAATTGTTTCTCAGGTTTATCTTCCAAAGATTTATAAGAGCCAGGTCTTGTAAAGTCTTTTCGGCATGAACTATGGACCATGTCACCTGCAGAAACTGTTACATTGGTTGCATGGTGTTTACTCGCAAGACAAATTCCTTGGCAACCTTTCTCACTAAGTTTAGAAAACGGTATTTTATCCCCAATTGGCTCAAGGCACAATGGACAGCTCAAATGCGAATTCATTTGAAAAAACATGCATGTATTTATAGTTCATATTCAATTTTTGTCATAGTATCATTATATACCAATATACTTTTTTATTTAATGCATGTGCGTAAAGTTTAGTCCCAGGTTAGCCTGTGAAGTCCGCACAGGCTAATCCGGGACAACACTTTCCGCTTTTAATGTACTTTTCGTTTGACGGAAGACTCTTCAAGATGAAAATCCAGTTTAGACGAAAAGTGTCGACCCTGATTAGCCTGCGCGGATTGCACTGGCTAATCTGGGACGACACTGTACGCACATGCATTAAACCCCCTTTTCACAGAGCGAGGCTCAAATGTAAATGCAAATTACTTACTGCCATCTAATCACGCTTGAATGATGATATTTAAGAACCACATTCTCTGCTCTGCGTATTTCAACGATCAATAATATCAGCGCTAAATAATGAAAGGTTATTTCTAGTTAAAAACTGTATCACGACAATCGATTCGATATTTTCTTGCTATTATAATCATTTTGAATATTATAATTTTGTTAATAAAAACATTAACTGACATTTTCAAAAGTACAAAAGTATTGTTAATTAAATGCTCACGATTCTCTCTTTTATATTCGTTGCTTGATCTGGAAGTGGTAATAGGATGTTCTTTGATGTCACGATTAATACTACGCCCGCTTACGTGTTTTCTGAGACCTTTGTCATGTCAGTGTATAATACGATGATATGTCTAGCGATCTAGCATGGTTAAGGTATAACAAAATATCTCCTTACGTAGGAAACTACGCTTTATACTTGAATAAGTCTTAATCGAACCAAGCTAGCAACAATTGATATCGTAGCGGGTAATTGTAGCAAATCAGGCAATTGTTCATGGCATGTCAGAATGGAGCACAGAACGTAGTTCGAATTCTGAAACAGATGCGTTTGTATTTTTCTGTTTCTCATTTGAACATGTATGTGTAAATGAGTAGACATTAAATCGGTCATTTTAAATGAGTCGAAATCTGTGAAAACGGGGTAAAATGCATGTGCGTAAAGTGTCATCCCAGATTAGGCTGTGCATTCCGCACAGTCTAGTCAGGGACAACACTGTCCGCTTGATGATAGTTTTCGTTTAAAGAAAGTCTTTCTTTTTTTTGCAAAAATCCAGTTAAGGCGAAAAGTGGCGGGCTGCACAGGCAAATCTGGGACGTCACTTTACGCACGTGCATTAAAGTCCCTTTTCTGAGAGCGCGGCCGAATTCAATTTCAATACTGATTAGACATGCTACGTTTTGAATCAAAAGGTAAACATAATATTCACTGTTGGTACTGATTTGGTGGTTTAGAAAATGCATGTCATTTCCTTGACAAAATGCAAGCAACATTAAACTAAGATTCAAAGTTTTTTTTCAAACGAGTATGTGTGTGTTCTTTAGATGCATGCACCATTAATATATATTCTGTATTCCCTCCGATATCGAAGATTCGAATGCCTTAATCAGAAATGTCCAGAATAGCAAAGATTTTTTTTTAACTGATACTTTCAAATAAATAGAACTCCATTCAGTTGCTAAGTAAATACTTTTCTAACGCAACACTTTTCAAAATTAAATATCTCGGTAATGAGTTAAGATTTTGATTTACAATTTAACATGTGATCATTTGACTTCATTCTGAACACGCTCACGATAAAATCATCCATCACTGACGATCGGACGCCTTAGCACGAGGGGTATGTATGGTTTCATGTTTTTGCGCGTAGAAATTGTGAAACCTGATGTTATTCTAAATTTATTTCAATTGCATCATTAAAGGTGGGTTTCTACACCAGAAACACAAATAAACATTTTTTGTTAATGAATGGCTCATATGAATATTAAAAAGCGCAACCGCGCATTTTGGAAAAGTAATAATTTTCATGTAAAACATTTTCTTAATGACATAATTACCAGTGGCGGCCTGTATATATTCTTATCTTTATTCTTAAGACTACGACTATTTGTTGAGTACGGGCCCAGGATTGACAATATAACAAAGAATTACCAAAACAGTCTATATTATGATGCCGACAAAGCACAAAATGAATAAAAAATATCAAATTACAACATCTGAGTCAATGCCATTTGGACTAGTCGTGCCAAAAATATGCATATTTTTAGTTTCTTTCAAAAGCTTATGAACATTATTTTGAAGTTTGTCTATTTCAATAAATGCAAATCGCCAATACTCAGACCAGGGGTGTAAAAACGTCCGGAAACATGTATTAAGTTCAGAAATTTTGTATGTATACAACTATCTGAATGTCGACCATATCTACGTGTGTAGTCTTGCCAACATACAGTCTTTAATACTCCTTTCGAGTAATACAATGAATCGCTGCTGTGGGCAAACAAGCTCATTCCTCCTTATTTGTAAATCTTGACAAAAAGGCGTACTTGAAAACGAACCCATTTCTTCATGTTTTACATGTGTAAACCACAGCACTGTCCAAGTAGGTAATAATATATCACGTGATGAAATAGCACTTTATATAATAATACAAAATACAGTGTAGTATTCACGAGAATAGTTCATTTTGTCTTACATACAAAACGTACATCATTTTGAAGAAAGATCAATTTACATAAACAAAGAAATAACCATGTTTTCGTGAAAATGTCACATGGATGAGGTAAATACATAATGACAACATAATGNGTGTCGAGCAAATGTATTTCATCAGCTTGACAAAATGCAAACAACGTATTGTAATAAGACCCGCACATGTAAAGCATTGTTGTCATATGCTACGTTCTAAAGAGTCATTAACGATTAGTGAATACCTTGTTCAGATATATCAAGAAACGCAAAGACGCGTCTTTAAACTGATGTTTTTGAATAAAAAGTACTCTATTAGTTCACGCCGGTCATTCGGATACTTCGATAAACGTATGGCACTTCGATAAACAAAAGCCATGCGCGAGTGGTGAGTTCTTCAGGTTTTTTTTGCATTTATGTTCAGTTAAATGCATTTTTAGACACGGAATATTGTTAAGCCGATAAATGGTAAAGCTCTTCGTATTGCGAAAAAAGTAATTCGCGGAAAAACGGTGGATTTCGCAAACAAAAACACGAACACATTCCATCGAAGATCAGCATGAACTGGTTGATCAGATCATATTAAAAAAAAATACCTAGAAATCAATCAAAACCGTGTTTACTATTCGAATTACAATACAAATATGTCTATGTATGTTACAACATATTCAATTACTAACTTATTTGAGGATTTGCAAATGTTTAAAGAGTCGGATGCAACATGTTCATGAACACGTCTTTAGCCAATCACCTCCATGACAATGGCACTTCTGTTCTTGATTATCCGACACTTTTTAACACAAAAGGTATAACACACTCTTTTTGAATGAACCTGACATACAAAATTCGCTGCAAAATACTGTTCTAGTTAACAGGCAATAAATAACAATTTCTGTACTGACGTAAATTAAACATGAATTACCGACAATTTGCTTCATTTGTCTTATACATTTAAAATATGATTATAATTTTTTTTTTCATGGCGTTTTCCATTAAGACAAAACATAATGGAGAGTAAAATCTGATCATTTTAGCGTGAAGTTTCAATGTATTTATCTTATTTCGACTGTAACGTTGAACCATACACCGGTACTCTCGTCGAATTGTGGGTTAATACCGTAATTTTGATCCTGAAAAAAAAACAAAAAAAAACATGAATACATGTAAAAGAACAAGTACCGTGTTTCCACATTAAAATATGACATGTAAACCTTTCGTGTATGCACTCGTTTTTCCGGAATCAATTTGTTTTCGATCCGATTCAAATTTCTTTCCTGTGTGTCTTTTTAGTCAACCAATAAAGAGATTTACGAAAAGGTGAATCGCACTTCAAGGAAATGTTTTCGACATGTAAAGGGATCTTTATAACCAAAGCTCTAGAAAAAAGGAGTTTTCCAACAGCTACCTTTTTTCAATTTGGAAACCCTATGTTGTGGCTACGCATTAGAATCGCCTTGATGATGCAATTCTTATGAGCAAAAACAACATAGGATTTTATGAATAACTAAGGTTTGTTTTAATCCGCCATATTCACAACGTTACAAGTTGTTTTAGAAATTATGTATTTTTTTACTTTCTCAGTTAGTTAACCCGAATTGGGTGCGTGACCAATATAAAACATTTATTATATTCTGAGTAATAACATAAATATAACTAATGATGAAGTAACGTTGTTGCTGTATTGCATATTGCATGTCACGTTTAATAAACGAGTCTTAACATAACACAACATACTGACTGTATAATATGCAGAAGTACTTGACACATTCAAATATGTTTTATTTAATAAGTTATAAAGCAAAATAAATAATTTTATGACAACGATTTCCTTTTTTTTCTTAAAGAAGGTTTTAAAAATGTGTAAACCGCAACTTATTGGTTTTCGAATTCAGACGGATCCTGGAATTGCCTCAAAAGAGTTAAAACTCATCCCAGCAATTTTTAAAGGATCAATGTATATTTTTGATTATTGGCTTGAATTGTAATTTAATTTAAAACGATTGGCAGATTAGGAACCGTCATTTACTTCCAGTGTTTTCGGGCACGGTTTGAGATATAGATAATTATTGTTTTCAGAAGGTACGAATAGCAAATTATACGACTTATGTTTCATTTACAAAACGCTTTTTTCAACGTTCATGTATAATTTTAACACAATACGAAATGTCCATTTGAACAAAATTGAGACCATTTAAAATGTGTTTTAATGAAACATAAAACGGAGGAAGAGCATCAACATGAAATTTATGCTAAACATAAAAATATATTTTTTAGA
>VMBQ01000140.1:0-25611 GCA_007657795.1 Dreissena rostriformis
TATAGATGCATACGATACACATTAGTATCCCAAAAGTGCCTTTGACGCAAAACAATAACGTGAGAACAGCCTCTTACTGGAATGTATAATATTATTGAATTATATGTGATCATTTAGACGTCTACACAATAGGTGACACGTTGCTACCCAGTGCAATAAGCACACGAATACATTGACGCAGATCAAAATCCACGTGTAAAACGTGTACTTCTGCTTGAAAATTGCCCAGCGATATTGACTGGGAACCTGTTTGATTGATGAAGCCACTGTCTGAGGCGATTCCACCGGAACATATATACAAAACAATGTGAGTAACATAAACCTTATAGGTTTCGAACTGGTATCAAAAACGTGTTTGGTCTCCAGTGTTCAAATTTTAGTCTCTTTAGAATAAAGAATTTTTTAATAACTTGTTTAACGAATCCGAAGTTCCAGTTTTTACTAATTTCAAACAAAATGATGAATACCGATTTTGTTTTCTTCCGCTTGAATAAATAGTGCGATGTAACCATTGCTTTTTTGGTTAATATGCCGTTGCGTTAATTGTGCTTTATGTTCAATTTACTTCCAAACAATGGTGTCCAATTACATATTAAAACATATGTTATCATGCGAAAAGTACTAGAGAATTTTAATAAAATAATTTAAATATATATATTTTTCCAAAAACAAAGCTTATTATATGTATGAACTTTGCCCAACATAAATATCAAGGGTATGCTTGCATAGAACTGACTAAAGATAACCAACTACTGAGAATTTCCAACAAGATTAACTGTTAAATATGAATATAACAAGCAGTTCTTTATTCTTTATTATAATAACTGTTTTAATAATTATATTTACATACAGGTACAAACTAGTTATACACGTTACAATGATTGGGACTTTTTAAGTAATCAAACATAATACGGTTTGCCCATGGTCGTCCGCAAAACCTGAATTATGTTATTGAATGTTCGTTGTTACGTTAATCATTATAAATTATGGGTTCTGTTCACTTAAAAAAAATGTGTCGGGTCTTTCGATGTATGTCACTTAAGCGAATTACATATTGATTATTAATTTTCCATGCAGAATGCAACACGTTTATAACTCGGTAAGCTTTAAGTGAAACTAAAATCTTAGTGTCAGTTATGGCTCCTTCTAGACAAGTGTTTTTTTAAACAGATATACCTTACACCTAAAAGCACTTTGAACGTTTTTAAGATACGAGTTGACAAGCTTCTTTTGAAGCGATGGCCTACAAATCCGAGGATCGTGTGTTTAGATTTCTGACCCGCCAACATACTTTGTGTGGGTATTTGTCTTATAATAATTCTTTTGGCTAATAAGCCCATACATTTGATTTAAACAGTGCACTTCGACGTTAAAAGCGTAATCATGAGCACGTAATACTGGTAAACCTGCTGCACAAGGAAATGTGTGAGTACTTTAAAACTGGCCATCTTGTGAAATACTGTTCAACCCGCCTAAAATACCCTGAAAGCCCACCCCATCACCTTTACCCTTCCCCCAATAGACAACACCGAGAAGGGTTTGTCAAGATTTGATTCATTAGTTAGTATAAGACGGAAAAGTAATAATCATATCGTGTATGTGTCAAAAATAGTAAAGTCGCAGACAGCTGTTAAGAATGAAACATTAACAAATGGAAATAACCATGCAATTATGGTATAAATATATATGCCTCTTGTACATTGCACCTCCTTTCAATTCAATCTATTTAGCTATGGCATTCGTGCTGATGCCTCTGATAGATGTTTAGTTATATCTTTGACAAGCAACCCCAAGGGTAGACGAAAAACATGATTCCATGATTCAGACATTTTTCTATTGCTGACATATAATAATAACACGATTTTTATGTAGTCAACAGCCGCTTGTTCTTGAATATTATGCATATTATAACGATTTGTTCACAGATTTTCGTATTAATTAAAATATCATTAACTGAATTTTCCAAATGTAATATTTGGACTATTTTGAGTAATTAGTATAACAAAAAAAAGATGAAATTAAAAACAAATATGCCTGCCCTGTGGTTCGAACTCGTGACTTCTGATTAACAAACCGACCGCGGTACCACTTTACCACACACGGTTCTGAATTATAGGGTAGTTAAAACGTAAAACCCACTTTAATAAGACTATGCAATGACACGCAGATTTTTTTCAATCTACATGTATATTTAACATTCTGTATGTAGTTATGTTTTGTTATTCTAATTTTATTTTAACGTATATGATAGAATGAAGCAGAACTACCTGGTAAATATAAGGAATATGGTCAACACTTGTAAAAATCCTCGAAAACTCAACATGGAATACCGACCAAAAAGTTAAGGGCGCCACATACATGCTTTCAAAAAGCATACAATTTACATTTTCATAAACAACAATAATATATGATCTGCAACAATAACTTAATCAGGGTATACACATGTTAGCATGTTTCTTGATATGGTGAATAAAACACTTGTAGTCGTTGTTTTTTTGATTTTTTTTTATCAATGAATCTCACGCCCCTTTTCGTCGTTTTATTTATACATGACATTATGCTGCTTGTAACGAGCCATGGGCGCTGAAAAGATCATGGTAGTGTTATTTCTTATACATTGACCAGATAATAAAAAATATAGTTGTCATTACATAGCTTTACAATAACAATAAGATCGTGTTAGAATTATACTTATATTTTTTATTTTGTAAATTGTTTTCAAACACACCCACAACATGCTTTGACAGAAAAATATTATTGTTTAATGGTTTAATTGTCTATGATCACAATGGTTGAAATATTAACGGCAGTTAAAGACTCGCCATGTCTACATAAACAGATATGAGCATCATGCGTGAACATCATAAACTTTAGTCTTTAATAACTCGAAAAACAGTCTTTGTTTGTCAATAGTGGTCTCCTCATGGCATAGTGTTGATGATACGTAGCGGACAACTCATTCTGTCTAACTTATAAAGTAAAACACCTAGATTTCAATTCAAAAGACATAGTTCAGAGGGCAACCATTACTGTCCCCGATTATGAAATACAAATTAAAACCACACGGTTGGTTATAGTACTGTGACTGAAGATTACTGGTTGCACTTCTTATTGATGCATTCCACGTTATTCTGGGATATGCATAAGGCGCATTTAATCTTAGAAACTTCGCCAATTCCAGTTTCTATCGCTGTGATGCCTAGCGAATCTGCAAATACCACAATAACTTGTGTCATTTTGGTTAGTTTCAGTGACAGGTATTAAAACATCAAAATGTCATATATATTGGTGTATAAAGATCAGTATTAATTTAATGTTGACAATTTGCCATAATTCAGCCAGAAGTTATGATAATTGTGCAGATGATAAATTAAAAAATATATGCAAATAAATTATACGTGTTGACCATAAAACACTGTTTGGTTCTGTAAATGGGAAAAATTAGTCCGGATTTATCACAAAAATTCACTGATGCAAATTAAAAATATATAAACGTTATGAATTACAAATAGATATAAAAATAATCTAAAGTGGCAAAGAAAGAATATATTAGACATTTACTAGTAAAGGAAGCCATAATTACATCATTGAACGTGTATGTTATCGATAAACACCACGTTCTTCGAGCTTTACCAATGGAATACATGTGTAAATTAGTAGAAAAGTCAACATCATTGTTTTAAAAACGTTTTGCTTCTATCAAATATCAATTGTAAATGTTATTTCCGTGTACACGAATAAACGAGTTTCTTCTCTTGAATTCATAATTCACTTGCGTCACATTTTTACCAACTTAAAATGACGGTCGGAACCTGAATATCGCATAAAGGCTTAGCTAATTTTCACTGTTCTAGTTTGATGCGATCTTTCATCAACATCAAAACAGTTTTGATTTACGTCGATACGCATGTTTAACAAGCAATTATTAAACGATATTCAAATGAAAGATTCGTTGTAAGCTGTTGTAATTGATTACGTACAACCAAACTATTTTTATAGAAATAATGGATGGAATTGGCTGGTATATTTATTCTTCTCGAATGACGTTTAGAAAAGGGAGTATTGTACATGAAGCCATCACGGATACACTTAAGTATGCTTTTAAGAAGATTGGAAAGTTCGTTGATATTTAACTATCCGACGATTATAAAAAGGAGTTTATAATGTCTGTAGCACCGATACGTAAAATTAAATTGATTGCCTGAAATGACATTTTATTGTCTAGAAAACAACCTGCTGACATTTGGTGGATTTTCGTGATTATTTCGTTAATAGTATGTACAGCATATAACAAATATCTATGTCTATTAAATAAAAAATCCAGCTTTATTGCAATCACGACGGTGTTAACGTCTTTGTTGTTTATATTATTGGTGTTTTTTTAAAGCTTACTTGTTTGTATATCCCGTTTTGCTTATACGTTCAGTGTAATTGCAATTCAATATATTTTTTTTCTATTATCACTAGTGAATTTAAATCGATATTCCACCAAATAAAAAAAAAAAACATTTTTTTTATTTGAGCGTTTATTTATATTGTAAAAGAGTTTAACTGGATAATTTCGCTCGAAAAATACGTCATTTTGTCAAATAAACAACAACAGTAAAACAGTGGGAATTATCGATAATTGTCACTGTTATTTATTAATGTTTGAAACCGTAAATTATTAGTTTTAATTCACTGATATGTATTTTCTCTATTAACCACCGGAAAGCATAACATAACTCAAACTTTAAATTGTCTTAACATTTTGATTTAAATCGTACTTTATCGGACGGAATGCAATATTTAAGTATTGTTCGGACGCACACGCTTAATAAAAGTGTACGTTACAGAATAATATGGGTGTTGTCGATACTTTTTCAGCACTGATTCAAATACACGAAACGCAATTAAAATAACTCAACATAAATCACCGACAGATCGATGCAGTTCCCCTTGAAGGCATGAATACGTAGGCAGCAGTATCAGCATCGTTGCTATAGTGACAATTCGCTTCTTCAAAAAATCCATGGAACCGACAATAACACTTATTCAAAACAAATACGAGACCGTATGTGTTAATAGACTACGCTTAAAATTGACCTGTTTTCTGAGTTAATAAAGGATGTTATCATTTATATACCTACTTAATGACCCATTAGTCATAAGGGAAACTCGTATTCATCGAAAATTGTGCCGAAAAAGTTTTACAGTTTTGCGAAAATAATTTAAGAATTAACAGCGCAGCCACACACATGAAAATCGATAGAGCGCATAGGAAAGGTCCGTATCAACATGGCAAAAAAGACCAATAGTTGTCAAGTTTAATTTTTATGGTGACAACGAGACCGTGAAATCAGCGGCACGGGAAAAGCTTATAAACAGTAATTTTCGCGTTTGCGACCAGCTTCCACAACCAATCCAAGATCGCCGAAAGAAACTGCTGCCATATTTAATTGAGGCGAAGCGGAATGGAAAACAGGCGAACCTATCCTATGACTCGCTGTACATCGACCGCGTCAAATATACTCATGATCGTCCACCCCCTGGCCCAGTACCGGAACTGCCCCCACGTGGCCGTCGCGAATACGGAAGTCAGCGTCCGAATAGCGCCGGAAGTAACCATGACCATGAGCGTGAACTACCTTAGGGAGACGACCGGAAGGAGCTAACTTTGCTATCCTGGAATGTGCAGGGTCTTATTTCAAAATTAGAGGACAGTGATTTTTTAAACTTTATTAATTCATATGACATTTTAATATTTACAGAAACTTGGAATGCCAAATCTACTAATATTCATATTGACAATTTTGAGTGTTTCTCTTGCCCTCGTCCAAAATGCAACAGAAACGCGAAAAGACACAGCGGAGGTGTAATTGTTTACTATAAAACTGTATATCGTGATAAAATTGAACTTATAACTTTAAGTGACAAAGGGATTATTTGGTGTAAATTATCTAAATATTTTTTTGGCTTTGATAACGATGTATATATTTGTTGTTGCTATATACCACCAGCTGATTCTCTTGTGTACAGTAATGTAAATTCTATACTACAAGATTTTGATTTCTTTGACCAGTTATCAGACGATTTAAAAATGTATTCTCAACTTGGTGATGTTATTTTAACGGGCGATTTTAATTCACGAATAGGTCACAGATCAGATCTTGTAGATAATTTAAATCTCGACCGCTATGTTGATATGCCTGAGCCTGATTTACCTACTGATATTTTACNTTAAGTTAAAAAGCATTGCGAAATTTTTGGTTGAAGCGTTCAAACTTAGATGTGTGCTAAGTACATAAAGTAGTTAAAACTTGTAAAACAAACTCTTTCTCGCCCATCCCCAGCGGGCATGTTACAGCTCAATAAGGGCATCACCACCCTCAGCCTGGTCGGATATGACGTCAGCATCAAGCCGTGTGATCGAAGGAACTGTGTTGACGTCAGGATCCTCACTGTCAACATCGTGGGTGAGTAGCAACAGAGGCTAGCTGGCATGTATTTTCGAAACTAAAAGTAAATGTGTTGTTTTTGCTCTTTTAAGTAAACTGTTTTTTCATGTAATTGATTAAATTATATATGTTTACGGGTATATTAAAAATAATCAAAATATAAACAATACATACCGGTAAACACGTACTTGTACAATTTTACCTATCTAGATTTAACAGGTTTACTCAACACGTTCCTTTCAATTGTTTAAACATGTACGGAAATGATATTCCAAACGGCATCCTGCGTTCTTCCAGAAATCAATGACCTCCCCAAGATAACCAACCTTAACCAGAACATCAACGTGCCCGAAAATGGCGCCACAAGTCACGTGCTGCTGACCACCGCATGTACGGACTTCGATGTACCAGACGACACGCTGTCCTACATTATGACGTGTAGCCCTGCTACTGGGAACAACCTGTTCTTCATCAACAGCGGAAGTGAGTTGTTTTCACATATCCATCACCAAACAACCTCCGCGCACTTATTTGAGTCGTGTTCTGAGAAAACTGGGCATAATTCATGTGCGTAAAGAGTCGTCCCAGATCAGCCTGTGCAATCCGCACAAGCTAATCTTGGACGACACTTTCCGCTTTTATGACGTTTTTCGTTTGAACCCATTCATGCCTAGTGGACTCTCCCATCCTTCTAAATTGGATCAATTTATTTCCAAAATTAGGGATGTCTAGTATATTTATTTCTATATTAAGAATATTTCTTACAGAAATTCCTTTAAGCAAACAGCGCAGACCCTGATGAGACGCCGCATCATGCGGCGTCTCATCTGGGTCTACGCTGTTTGCCGATGCCTTTTTCCTAGACGCTAGGCATAAATGGGTTAACCTGTGCGGACTGCACAGGCTAATCTGGGACAACACTTTACGCACATGCATTATGCCCAGTTTTCTCAGAACGCTTCTCATTTGATGCTTGCTAGCATAGCGGGTATCCGCAAGGGAAGTAGCCGCTGCGAGGAGTTTGATCATCTTACTCTTGTCAAAGTTGTCTCTGCTACTTTCTTAAAGAAAGGTCGTAGGTTCATAGTTACCGCTGGCTTCACAAGTCCCCGTCCTTAGCTGCTTTAATTTGTAAATATCACAAATACATGTATCTATGTTGCAAATGGTGAAGTAAATCGTTCAAAATTAAGGCTATCAAGCATTTCAATTTGAGTGGGAGAGTGTAGTTTTAGTTTCAAATATACCGCGTGTGTAGAACAAAACAATTTCAATCATATTTGTATTCTTAGAATTAAGTGAAATACTCTAATATAAGGACAGTATACATCCCTATAAGTACACTCTAATAATTAGGACATTATACATCCATTAAAGTACATACTAAAAATAAGGGCAGTATTTTTGGTCCTTACGGGTATTTGGTCCTTTGTTCTTATAAGTATCCTCATAACAAGGACAGTTTACATTGCCCATTTTGACCCCCTCATAATCAAGGCACAGTTATATCCAGGAAAGTATACACGATATATGAAGGTAATGATACCTAAGGGAATATTTGTTATTATGTGCACGCATAGATTGTAACCAGAAATCGTACAAAATAAAGGTCCAGTAACAGTGCTTTGAATGACAACTCCATTGAAGCTAAATAGCCATTATTATCTCAAATAACAATGTGTACGCCCTTAGATCCACCACCCATACTGATATATCATCTTTTCCGTTTAGAACAAATTATGGAAAACGAGCGTTTTCGTTTCGTGCACGAACCGTATGGAATTTCAGTCCAATAAGCATACGACATGTGTCTTCGAATACTACATTCAAAATAAAATTTAAAGAATACCTACAAACAAATCCAGTTCATTCCCCCCCCCCCTCGAATGTTCGTATGCATGTTTCAAAATAAATGTATACTTGTGTTATGTAACTGAAGAACACGTTGTAAAAAAGAGAATTTTTCTTAATGTGAATTCTTCGTGAAATAAAGTTATTATTATTATATTATTATTATCATCAAATGGGATGGGGGGGGGGGTAGATGTGCGGTTATTTGTTGCTCCTTCGTATACATAACTTAATTACGTGAGGTGAAAGTGTTTGAAATACAAGCACATCGCAGTTCGTTCTTTAGTTTAACCTGTTGTAAACATTAGCTACAAAACATGTGTCAAGTTCAAATTTCAAAACTTCAGATGGACAGGTCCGCACGGCTTCGACTTCCATCAATTACGAGTCGCTAGCAGTTAGGGCGTTTACCTGTGCAGTTACGTGCTCCGACGGTATTGCGTTGGATACGGCGACGTTGAATATTGACGTCACTGACGTTAACGAGAACCCTGCGTTCACCCAGGCCGCCTATAGCGTCAACGTTGACGAAGGACCAGTAGGGACCTTGCACAATTGAATTCATGCACATTATTAATTTCACCCAAAAGACGACAATTTCTTAAAATGAATATCAAGCAAGGTAAATCAACGCATTCTATGTACGATGATGTTTACACGCGTTATATTTTTTATGTCATCTCCATTAAAATTAACATGTTTAAAGAACATTATCACACTAAATTATCCAGTCTCGCTCTTTGAAAACGGGGCTTAATGCATGTGCGTAAAATGTCGTCCCAAATTAGCATGTGAAGTCCGCACAGGCTAATTAGGGACGACACTTTCCGCCTAGACTAAAATTGTGTTTAGGAAGAACTTCCATTTAATCGAAAAAATAAGCAAAAGCATACAGTGTAGTCCCTGATTATCCTGTACACACTTGCATTAAGCCCGGTTTTTACAGAGCGCGGACAACGTTGTTCATAGACACGCATCTGGGTGCCTGCTTTCAGGGCGGGACGTCGCTACTCGCTTCCGGGTTTTCAGCTACCGACCCAGACACACCGGAAACTTTGACGTATTCACTTGACTGCAACCAGTACACCGGTTTGTATATTTATTATTTACATACGGGTATTAACTGTAAACTAGTATACGGGTATTATTGTAAAATGGTGATGTGTTTCCAAATATAGGATACCTTAAGTAGGCGTTAAACAGTGACTACAAGCTGGATACAAGTAACTATATACGTGAACTATTTGTTTACGGATGTTAAGCATTCAAGTATTATTTATTACAGGCTGTTTTGCCATCAACAGCGGTTCAGGAGCACTTACCTACGCCACTAATTATGACGTCGATCCCGCCGGCGGGTTGCCGACGAAGGTTCAGTGTACCGTGACTGTCACGGACAGCGGGGGACTCACCGACACTGCAAGCGTCTCTATAGCAATAAGTAAAGTTACCATATTATTAATCGAATGTCTTTAAAAAAAATGTCTTTTATTGAACATATTTAGTTTAAATATATATATCTTGTTTGCATCGCGAGCAGAACTATCCAGCGACAATTTTGATCCAAATAAATATCGTGTTAATAGACATTTGCTTTTGTGGCTGAAACCTTTTATTGCATTAATTTAGTGTGTTTAGTGTATAACACTGTTCCACGACAATTAAAATGTGTGTGTCCTGCAAATGAGTTTTCGTTGTTACCATCAAACAATACGTGCATACCAAAGCGTCTATTAAAAACCATATGAGCACTCAACCCATTTAGTTTAAACCTATTTATTTTAGCTCGATTGCATTGAAAGCCGTAGGCTTATATAAACGATCTCGAGTCCGTTCCCTGGGACTAGAACCAATACTTGGTGTCTTTGGAGGAGATCAAAGGAACGCTCCCAGTGAGGTTCGAACCCATGACCTCCCGATCGCTAGGCGGACACCATATCCACTACGCCACGGCGATCTTNAAAAAAAAAAAAATGCCTCATCATTGCTTCCTTTTTGAGATGAATGAGTTCAGCATAAAGTATGTGACACTGTTCAGTGAAGCGAAATCCGGACTATTCTGTGCATGTTCATATTACGCATTAAATTCCATCTCGCAGAATTTCACGGTCAGTACTCGGTCAGTAAATCGTAAGGGGAAGATAGAAGGGACTATCGATAAATGCTAATAATAAAAAGAAAGAAATGAATGAAAACCTATCGGTTAATGCCACTTATTTGAATTGTGAGGAAAACCTACCGAAATACTTTAATATCATGATATTGATAAAATCGTTTAATTATCTAACCACACACGTGTAGCGTTCTTTGCCAATTGCACGAGTGCGTGACGAATATGTTCTTTAATTAATAAATACACACATGGACGGTATAAATAACTTATATACTGCAATGTATACTTGAAAACATCACGAGATGTAACATTATAAATCCTATAAACTTTATTAAAAAAGTATATGCAATATTATAACCTTTAAAAAAATGATTTACGACAGAAAAAAAACAAGTTATGCACGTTCAGCATTATTTTGTTTTTAATTAAACTACATGCAATTACATAAAATGGTCTATTTTGAAATCTCTAGTGTGCAATTAACATCGAATTAACATCGAATATCTTTTTAAAGATCTTTCTTGTTAAAAGTATGCACATGAATATTTTTTAGTAATTATACTTATTATCACAGACGAACTATGGGGAGGATTACTTGTAAAATGATTTACCTGATCCTAACCATTATTTCATTCATGAGCTGAACTCGAGGTCAAAATTATGTATCAACGTCTAATCTTGCAAATCGTGCAAATCGGTAGATTTTCATATAATCATTTCAAGATATAATTTTACGAACGACTGGACCTGGACATATTATTATATCTAGTTATCTCCAAGCTTTTACTCGTTTATGCCTAGCGTCTAGAAAAATAGGCCTTGGCAAACAGCGTAGACCCAGATGAGACGTCTCATCAGGGTCTGCGCTGTTTGCTTAAAGTAATTTCTGTAAGAAATATTCTTAATATAGAAAAAAATATACTGGACATCCCTAATTTTGGAAATAAATTGATCCAATTGAGAAGAGTGGGAGAGTACACTTGGCATAAATGGCTAAAATTAGCGCGGACAGTGCAGATCTATGCATGTCTACATATCAGTTCTACAGCCAGTGTTCGAATTTCGAGCTAGCATTTTACATCATTAAGTTCTTTGCTTAATGACTTCTACAGGAGCACTGATGAACGCTATATTTATGCTTGACAAATACACAAATATTTAGATGTCGCATTTCATTTGTTGCTTCTAATTCAATAATGAGAGATACGATATAGAGGCAGTGGTCCATATGAGGTTATCTATATGAACACAACCGAAACCAACTAGGTCTGTTTTACATGGGCTTGCACTTGGCGGTGGTGATGGTGGTGGTGGCGGCGGCGGCAGCAGCCACAACAAATTGTAGAAGTAGTACCGACCAAGTGCCATCACGGCAAAATATCGTCAATCGCAAAATGCCTATACAATCGTTTTATAGTCAAATGGCCGGTCTAAGATCAGTTTGTATGAACGTGTGTGAAAGAATCCACTTCGGGAGAAGCCAGTCATGAGAATGAAACAGAAGAGAACAGTTTAATATTATTTGTACATATTCCATTATGTATGTCAAACTGACCCATCGTTAACTATTCGCTTCAGGTCGCATGGGTATGTTATATAATATGTCGTATTGAGTTGTTGTGACTAATTAACTCGTACGTACACCTTGTTCCTTACCTGTAACTGAATTTCGTCCCAACCGAAAGATGGAAATGTGTGTTAATAAATATTACAGAATCATTTTTTTAAACGCGAGGTTAGTCGCCTGTTCTCAAATGTTTACATTGAATACCTAACACACAAGGAACGTCTGCAAAACAGTTACAAAAATGAGATGGCATTAATCTGTGCACAGACGTAGATAAGCGAGCATACCTTTGGCACCGAGGACGTGGTGGGCACTTGTCTCACAATTGTTAAGTTTATTACAGAAAGCGGGTATATAAAGGACTATCTGCCGTGATGATTAGGGCCGATATTCCTTTGACGCTTTCAGGACATATCGCAAATGTTATCCTCGGACAATAAAGGTTTCAATAGGCTTTGGAAGATAGCTCATAATGAAATAGGAATAGATCTTTTAAAGTCCAGTGGCGAAACCCGACCTAGTTATTGAGCGGATAAACTTGGTCAGCACAAAAACTTTGGTAAGGAACTTTTAAAAGAACGCTCGAGATAATTCTAAAAATGTTTCTTATTTATTCCTACTTTTTTCAAATGTACATATACATGTTTTGTACAGTACACATACGTAAAAATGTGTATTTAATGTTGTCTCAAAATAAAGTATGACGTTAATAACAAATATTAGAATGTTCTCATATTCGTTTTGAACAGTACATCAATAAAATACAGCGACGTTTTTACGTTAAAGATTATGAAAGGCGATCACATCATTGTATTTATTTTCTTCCATAGATACGTTGCCTATATCATTTGCAAGCTGGATATATCTGGAGATGTGAGTGGGTGAGGGGCCTCTTTTATTTGTGTCGTGTTCTGAGAAAACTGGACAAAATGCATGTGCGTAAAGTGTCATCCCAGATTAGCCTGTGCAGTACGCACAGGCTAATCCGGAATTACACTTTCCGCCTAAACTGGATTTTCGCTAAGAAGAGACACCATTTAAACGAAAAATTTCATAAAAGCGGAAATTGTCGTCCCTGATTAGCCTATGCGGACTGCACAGGCTAATCTGGGATGACAATTTACGCACAAGCATTATGTCCAGTTTTGTCAGAACACGACACATTTGCGGCCGAGATTCGTACACAGACTAACCGAAATTTTCACAAACGAAATTTCGTGTTTTCTTTTGTTAACGAAGTAAGAGAAATTTTAGACCAATATGGGCGGTGGTCGCCGGATAATTGTGACTGTCCTGGGGTTAGTTGTGATTTGCGTGATGCGAACGGACGCCGACATACCGGACGATGCTAAAAGGTTTTTGGAGCGCTACAACCTAGAGGCGGCGGGCAGTCGTACTTGAGCAACGTCGCAGAGTGGAATTATGCGACAAATAGCACCGACTACAACAGCGAGCAATCGGTATATATATATATATATATATATAATTATTAATATTAATACTATCGAAATTCTATACCGAGACTATGCATCACATTAAAATATCCAATAAATTTAGTACATCTCTTTTCTTCAAGATGGCTGACGATTCGGCTTGTCTCAACTTTGCAGGTGCGCGTGACGTCACTCGTCAGCTGGTCCATTTGTTTTCATATATGGCAGTGGTTTGGTATTACTCGCCACGGACCAAAACACGTCTTTTATTAAAACAACGTGTTACTCCGTAACCATGCGAAAGCAATACAAATCTTTACTGTCGCCGTTTCAAAAACGTCTAAAAACTTTTTCATAATTGGTACACGTATTTTGAATTACATTTTGTAATTTCCCATCATTCATACACTTTGATTTTACCTGCATTTTAACGTTCACAGTTTAACAATAATTTAAAGAAAAGACCACTTCAATAAATATGCACAATGGTCATTTGTAGCTAAATGTAATGGTAAAGTGTTGAACGTTAAAGGGAAAAAAATATAAGTTTGGCCCAAAAAAGTAATTTTGATGTATAAATCAATGCAACTATGCAACAAAATACAAATCTGAACATAAAGAATAGGTTTCACAGTATGGAATCAAGTGTTGGATTTGTGGTCTTAACTTCGTTAAGCAAAATTATTACATTAGATTATAAAAAGCAATGTTTAAGTATTAGACATTCATTGATTTCCAACTATAATTTGTTTTTGTGTTAACCCAACATTAACATATGTCAGGCCTAAATGGACAGATAACGAGAAGCAAATTGTTCCAATATCGAAGATAAACACTTACCCACTACACGATTTAGATATGAGGAACACGAAAGTGGGTTCATATAAAAATGGCGGCTAAGTTGGGAACAACACAGCACAAAAGCTCAGAAATAATGTACGACGTTTGTTGTCGAATCTGCAAAGATAGAGGCGAACATAAAGAAGGACGATTTCATTGTCAGGAATGTTCAGACTATCTCTGTGACAGTTGTGTGTTAACGCACAATAAGTATCTCTATTATCATTCAGTAATAGAAAAAGGTGATGGTTTAAACTGGCCTGTTAACAAAACGGAGGATGTTACACTGGAGTTATGTGTGGAGCACTCTACTGAGAAACTGACGATGTTCTGTGAAGATCACGAAAAGCTGCTCTGTCAATTGTGTCTCCTTCATGATCACAGGTAACAGATTCAATAACTAAAAGTGTAAATACTTATTTAGACCAACAAGATAAAATTGGTTCATAACTCGTTAAATACTACTACTACTACTACTACTACTGCTACTACTATTACTGCTACTACATGTACTACTATTGCTACTGCTGCTGCTTCTGCTGATGGTGATGATGATGATGATGATGATGATGATGATGATGATGATAATGATAATGATGGTGATTATGATGATGATGACGATGACGATGATGATGATGATGATGATGATGATGATGATGATGATGATGATGATGATGATGATGATGATGAAGAATAAATATATAATGTTTCTCCTTCAGGCAATGCAGTCATGTTGTTCTATTGGCTGATAAGATCCAATCAACTGCACAGCACATCAACGTAGCTAAAATAGCAAAAAGCATTGAGAAGTTACAGAAATGTTTAGAAGATGTGGTGAAAATAGGAGAACTGAATATTAAAACTCTCCAAACTTCACACGAAAGTGTACTTGAAGAAATACTTAATTTCCGTCGACAGATCAACTGCAGACCGACTGCAACAAATTACAATAGGACAATTGGAGCAGTTGCATTCCAGTTTAAAGATTTCTTTGGAAAATGAAAGCAAAACATGCGTTAAATTAATTGCAAAACTTGAGGGGTGTGACATTTACGGCTCAGAAAATACATCGGCTGAGCGATCGTTTACTATTTTAAGAAAATGTATAGATCAAACCGTCTCGGCAGATTCATTTCTCCGAAACCTTATCAGTAATGCAGACATTGAATTTCAATACAACAATGACTTAAAAACGTTTCTTAATTCTTGCACAGGGCTGGGAAATATCACCATCCACGAATCTGCGCCACATCACTGCTATGACTCAAACAAGGTTTTAAGCATTATAGACAAGTCACAGTACAGGGTACGGTCGAAAACTGATAGGATTGTTTGTTCCATCAGGGGTATATGCGAGTCGTCCAATGGGGAATTCATCATTGCTGATTGCAACAATGAGTGTTTGAAACTCCTGGATCAGGCGTACAATTTGATAGAGCAAATAAAACTACCTTCAACGCCGTTCTGCATGTGTAACATATCCGCCAACGAGATGGCGGTGTTTGTTAGTGACTGTGACTCTTTAAACGAGATTCATTTCTTACGAGTCGACCAAGGAAGGATTGTCAAGGTTAATGTTATAGAACTGAACCAGTACTGTAAATGTATCGCGAGTCATAAGGGAAACCTATTTGTAACTTCCGGTAAAGCGGTGTTTCAATACACAATGGAAGGGCGGCTCGTGAAGAAGTTGTATGAGGAACAATATAGAAGACTGATGGGTAGTATGCTTCATACCCGAATAAAATAACTACAATTAA
The DNA here is from genome assembly GCA_007657795.1 of Dreissena rostriformis. Taxonomy (NCBI): domain Eukaryota; kingdom Metazoa; phylum Mollusca; class Bivalvia; order Myida; family Dreissenidae; genus Dreissena; species Dreissena rostriformis. The sequence goes on from VMBQ01000140.1 coordinate 16,002, forward strand.
CTGAATATATGCTAATAAAACAGTAAACCCAAGTGTAGCTAACATGAACACAACGAGCTATTCGTGAGCTATTGGGATACCGTGATGTCTGCCGTCCGTCCGTCCCTGTGTCAGTCTGTCAGTCCGTGCGTCCGTCTACATCCCCTCCTGAACTGCTGGCAGAATTTGACGAAATGTCATAAACACGTTCGTTCGGTTTTCCGTTATGAAAATTGTTTATTCTTTTTTTTTTTTGGNGGCTAAATAAGGGTTTTAATATTAAAAACGTCAAAAATCGTCTCCTCTGAAACCGTAAGGCCCACTCAGAAGTTTGATATTTGGTATGTAGCATCGTGTTGTGGTCTTCTAAAAAGTGTGTTCAAATAATGCCCCTGTGGTCAAAACGGACCTGGCACCGAGGGTCACCATTTGTTTTATAGACTTATATCGGGAATACCTTTAAAGATCTGCTTGTCTGAAACTGCAAAGCCTGTGGATTATATATTTGTTATGTACGATCATCTAGATGCCCACTACACAGTTTGTTCAAATAATGTCCCTGTGGTCAAAACTTGCCTCGCCCAGGGGTCACCAGTTTAACATTGACTTACATTGCGCAAACTTTTATAAATCTTCTGATCTGAAACCGCGAACCCCAATTCTTTCATATTTGCGATGTGGTATCATCTAAAGTTCTTCTGAGGAGTTTGTTCAAATTACACACATACTGTTAAAACTGGCCACGTCCCGGCAGTCCCCAGTTTTTCATGGACTCATATATGGATTGTTTTAATCTTCTTGTCTGAAAGTCAAACGGCAATGCCAATGGCTTTAACATTTGGGTGTGGTATTATCTATAGAAGTTGTCTTTAAAGTTTGTTCAATTTATGCCCCTGGGGTCTACAGTGGCCCCACCCAGAGGGTTGTCAGTTTAACTTTAACTTGTATATGGAACACATATAGGTCCTCTACAAAGTTAATTCCACTAATGCGCCTGGTTTGAAAACTGACCACGCAGGGTTCGCATTTGTAAAGTTGCAAATTAAGCATACTCCATTTTACAATCTTCTCTGAAACAACACGTTCCAGAGCTTTGATATTTAGCATGTAACATCAGATGGTCCTTTACAAAGTTTGTTCTAATCATGACTCTAGGATAAAAACTGGAGACGCCTCAGGAGTTACGTGATTTATAAAGACTTCTATAGGAAATAACTTAAAAAACATGTATATAATGACAAGGCCCACATGTGTTAATATTGGTAGGTAACATCGTATAATAGTGGTCCTCTACAAAGTTTGTTAAAATAATACCCAGGGGCTCAAAATGACCAAGCCCCAGGGTTAACATGATTTATATAGACTTACCAAACTAACTTTTAAATATCTCTACAATAACAAGGCCAACATGTTTTAATATTGGTAGGTAACATCGTATATTAGCGGTCCTCTACTAAGTTTGTTCAAAGTTTGCCTTTTTATTCAAAAGTAGCCCCAAACCCGGGTCTCGCGTAATATACAGTTTCACAGGTGAGCATTCAATGATCCTCAGGGTCCATATGTAAACATATATCATTTTGGTTATTTTTGAAAAGGTCTCCTTTACTGAAATACTGAATTTATTTGGTATTCTCAATACAATGAAAATATTTCCGTGCATCACAATTATAGTCTTACAGTGGTTATATATTGTGCTTATATATTTCATTCTTCTAAACGAGATGTCCACATTTGCGGCGTTTGAAATAAAGAAAAATAACTTTTTAATAATGGTATCATTTTATTTGTTATTATAGTAGCAAATATTGGCGAAAAAAAGGCAAATACTGACATTAAATGATATTACAATTTAGAATCGGTCCCATTCCGCCATAGTGACTGTTGTGAAAATGATGTTATTTCGTTATTTGTTACATAATTGAGCAACCAGCTAGATGTGTATTATTTTAAAATATGATAATGCGTAGAAATGTTACCAAATTGGCTGTGATGTTGATTATAAATAACATTTCAAGCGGGGTTTTGTGTGTTCGAATAGTGCAAAAAGAAACCAGTCCCAATGAAAACGGTTGGATATATCCATCTAAATATATATGCTTATTTGCTTATCGTGCACATGAATTGTTGTAGGAGTTGGAGTAAGCCCTGATGGAAATAGGATCTATGTGACGGACCATTACAAAAGTCAGCTCCTCACACTGACCAGGGATGGAGCAGTCCTAGCAACGCGTATGCATCCTGCATTTCAAAAGACGTTTATAACGAATAACTTACACGTGGCAGCCACAGGACAGGTGTTTGTCTTGGGAGACGACTCTGTTAGTCAAGTTGACACGGACGGCAGGACGGTTCTCAATACCATAAAACTTGATATGTCCGGCGTTAGTTGTGTCTATTTAAATAAAGACACGAGCAAGATGATTGTTGGATTTGGTGAGAACGACAGCGTATTTGAGTTCAGAACACACGTTTCCTGACTTTGCATCGTCTACATTTATAACACGAGAAACTAAAAGAAACATAATTATATTAATTATATTCTGGCTATATATTACTTATTCCGCTGTTATATGTACAACCTTTATTAATATGTTATTTCATTTTACTTCATTAAAACATGTAGTCACCATATATACTAATGTTTTTGCTATGGAATTAATTTAAAACTTTTCTCTCGGTGTTGAGAAATTTGTATCTGTTACATACATCACTCCAATTTCTGGAGTGACAGTTGTGTAAATAAGAATGGTTAGTTTTACTGAAATAAAAACAAAACTTGTAATATTTATTGCTGTATTCCCGTCATCGCAATGTATCGAATAAAAAATGAAAGTAAAACACAAACAGATCAAACGTTTTTAGAGGAAAAAAACACCGTGATAATGCTTACTTTTATTCTGGTTTAGATTTGTGAACTGTTAGGAAATTTTGAAACAGAAATTGTAAATTATTGAAATTATGTATAAAATAAGCATACCTTTATTTATTTTCATTATGATATCTTGCAGGTCTAAATATTGTATAAGCTTGTGTTTTGTGTTATGTATTGCATTTTCTTGTTACTTTATAATTGTATTTTTTATTAAATGTCTGGTGAGCACCGAAGAGAAGTCGTCAGTGAATGTAAAACACTATAAACGTATGACGGTTTTTTAAAAGAATGTTATTAGACGATACTGCTTTTTATGACCCCGCCATTATGATTGCGAACGATAATAGTGTTACCCATTTACGTGTGTGCGTGCGCGCGTGTGTGTGTGAGAGTATGTGTGAGCCGTTCGTGTCCAGCTTATAGCTTTATAAAACATTATACTTTTGCGAAATATGCACACATAATCCGACGTTTCGCGCGCAAAAAAAAACAGGTTTCAATGTCACAATGGACATGTGACGTTATCACATATTTGTGTTGTCCATAAAGTGTAAAAGTATATGTTCGTTTCCGACACATTAAATTCGTCCACCAATTAAGGATTTAAAACAGACGTATGTTTACATATTTGTGAGATACTTCCTACTCAATGTCTCCCTAGACACTCGTCCTCCTCATTCTCATCACCACTATCAGCATCATCATCATCAAAATTACTGCAATTGCTGTCCACTACCTTTCCATTCGAGTACACCCTCTTCTCTTTAGCCAGTTAATATCTGGGCAATGTTAAGCCTATCGATCCCTGGCACACTCAACCATTCTGGGATTTTGTTTTAAATGTATATATGCCATTGATGAATAATTCAGCAGGTTACCTCATTATTACTCTCGACATGAGTTTCCTTTTTTTAACTGATATTGCTCCTTCCGAGCCCGTGCAATTCTTCAAGTGTATGTTTTCTGTGTTATGTAGTCTCCAAAACACACTTGCATTGGTCTTTTAAGGGCGTTAAGCGGCTGTAATCTTTCAGAGGGCATAGGGTATGGATAACCCCTTGTACGATCGTCCTTCATTCCGTCTTTCGAACTTTCCATCCGTCCGTTGGTTTTTTTTGTGTGTGTCGCGAGTAGATCAAAAGGCAATCATGCTAAAGGGATGACATAACTCACATGTTTATCAGGGCCTGTTTATTTATCGTACATAACGCGCTAAAGCACCAGTCCCATATAAGCACGGATGGACACGGCAGTCCCGGATACCCCCGGATCAAGAACCGGGACGATCCGTGGAGTGTTTTGGATTTTTTAGCCTCGACGGTCTTTCAAAGACCAGTACCCCAGTGACAACACGGTTTCCACACGGACCAACCCATACCAACACGGACAGTCCCGGCAGCAACACGCACTTAACACGGCGCCCGCACGGACCGTCCCGGACCAACACGGCAGAGATACGGATAGCCCCCGGCTAAGTTCAAAACTGCCGTGATGATCCGTGACGATCCGGGACGATGGCAGCATCCGGAATGGTCCGTGTAGCTGCCGTATGGGGTCCGGAGACAGCCGTATTTATACCGTGGTTGTCCGTGTGCGTCCTTGACAGTCCGGGAACACATTTCAGTTAAACACGTTGAAATTATATGGTATTAATTATATTGAATTATATAGAGAAAAGAAAGTTAGTGTGTTGAATGGGGAAAGTTTATCGTGAAAAGCCCGAGTCCAATATAAGCACGGATGGACATGGCAGTCCCGAATCGCCCCGGATCTCCCCCGGATCAAGAACCGGGACGAACCGGGACGATCCTTGGCCTTTCGGGATATATGAGCGTCGACGGTCTTCCAAAGACCATCACCCAGATGACAACACGGCATCCACACGGACCAACTCGGCAGCAACACGCCATTAACACGGCGCCAAGGCGGACTGTCCCGGACAGTAACGGCAGAGCTACGGACCTACACGTCAGAGACACGGATAAACACCGACCAACACGTCATCTACACGGACCATCCCGGACCTACACGATAACGACACGGATAAACACGGCAGCGATACGGACCAAACACGATCTGCGCCGGACCTCCCGGAGCCCCAAGGACATTCCCGGACGTTCAGTGACCTACACGGATCGACACGAAGCTACAAGGTGGCTACACGGTTCACATGCCGGATCGTGCCGGATTCGATCCGTGTTGATCCGGCATATACATGTATATGGGACTGGGGCTTAAGGCTGTAGGGTTAAGATCGATTTGTGATGCCGCTTAGTTCGCGCTAAATCACTAACTGGAACGGTCTCTTAACGTTAGTCTAACTTACGGTATGAATAATATGATGTGTATCCGTTAAGTGTATTAATCATTAAAAAGTGAACCAGCATCCATGAAAAGTCATTACTTTTGACCTTAAATTGTGATCTTGACCTTTCACCTTATATTATTAGTATTGTATATGGCACATTCTATGGTTATCACGGGAATTATAGTTAAATCGTCCTAGGCATAGAAGGTAACTGAAAAATAAAATAAAAATGTAATTACATTTAACCTTGAATCGTGACTTTGACATATCACTGAGCAGCGATAAGATTTATATGTCATGTCATCTGGTCATGGGGAATAATACATCAAAGTAATACAAACATCCTCCGAGGCATTAAACGAGGACAGAGAGAGTGTCAACAATAATTCATGAACTTTCACCATGAATTGTGACCTTAACTATTCACCGAGGTGCATATAAGTTGTAAGCGACACATCGTTTGGTCATGGCGAATAATATTCCGATGTTTCATTATAATCTACACAGGAATATAAAAAAAAACAACAACAAAGCGGGCACGAAAATACATGACCTCTAACACAGAAGGTTGATTTTGACCTTCCACCGAGGAGCATGGGAGGTGTACGCAACACATAATTAAGTCGTGCGGATTAGCAATGCCAAATTATATTAAACAAGAGGGCCATGGGCGCTCACCTGAGACCCGAAGGAACTAAACTATTCTGAGAAGGTGGAGATCAAAATAATAAAAGTAATTTATGAAACATAAATTTTCATGTAGATTGATATATACATGTTAATGTGACTTCTAGAGTGTTAACAAGGTTTCACTATAGCCATATTAGAAAAACTGCCCCACCCCCTGGTGGCCATGTTTTTCAATGGATTGGACCCATTTTCGAACTCAGCTGAGATGTTATTGGGACAAATATTCTGACCCAGTTTCATGAAGATTGGACAATAAATGTGACTCGTAGAGTGTTAACAAGGTTTTACTATAGCCATATTTGGAAAACTGCCACGTCCCCTGGCAGCCATGTTTTTCAACCAACCGGAACCATTTTCGAACTCGTCCAAGATATCATTGGGACACATGTTCTGACCAAGTTTCATGAAGATTGGACAATAAATGTGGCCTCTAGAGTGTTCACAAGGTTTTACTATAGCCATATAAGGAACACTACCACGCCCCCTGGCAGCCATGTTTTTCAACCAACCGGAACCATTTTCGAACTCGTCCAAGATATCATTGGGACACATGTTCTGACCAAGTTGCATGAGGATTGGGCAAAAATTGTGACTTCTAGAGTGTTCACAAGGTTTCTCTATAGCCATATAAGAAAAACTGCCCCGCCCCCTGGCGGCCATGTTTTTCATCCAACCGGAACCATTTTTGAACTTGTCCAAGATTTTATTGGGACACATGTTCCCACCAAGTTTCATGAAGATTGGACTAAAAATGTGACTTCTAGAGTGTTAACAAGGTTTTACTANCCCTCCTCCCTTAGAGGCATAAAACCATTTTAATTGTGAACGTAACTAGTTTTTTTGTATCCAAACGCTTTATAATGAAAATGCATATTGTTTCGTTTGAAGAAACTGGGAAACGTCACAGTGTATGTGAATAAAACAACAACGATGATGAAGTTTTCAACGTAAACATGTTGTTTAATAATAATTCTTAAGTACATATACATGTCTAAATGCATCTTCCGAATGGTTTATATAAACTATTATACACGAAGAAAAGTACATATTTGCAACATGGAACAATGCCAATCAGTATTTATAAGGACAAATCAAACGCTGACCATAATTTAGTTTCTGATCGGGTCTTAACATTCTTTTCATGTGAACACTTTGAGTGTATGTAGTCATGCCTACCAAATTCAAGCATAAATATTAATTATGCACAATGTTTAAAACATCAACGATACAAAGACAGTTTGATCGTATTGGCCATATACATGTTAGAAATATTTTATTGACTTTGTATTGTGAAATCATAATATTTAATTAAATATATTAATATGGTCAGGTTGAAATAATCCTAAATAATTTTGCACTTTAAACGCAACACTTGGTATACGAAAGGAAAAAAAACAAATGCAACATCATACAAAACACGAAATTAAATATAAACCCACCACTTTAACTCTTAATACGTGCAACGGTAGTAATTCAATTAAATAAATAACACAATATTTAATCATCCATTAACATTTTTATCTACTACATAAATATATCATGTTTAAAAAAACAACTACAAAATGTTATTTCATATAAAAATACACTATGACATTTATATGTATTAAATACTTCAAAAATGTTGAACTTCTCCGTGCCCGCTATATAAATAAATATAAACCTGCAAGTAACGTGATGTAATAAACATGGATAAAATAGCACACGCTACACGCTATATAGTCTTGCAAAACCTTATTACTAGAAAATATCAGTCCTACGAAATCAGTTTCATAAATAATCTTTAAATTATATGACCATATAGTTAGCTTGCGGCGATGATATTACTAAATAAAACACAGACCATTTGTGGCGTGTTGTGGGAAAACTGGGCAAAATGCTTGTGCGTAAAGTGTCATCCCAGATTAGCCTGTGCAGTCCGCACAGGCTAATCCGGGACGACACTTTCCGTCTAACCTAGATTTTCGCTAAGAAGAGACATCATTTAAACCAAAAATTCCATAAAAGCGGAAATTGTCGTCCCTGATTAGCCTGTGCGGACTGCACCGGCTAATCTGGGATGACAATTTACGCACAAGCATTTTGCCCAGTTTTCTCAGAACACGACACATTTAATCAAGAAATAAGAAAAACAACTATCATTCCGAGATTTATGTCATTCAAATTATATGTTCTCTGCGGATTTTCATTGTATATGTGACTGAGTGAGTGCATTTACGTTATATGGATATCCGTACATAAATGTCTGAGTTGTCCATTTAATCGTTTTCATGTCTTGCAATCGTTGCAGACTTCAATCTTAAACGTTAGAGGGGAAAATACCCACCAAACGTGAAAGGGTCTTAATTCATGGCGCTTAAATAAACAGTGCAAAACTATATGTGTATCTCTAATTTAAGTCATTTATATGAGACGTTACACGGAGACAACAATTCAAGTTCTGTCGTACAGAAATACACATTCTGCCTTTATTGAACTGTTACACAAAATCGTGCAAATGAGAAATACCCGGGTCAAAAATATAAACATAAATTGTATAATAAATGTGTACATGCCCTAATATTTATTTTGGAACAGAACTAAATCTATTTTTTTAATAAATAACAAATGGTAGTATATGATTATTTACACGGCTATTACATCAAAACGTAACAAGAGCACCGTCGAGCGGATGCCAACGCTCGGCTGTGGGTGCTTGGATTTTATTTTATTTTACCTTTGACCTTGAAGGTCATCATTGACCTTGACCTTTTTACCACTCAAAATGTGCAGGTCGATGAGATACACATGAAAAAAAAATGTTTTGACCTTTGACCTTGAAGGATGACCTTGACCTTTCACCACTCAAAATGTACAGCTCCATGAGATACACATGCATGCCAAATATCAAGTTGCTATCTTCAATAATGCAAAAGTTATGGCCAATGTTAAAGTTTTCGGACGACGACTACGACTACGACGACGACGACGACGACGCGGCAGACGAGAGGGCTATGACAATACCTCGGGTTTTCTTCGAAAACAGCCGAGCTAAAAATCACTTAAACAACCGTATATGGCAGCATGCATACACCAGAATTCACAACCATACAATGAAAAAGAACATAAATCACAAATAAACATTCGCGGAGCAATTTATTAGTGGTATCGTGTTAAGCGCATGTTACTAAAATTACTTTTTTCAAGGGAGGCAATTCATACAAACTTATCAGATTCCTACAAAGAAAGACAACTCTAACGATTAAACTAGTACGTCGTTAGAAAATATGACACTGAAATATGAATGTATCAATAGCCTAATGAAATAAAAGATGAGCAAAATGTTTCATATTTCATAAAAATAATCAGTATATCAAACAAGCAACCAGACACGATAGGGTAATAAAAACAAAAGAACAATACAAACGCATAGCAAAACGTTTTACATAGCCTTTGAAAATACTACAGGCTTCAACAGAATATGGGATTTTTTTAGTAAAGATTTTTGTTAGAATTATTGTGTTTATCCCTAACATAAAGACCGCTGCTGTTAAAAAATCAGATAAATTTGCGTATTACTTTGCTTACCTTAAAAAATTGGCATTAAAGCAAGACAAAGCTACAATTAAAGCCTGTAAATACAGTGTTCATATGATTGGAGAATTTCACAGGAAAAATCCAAAACAAAAAGTCCACTATAGCGAAATGAAGTGACTAAAAATATTTTGCGAAAACGCTTATAATTTAAAATTGTAAATTGCTGAGAAGTAAAATGTTTATAACAC
>VMBQ01000140.1:25814-64599 GCA_007657795.1 Dreissena rostriformis
CGTGTTCTGAGAAAACTGGGCAAAATGCTTGTGCGTAAAGTGTCATCCCAGATTAGCCTGTGCAGTCCGCACAGGCTAATCCGGGACGACACTTTCCGTCTAACCTAGATTTTCGCTAAGAAGAGACATCATTTAAACCAAAAATTCCATAAAAGCGGAAATTGTCGTCCCTGATTAGCCTGTGCGGACTGCACCGGCTAATCTGGGATGACAATTTACGCACAAGCATTTTGCCCAGTTTTCTCAGAACACGACACATTTAATCAAGAAATAAGAAAAACAACTATCATTCCGAGATTTATGTCATTCAAATTATATGTTCTCTGCGGATTTTCATTGTATATGTGACTGAGTGAGTGCATTTACGTTATATGGATATCCGTACATAAATGTCTGAGTTGTCCATTTAATCGTTTTCATGTCTTGCAATCGTTGCAGACTTCAATCTTAAACGTTAGAGGGGAAAATACCCACCAAACGTGAAAGGGTCTTAATTCATGGCGCTTAAATAAACAGTGCAAAACTATATGTGTATCTCTAATTTAAGTCATTTATATGAGACGTTACACGGAGACAACAATTCAAGTTCTGTCGTACAGAAATACACATTCTGCCTTTATTGAACTGTTACACAAAATCGTGCAAATGAGAAATACCCGGGTCAAAAATATAAACATAAATTGTATAATAAATGTGTGCATGCCCTAACATTTATTTTGGAACAGAACTTAATCTATTTTTTTAATAAATAACAAATGGTTGTATATGACACAGCTATTACATCAAAACGTAACAAGAGCACCGTCGAGCGGATGCCAACGCTCGGCTGTGGGTGCTTGGATTTTGTTTTTTTGACCTTCGACCTTGAACGTCATCATTGACCTTGACCTTTTCACCACTCAAAATGTGCAGGTCGATGAGATATACATGAAAAAAAAATGTTTTGACCTTTGACTTTGAAGGATGACCTTGACCTTTCACCACTCAAAATGTGCAGCTCCATGAGATACACATGCATGCCAAATATCAAGTTGCTATCTTCAATAATGCAAAAGTTATGGCCAATGTTAAAGTTTTCGGACGACGACTACGACTACGACGACGACGACGCGGCAGACGAGAGGGCTATGACAATACCTCGGGTTTTCTTCGAAAACAGCCGAGCTAAAAATCACTTTAACAACCGTATATGGCAGCATGCATAAACCCGAATTCACAACCATTCAATGAAAAACAACATAAATCACAAATAAACATTTGCGGAGCAATTAATTAGTGGTATCGTGTTAAGCGCATGTTACTTAAAATTCTTTTTTGTCAAGGGAGGCAATTCATACAAACTTATCAGATTCCTACAAAGAAAGACAACTCTAACGATTTAACTAGGACGTCGTTAGAAAATATGAAACTGACATATGACTGTATCAATAGCCTAATGAAATAAAAGATGAGAAAAATGTTTCATATTTCATATTTCATAAAAATAATCAGTATATCAAACAAGCAACCAGACACGATAGGGTAATAAAAACAAAAGGACAATACAAACGCATAGCAAAACGTTTTACATAGCTTTTGAAAATACTACAGGCTTCAACAGAATATGGGATTGTTTTAGTAAAGATTTTTGTTAGAATTATTGTGTTTATCCCTAACATAAAGACCGCTGCTGTTAAAAAATCAAATAAATTTGCGTATTACTTTGCTTACCTTAAAAAATTGGCATTAAAGCAAGACAAAGCTACAATTAAAGCCTGTAAATACAGTGTTCATATGATTGGAGAATTTCACAGGAAAAATCCAAAACAAAAAGTCCACTATAGCGAAATGAAGTGACTAAAAATATTTTGCGAAAACGCTTATAATTTAAAATTGTAAATTGCTGAGAAGTAAAATGTTTATAACACAAAAAGTGATATAGACGTGACCTTATGTTTAACGTTCGTTAACAAAAATGAAGTGCATATAGAATGAATGATTTACAAAAAAATAATTAAGTACATAGGATGACATAGTCGTTTAAATATTTACAAAAAAAATGTATTTTATCCTTTCCCATATTTTACCCCACCCAAACGTTAAAGTTCAGAAGTGGCATAGGGCCTAATAACTTTAAGAACTTAAATATGTGTGAAATTCACTCAAACTTGAGTACCTGTAAATAGAATTAACAAAGTTTACTTTATGGTGCAACAAAAACACCTGAATAAATACATTCAACTTAACAAACATAGGGTCTTTAGTTCCGATGTTTACATTTATCAATTTAAAGCATTTAATTACAAACTTCAAATCATGTCAAAATCTGTAAAAAAAATGGTTCCTTTAATATTATTATAAATACAAAAACAACTCAAATAGTCAAAATATGAATGAACACGATGTGATACCAACAATTAATTATGTCAGGCCTAATGGAAATTCAATGAGACACACATGTTATGTTCTAGTATTCAAGATAAACATTTACCCAATATGCGGTTTAGATATAGGGAAATCGAAAGTATGACCATTTAAAAATGGCGGCCAAGTTGGAAACATCACATAACACAGGTTCAGACGTAGTATACTTGTGTTGTTCAATCTGCGGAGATGATGGCATATGTAAAGAGGGACGATTTCATTGTCAGAAATGTTCAAAGTATTTCTGTGACAGTTGTGTGTTAACGCACAATAAGTTTCTCAAGGACCATTCAATTACTGCAAACGGTGACAACTGGCCTGTTTCCAAAAACAATGGATGATACACTGGAGTCATGTGAGGAGCACTCTACTGAGAAACTGACGATGTTCTGTGAAGATCATGAAAAGCTGTTCTGTCAGTTGTGTCTCCTTTATAATCACAGGTAACTGATTCAACAATTTTTAAAATCAATACACATTTAGGCCAACACAAAATGGGGTTCTTTACTTCTTCCTTACTACTACTTCTACTACTTTATCTATTACTACTTCTGTTACTACTTCTGTTAACTTACTGCAACTGCTACACTTAATGCTACTGCTACTGCTGTTGCTGCTACTGCTACTGTTGCTGTTGTTGTTGCTGCTGCTGCTGCTTCTGCTGCTGCTACTACTACTACTTCTACTACTATTATTATTATTACTACTACTACTACTTCTACTACTACTACTACTACTNCGCACTGAGAAGTTAAAGAAACGTTTAGAAGATGTGGTGAAGCAAGGAGAACAAAACTTTCATACTCTCCAAACTTCATACGAATGTGCTCTGGAAAAAATACTTAATTTCCGTCGAAAGATAAACGAAAAGTTAGACCGACTGCAACAAAATACAATAAGACAATTGGAGGAGTTGCATTCCAGTTTAAAGATTTCTTTGGAAAACGAAAACAAACAATGCATTGAATTCATTTCAAAGCTTAATGGATATTCCATTTGCAGCTCAGAAAAAACGTCGTCTAAGAGATCGTTTATTATGCGTAGAAAATGTCTAGACCAAATCGCCTCTGCAGATTCATTGCTTCAAAAACTGATTAAATATGGATACATTGTATTTCAGTACAACACGGACTTGGAACAGTTTCTTGATTCTTGCACAGAGCTTGGAAATATCACCATTGACAGCTTACCACTTGAAAACTTTTACACAAACAAGATTTTTTGCATCAATAAAAAGTCAGAGTACAATGTGCGATCGGCGACTGACATGTCTACCTGTGCCATATTGGGTATATGCGAGTCGGCCGATGGGAAATTCGTCATTGCTGACCAAAAAAATCAGTGTGTGAAACTGCTGGATCAGGGCTTCAAGCTGATTGACAAACTACAACTACCAACCTCGCCGTTTCTCCTGTTTAAGACATTCCCCAACGAGATGGCGTTGACTTTAAGACAGCCTGGTTCTGTTACACAGATTCATTTCTTACGAGTCGACAAAGGGAAGATTGTAAAGCTCAATAAAATAGAACTTAACACGCTATGTAGCGGTATTGCGAGTCACCAAGGCGACATATTTGTGACCTCCGGTCCGACAGTGTGTCAATACACAATGGACGGGCATCTTGTGAAGAAATTGTATAACGAAAAGTCTAGAAGTTTCAGGGGTACTATGCGTCTTTTAAATACACACAGAATAAAATAACTACAAGCAACTGAATATATGCTAATAAAAGAGCTAACCCAATTTCAGCTAACCTGAGCACAACGTGCTGATGATGAGATCAGTGATATCCGTAGTCCGCCCATATCTGCGTCTGTCCGTCTACTTTTTCTTCGAACGAAATCTCCTAAATCGCTCGGTAGAATTCGACGAAATTTCAAAGGAACGTTCTTTGGGTTGTCCATTATAAAAATGGTTTACATTAAACTGTTCCCGTCGATTGACAAATTAAATAACGGGGGAATGGGGGGTACATAAGGCGTTATAAAAAATGAAAACGTAAACAATCTCTGAAACCGCAAGGCCAAGAGGTTAAATTACTCTATAAGGTCTGCTCAAATTATGCCACTTGGGGTAAAAAACGGGCCTCGCGCCGGGGGTCACCAGTTTTATACAGACTTATTTCGGGAATACCTTTACAAATCTTCTTGTCTGAAACTTTAAAGCCCAACACTTATATATTTGAAATATAGCAATATCTAGATGACAACTAACGTTTGTTCAGATTATTTCCCTGGGGTCAAAATTTGCTCCGCCCAAGGGGTCACACATTTTGCATACACGTCCATAAGACGTTATAAAAATGAAAACGTAAAAAATCTCTGAAACCGCAAGGCCAGGAGGTTAAATTACTCTACAAGGTTTGCTCAAATTATGCCACTTGGGGTAAAAAAAAAGGGCCTCGTGCCGGGGGTCACCAGTTTTATACAGACTTATTTCGGGAATACCTTTACAAATCTTCTTGTCTGAAACTTTAAAGCCCAACACTTTTATATTTGAAATGTAGCAATATCTAGATGACAACTACAACGTTTGTTCAGATTATTTCCCTGGTGTCAAAATTTGCTCCGCCTGAGGGGTCACACATTTTGCATACACTTATATATGGACTATGTTGAAAATAGTATTGTCTGAATCCGCAAAGCCCTAGGCCTATTTGGAATGTAGCATCAAAAACAGGTCCTCTACAAAAAAAAACACATCAAATTATATCTCTGGAATAAAAACTCTCCCCCTCCCCTGGGGAACACCACTTTTATATTGACTTACATAGAGCAAACTTTTATAAATCTTTTGGTCTGAAACCGCGAAGCCCGTGTTTGGTCTGTGATGTCATCTAGAGCTTCTCTGCAAAGTTTGTGCAATTTACGGTTATACTATTTAAATTTTCCCTCTCGAGCGAACACCAGTTTTGCATAGACTTAAATTGGGAAATGTTAAACAAATCTATCTTATCCAGAACGGCCAATCCAATGGCTTTCATTTTTGGCCTGTGGTATCTATAGATCGTCTTTGAAGTTTTGGTGCAAATTATGTCCATGGGGTCTCCTGTGGCCTCGACCCGGGGTCAAAAGTTTTACTTTGACATATAGTGGACATCTAGAGGTCCTCTACAAATCATGCCCATGGTTTGAAAACTGATCATGACACAGAGGTCACATTTGTAATATAACCATAAAGCAAAATAAATTTGATATGTATGATGTATCATCAAATGGTGGTCCTCTAAAAAGTTTGTTCACATCATGCCGTCTGGGGTCAAATTGTGCACGCCCCAGTAACATGATTTATATAAACTTAAATAACTTTAAAAAATATCAAAACTGACAACGGCAACAGGTGTTAACATTGGTAGGTATCATCGTATAAAGGCGGTCCTCTTCTAAATTTCAATGTTTGCGTTTCATTCAAAAGAAGCCCCAAACCAGGGTCTCGAGTATTATACAGTTTCTCTGGTAAGCATTCATTGATACACAAGGTCTATTTGTAACAAATACATTTGTGGGTACTTATAAATAGCTATCCTTTACAGTTATACTGCACTTGTTTGGTATATCTTCATCAAAATGAAAATTGTTCCTTTAATTTCGTGCTTTCCGATGGTTTACAGAGAAATATCAATGAATTAAAACTGATAATTCACCGTTTCAGTGAAAAATATCAATGCAAATTATCGTGTGTGTTTTTGACATCATGAGGTCATTTTTCCAGCGAAATTCGCCAGTTAAAATCTTTTAAATTGTAAACAGCCATTGTTACTGTTGTGAAGATTATGTTGTTTTTTACAGTATTGAGAAGCAAGTTGTTTTTATTTTATTCAAACATATGATAATTCGTAAATAATGCAAACTTGTTTGTGATGTACGTTAAAATAACAATATCAAGCGGTTTTTGAAGATTTGAATAGTGCAAACAGAAACCAGTCTAAATGAAAACGGTTTGGTGTGGCTTTTAACATATTTATGTGTATTCGTTGTATCGTGCACATGAATATTTGTAGGAGTTGGAGTGAGCCCTGATGGAAATAGGATCTATGTGATGGACAATGGCAGTGGCACAGGCGATCTCCTCACCCTGACCAGGGACGGAGCAGTCACAGCCACCCTCTACGATCCTCTATTCAGGAGTTCGTACATACCATGTAACATACAGGTGTCGAGCACAGGGAAGGTGTTTGCCTTTGGAGTCATAGGTGTAAGTCAAGTTGACACAGACGGCAAGAACGTTCTCAAGACCACAACAATGGATATTCCCTACCCTGGATCTGTCTATTTTAATGAAGACACGGGCAATATTATTGTTGGAATGTTGACTAATGACAATATCATTGAGTTCGAAACAGAAGTTTCCTGACGTTTCATCATTTACACATACACCAGAAGAAGCTACCAATAACATGTATTATAGTATTTCCATTTTATTGATTCCGCTATGATATGTATTGCATATATTAATATGTAACTTCATTTAACTTCATTGTAACAAATAGTCATCATAAATGCTAATGTTTTTGCCATGGAACTAATTTAAGTCATTTTTATATAAAAAACAGAACCTTTTTCCTATAAAGCAAAACACTCTATGTTGAGAAATACACATCTGATATATACACCACTCCTGTTTCTAGACTGAAAAGTGTGTTAAGAACTTAAAAGTGTATTAATTTTAATGAATTGAAAACAAACAATATAATATTTATAGGTATGATCCCCTAATCGAAATGCGTCGAATGAACAGAAAGTGAAACACAAACAGAACAAACGTTTATTAAAATAGAAAAAGTGTGATATTGCTTGCTTGCAGGTCTAAATATTCTATTAAGCTTGTGTTTTGTGTTGTGAATTGCAACTACTGTTACTTTATAACTTTATTATTTGTTTTACTGTCTGTTGAGCACTTGTATTTTGTTATCTTTGTGTGTTTCGTTTAATACACGTAAAATCAAATAAGGCGGATGCTCGCATTTCTTTTTCCTCATACGATCGCGCTCCAAAGCCTTTATCGACAAACAAATGAGTTGCGAAGCATAATTTGAGTTAAATTTCCACTACATACACATTTAATTGTTATGATGTTTGTATCTTACCCTCCTCCATTGTGTAGTATGCTGCGTTCAGAATATGTTCTTTAATGTCAGCAACGGACACCAATGTTCTAAATTAGTGGCTACATGTAGAATGATAGAGCTCTATAATTAATTGTTTTCAAATTATCGCGGAGAAACTCATGATTATATGACATGATCTCTCTCCCATCCCTGTCCCAACCCGGCTTGACATGGGGCCTTCAATAGAACCATTTAGTTAGGGAAACGAGTACATGACGACTAAACATGTGAAATGTTTAAGTTTTACAAATATTGTAAGTTAATCTATGATGGATAGTCATCGAAAAAATGGAAACCAAATGTGCCGACAGACAAACGGACAAATTGTCGTATGGACGGACGGACGGACATGGTTTATTTTGAAGGTTTTGACTTTTGCAAAGTATAAATATAGCGATAAATTTGAGAAATCAATTTAAGATAGTATTACAACTAAAAAAAGTAAACAAAAATCCATTAAATCCATTTGCATCAGCAAGCCATCATTGCGGACGGATAAATGGATGGATGGACACTCATTCATACTAACAGACATACAAACAAATAAATTATTTAGGTAACTTATAAGTAATGAGATTAAACAAATGTTCATAGTCGTGAATAATGCTTTAAAAATAAGATTGAATTCATTACTTTTGCAATCTGACTAAATGGAGCAGAATCCACAACATATCAACAAGTATCCACGTCATATAAAGAAGTATCCAGATAATAAAAAAAGAAGTAACCTTACCATGTAAAGTAACCACATCATGGACAGAAGTAGCCACATCGTATAAAGAAGTAACCACACCAAATGAAGAATCATCCACATAATGGAAAGAAGTAACCGCGTCATATAACGATTTAACCACACCAAATGAAGAATCATCCACATCATGGAAAGAAGTAACCACGCCATATAAAGAAGTAACCACACCAAATAAAGAATCATCCACATCATGGAAAGAAGTAACCACGCCATATAAAGAAGTAACAACGCCACATAAAGAAGCAACCACGCCAAATAAAGAAGTAACCACGCCACATAAAGAATCATACACATCATATAAAGAAGTAATCACACCAAATAAAGAAGTATCCTGACCAAATAAAGAAGTAATAAGCCAAATAAAGAATCATCCACATCATATAAAGAAGTAAACCCACCAAATAAAGAAGTGACCACGCCAAACAGAAGTGACAATGCCAAATAAAGAATCATCCACATCATGGAAAAAAGTATTCACATCATATAAAGAAGTAACCACACCAAATAAAGAAGCAACCACGCCAAATAAAGAAGTAACCACGCCAAAGAAAGAAGTAATCACGACAAATAAAGAATCGTCCACATCATCTAAAGAAGTATCCACACCATGGAAAGAAGTAACCACATCATATAAAGAAGTAACCAAGCCAAATAAACAATCATCCACATCATATAAAGAAGGAACAACGCCAAATAAAGAATCACCCACGGCATATAAAGAAGTAACCACATCTTATAAAGAAATAACCGCGCCAAATAAAGAATCATCCACACCATATAAAGAAGTAACAATGCCAACTAAAGAATCTTCAACATCATATAAAGAAGTAACAATGCCAAATAAAGAATCTTCAATATCATATAAAGAAGTAACCGCGCCAAATAAAGAATCATCCACACCATATAAAGAAGTAACAATGCCAAATAAAGAATCTTCGACATCATATAAAGAAGTAACAATGCCAAATAAAGAATCTTCAATATCATATAAAGAAGTAACCACACCAAATAAAGAATCATTCACATCATATAAAGAAGTAACAACGCCATATAAAGAATCATCCACGTCATAAAAAGAAGTAACCACATCATATAAGGAAGTAACCGCGCCAAATAAAGAAGTAACCACATCATATAAAGAAGCAACCACGCCAAATAAAGAATCACCAAACTCATATAAACAAGTAACAACGCCAAATAAAGAATTATCCACATAATATAAAGATATAAACACCAAATAAAGAATCATCCACATCCTATAAAGAAGTAACAACGCCAAATTAAGAATCATCCACGTCATATAAAGAAGTAACCACATCATATAAAGAAGTGACCACGCCAAATAAAGAAGTAACCACGCCAAATAAAGAAGTAACCACGCCAAATAAAGAATCACATCATATAAAGAAGAAACCACATCATATAAGAAGTAACCACAGCCTTTAAAGAAGTAGCCACGCCAAATAAAGAATTATCTACATCATATAAAGAAGTAACCACATTATATATATAGAAGTAACCACGCCAAATAAAGAATCATCCCCATCATGGAAAGAAGTATGCACATCATGGAAAGAAGTAACCACATCATATAAAGAAGTAAAAACGCCAAAAAAGAAGTAACCACGCCAAATAAGAATCACCCACATCATATAAAGAAGTTTCGACGTCATATAAAGAAGTAACCACGCCAATTAAAGAAGTATTCACATCAAATAAAGAAGTATCCACAGCCTTTAATAAGTATCAGTACCAAATAAAGAAGTACCCACGTCAAATTAAGAATCGTCCACATTATATAAAGAAGTAACCACATCATATTAAGAAATAACCACACCATAAAAGGAAGTATTCACATCAAATAAATAAGTAATCACGCCATATAAAGAAGTAACCACGCCATATAAAGAAGTAATCACGCCATATAAAGAAATAACCACACCATATAAAGAAGTTACCACGCTCAATAAAGAATCATCCACATCATATAAAAAAGTACCCGCACCATATAAAGAGAATAACAACGCCAAATAAAGAAGTAACCACGCCAAATAAAGGATCATCCACATCATATAAAAAAGTAGCAACGCCATATAAAGTAGTGACCACACCATATAAAGAAGTAACCAAATCATATATTAAGAAGTATCCATGCCAAATAAAGAAGTAACCACACCATATAAAGAAGTATTCACATCATATAAAGATGAATTCATACCATATAATGAATCATTAACATCATATAAAGAAGTAACCACGCCAAATAAAGAAGTTTTCACACCAAGTAAAGCAATATCCACTCCATATAAAGAAGTATCCACGTCATATAAAGAAGTATACACACCATAAAAAGAAGCATACACATCATATAAAGAAGTATCCACGCCATATAAAGAAGTAACCACACCAAATAAAGAAAATACCCACACCATATGAAGAAGTAACCACACCATTTAAAGAAGTAACCACACCATATGAAGAAGTAACCACACCATATAAAGAAGTAACCACATCATATAAAGAAGTAACCACATCATATAAAGAAGTATCCACGCCAAATACAGAAGTAACCACATCATATAAAGAAGTGACCGCACCATATAAAGAAGTAACCACACCATATAAAGAAGTAAACACACCATATACAGAAGTATCCAAGCCAAATAAAGAAATGACCACACACCATATAGTGAAGTATTCACATCATATAAAGCAGAATTCACGCAATATAAAGAATCATTCACATCATATAAAGAAGTAACCACGCCAAATAAAGAAGTATTCACGCCATATAAAAAAGTATCCACGCCATATAAAGAAGTATCCACACCATATAAAAAGTATTCACACCATATAAAGAAGTATCCACACAACTATAACAAGAAATGACAGAAGTGCTTTCGCCAAGTTCAGGTGCGATGTAGCACCCTTAAAAATTGAAACTGGCCGTTACAAAGGAATTGTTTTAGAACAACGAACATGTTTTTACTGTAAAACTATGGTGGAAGACGAAACCCACGTTTTACTCCAATGTCCATTGTACAATACCTTGAGAAATGAAATTGTATTAAAAGCGACATCCATCAATACTGATTTCAGTTCATTTTCAGTGCCTGATAAGATTTCATTCCTACTCTCCGATGAAAATATGGTAAAATATAGTGTCAAAATCTGTCATGAAATACTAAGATTAAGACGTAACTACATATATAAATAATGAATATTGAATTGTATTATTATGTTGTTGTAAATATTATATATTCATATCTATAGATATATGTGTGTATATGTTGTACATACAAACGTAGATACATATTTTATTTATTATTTTACCTATCCTATTATTGTTTAGTAATATTGTTTAATATGACGTAGGTTCATACATTTTATAGTCTCTCATTACTCTATTAGAGGGGTTTTATGCATGAACTTGTTTAATTTGCAACATGTTTTATATACCATGAATGTATAAACGTGAGACTCAAATAAACTTTCAGCCTGTATGTCTGTCCTTAAAGAAGAAACCACATTATAAAAATAAGAAACCACGCCAAATAAAGAAGTATGTCGTTTTTCTACGTTCGACGTTCAACTCATAATGCATCATTTTTCATATCGCCAGTCAACAGGAAGTGGCAAAGTGTATTAGGTAAGTAGTGTATTCATACGGCCCGGACAACATAATGCTACAATACTAAATTTTAAATACCTCTACTTACTCAATATTACCAACAATAAAAACGGTGCGACTGTAATCTGATGTTTACGAGACATCGAAGATTCACAATCTCATTGTTAATCTGCACATGTCATTAAAAAAATTAAACATGCTGTTCCTTTCAATTTCATAAAACTTGTTGATACGCGGGCTTTTCTGTGAGTATATGATAAGGTATGTTTAGCAAGTTATATGAGAATAAGCCTAGGTACTTTCTCGAACTTAACTGTTAACATTTTATGTTTGTATTTTATGTACAGTTTATTAACTATTTATTCTTCTTTGCTCGCATAACCGATGCAGAAACCGATTAGATCACGTTTTCTATTTACTTGCACAGGTGTGCAAAACTTAAGATGCACATACCTGTCAAAAATATCACAGTGTGCCAACTTTACAAACGTAACTAACTAACTACAGCCTTTCAATTTTGGGGTTGTGAACAGTTTACACACACAGCCTTTTTCAGAGTCTTCAACATCATCGTCAGAATTGTCGGATTCAGAATGAGTATCATTCAAGACATTTGAAATGTTCGTAAAAGAGATACCAGGTTTAGGCATTGGGTTTGTAGATGTTGTTGGCGTTGAGGTTTTATTTATTTATTTCATTAATGATTAAACTCATGCATTTTCAAAAGGCCCGAAACACGAGACGTCCATGGGTTGAAGTATGTGGCTACAATGGGGCGGTAGACCGACTAGAATTATATGATTTGATTTTGCCCATTCAATCAAACTTGTTTAAATATGGTTACTTACTTAGTTACAGAGCGGAAACGAAGTCCGAACAAACCGACCCACTCAATTACAAACCTTCCCAGGGACGGACGGTGCTACTTCTATATGCCCTCCTCCTTCGGGTGCATGAAACCATTTTCAATTGTGCGAGTTAAAACCACAGGTGTTTGGCGCGTGGCCAAGTCACTTGAGCACTATCAATATGTCATAAAACAACATTTTGCATCACTTTGACAAAAAAATATGATATAATATGTTTATATGAATAATTGTTTTGTCAAAGTGATAAAAAATGCTGTTTTCTGACATATTGATATTGCTAAAGTGACTTGGCCACGTACCCAACACCTGTGGTTTTAACTATTGTGAAAATTGTGTTTCGTCTGTGGAAATGGGGAAAAGTTAAACAGTATTTGAATAAAACAACAAAGATGATGAAGTTTTCAACGTAAACATGTTGTTTAATAATAATTCTTAAGTAAATATACATGTCGAAATGCATCTTCCGTCTGGTTTATATACACTATTATACACGAAGAAAAGTACATCTTTGCAACATGGAACAATGCTAATCATAATTGTGTCGTGTTCTGAGAGAACTGGGCAATTTGCAATTGCGTTAAGTGTCGTCCCAGATCAGCCTTTGCAGTCCACACATGCTAATCAGGGACGAAATTTTCCTCCTAAACTGGATTTTCGCTAAGAAGAGACATCGTTTAAACGAAAAATTCCATAAAAGCGGAAATTGTCGTCCCTGATTAGCCTGTGCGGACTGCACAGGCTAATATGGGATGACAATTTACGCATAATCATTATGCCCAGTTTTCTCAGAACACGACACAATTTATAAGGAACAAATCATACGCTGACCATAATTGAGTTTTGTATCGGGTCTTAAAGGGGCCGTCCAACAGATAAAGCGTCGTATCGACGTGAAACGATATTTTGGGAAACTACGATGATTGCTTATTTAGCTAAAAAATACATCCGCTACAAACATGAGCGTGGATGGTCGAGTGGTCTAGGCGGGTAACTTTTTACTCCAGGAATCCGGGGTCAGTGGTTCGAGCCCTGTTGAGGGTTACTTTTTTCCTTTTTTAAATTGTATTCTTGGGTTTTTTTTACTGGAGATTTTTAGTTCAAATGCTTAAATTTATCAATATAAAGCATTTAACATATTTAATGACAAGCTTCATTTCATGCCAAAATCTGTTGGACAGCCCCTTTAACATTCGTTTCACGTTAACACTTTGAAAGGATAATGTCATGCATACCAAAAACACGCAAAAATAGTAATGATGCAATATGTTTAAAAAAATCGCCGATATATAGACAGTTTGATCGTATTGGCCATATACATGTTAGACAAAATTAATTGACTTTGTATAGTGAAATCATGATAATTAATCCATTGAATATATTAATATGGTCAGGTTGAAATAACCCTCAATAATTTTGCATTTTACACTCAACACTTGGTATACGAAAGGAAAAAACAACAAATGCAACATCATACAAAAACTGAATTTAAATATAAACCCATCAACTTTAACTCTTAATACGTACAACGGTAGTAATTCAATTAAATAAATAACATAATATTAAATCATCGCACAAACATGTCTATTTACTACATATATAACATGTTTAAAAAGAAAACTACATAATGTGATTTTATATAAAAAATACACTTTTACATACATATGTATTCAATACTTCAAAAATGTTGAACTTCAACGCGCCCGCTATATAAATAAATATAAACCTGCAAGTAACGTGATGTAATAAACGTTGTTAAAATAGCACACGCTATAAAGTCGTGAAAACCCTCTTCACAAGAAACTATCAGTCAAAGAAAATCAGTTTAATAAATAATCTAAAATTATATGACCATATGGTTAGCATGTTGCAATGATATAACTCAGTGAAACACAGACCATTTTGTATGACATTTAACCAAGAAATGAGACAAAAAACTATAATTCCGAGATTTATGTCCTTCAAATCATATATTCTCTGTGGATTATAATCGTTAATCGCTAACCATCAGTGAGTTCGTTTACGTTATGTGGACATCTGTAAATAAATGCCTGTGTTGTCCATATACGCGTTTGCATGTCTGTTATGTTCAACTGTATCAGAGGTCAATTGTTAACATACAAATGTAAGTGGGGAAAATACTCTTACCACAGATATTACCATCCAGGGCAAACGCCCGGTGCTTTATCTTTGCATCATCAAACGTGATAATTGTCTTAACGCTAATTCATGGGGATAAAATGAAGAGTGCAAAACTATATGTTCATCTTTAATTTAAGTCATTTATATGAGACGTTACACGGAGACAACAATTCAAGTTATGTTGTACAGAAATACACAACCTGCGTTCATTGAACTGTTACACAAAATCGTGCACATGAGAAATACCCGGGTTAAAAATATAAACATAAATTTTATAATAAATGTGTACATGCCCTAATATTTAATTTTGGAACAGAACTAAATCTAATGTTTTAATAAATAACAATTGGTAGTATATAATTTTTTACACAACTATAACATCAAAACGTAAAAAAAATCATTTAAACAACCGTATGGCTTCATGCATAAACCAGAATTCACAACCATTCAATGAACAACATTTGCGGAGCAATTAATTTAATGGTAACGTATAAATCGCATGTAACTTAATTCAATAAAGGACAATATTACCAGCGAACTTATTATCAAGGGAGGCAATTCATACACACCTATCAGACTCCAACAAAGAAAGACAACCCTAACGATGTAAATATGGCGTCGTTTGAAAATGTGACACTGAAATATGACTGTATCAAATATCCAAATGACATAAAAAAGATGAGCAAAATGTTTCAGAAAATACTCAACATATGAAACAAGCAACCAGACACGATAGGGTAATACAAATAAACGGACAATATAAATGCATAACCAAACTTTTTACATTGCATACAGACAAAATAACAGAATAAGGATTTTTTTTAAGATTAAATGGTTTTTGTTAGAATTTTGGTGTTTATCCCTAACATAAAGACCGCTGCTGTTAAAAAAATCTGTAATATTTGCGTATTACTTCGCTTACCTAAAAAAATGACATTAAAGCAAAAAAAAAACTACAATTCAAGCTGTAAATACATTGTTCATATAAATGGTAAATTTCACAGGAAAAGTCCAAAACAAAAAAGTCCTCTATTGTATAAATAAAATTATATTTAATACATGCGCTATGCTATAAAACTAAAAAAAATCAAAACCAAAAATGACAATGGCACACGAATTTGTTCAATATTTTAATAATTCATTTATGAGAATTAAAAGTTAACTGTAAGACACGAACTTCTAATTCAAATTTTGTTAAACATTTACTGAGAAGTTAACATGTGCTTAACCCAAAAAGGGTGTCTAGACGTGACCTAATGTTAAATGTTCCTAAACAAACCTTATCCAATAATCAAGTATTTATAGTGCTACAGTTTTATTAATGTTTTACAAAAAAAAACTTAAGTACATAGAATGACATAGTCATTTTAATATATACCAAAACCATTGTTTTTTATCTTTTCCCATAGGTTCATAAGTTGCATACTACCTTAAATATTTATGAAAAACACTCAAACTTAAGTACCTGTAAATAGAATTAACAAAGTTTACTTTATGGTGCAACAAAAACACCTGGAGTAAATAAATTCAACTTGTCATACATGCAGTATCAATTTAAACCTAAAGCGTACCGAAAAGCTCTGTATAGGAGTCACATAGTTAAGTTAGTGTAAAGGCGTGACAGTTAAATTTAAATTATAGGGAACCAAACAATCTACAGTTTAAAAGTGACATGGTAGCTGTATTATAACATAGTATATAGAAATCAGCAAACACAAAAATGAAAACTAAAATTCTTTCGACTGAAGCGGACAAATACGTGACATATGAGGAAAAGTAAGAAACAAATACAGCATTAACTGTCAGAGTGTCACAAACATGATAAAAGCATGGTAATAACATGCTTAAACAAGCTCAACATGTAAACATAAAATACCGGACTAAAAGCCTGGGGACATCTTAAATATCTTTGAGACATAATGGCAAAAATATGTGTTTTAATCAAAAGTTGCCAGATTGTTTTAGAATAGTTTCATTTAACGGCAAAAATACGTGTACATGAAAATTGATAAAAAGATTTAGAAAAGTGGACATTTGATTATTTTGAAAAATATTAATACAATGATTATTTCGTCAATATAAAATATGCTGAAAGAAAAGAAAGACTAAATGTTTCATCCAACATTCAAAAGAACAGTTGCATTCAAAAAGTATAATTACAACCGGTAATATAATAACATGCATGTATACAATCCAATTTTAAATGCTCCGTTAAGTTAAACATTTTCGAAATGAAAAGATGTTATCTAAATTATCTTTAAATTCTGAATACTTCAAAGATTTTCTGAACTATATGTTCGATTTAACCGCTAAAATTGCTTGAAAAAAAGACGAAATTTAAAAACCAACAGAAGTCGTCCGGGAATAATTACAGAAATATGTTACATCTGAAAAGGTATAATTACTACAACAGACATCGTGCATGACTTAATTATTTATGACAAATGGTTAGCTCGGCTCAAAACTACTTTAAATCAAATTGAAAATACCAAGACTTCGCACAGTTAAGCGTTAAGCAATTAAAATGCATCCAAGTTGTATATATTTCGCGTGTTGAGAGCGAAACAGCTCTATATGCGTTACGATTCTCTCTCAGATACG
This sequence comes from Dreissena rostriformis, assembly GCA_007657795.1. Classification (NCBI taxonomy): domain Eukaryota; kingdom Metazoa; phylum Mollusca; class Bivalvia; order Myida; family Dreissenidae; genus Dreissena; species Dreissena rostriformis. Next base: position 43,317 of record VMBQ01000140.1, read on the forward strand.
ATCGTTTCGCACTCAACCATTTAAATTGTCGGGATACAGCGATCTGCCATTGAACACATTTTTTTCGAGTTTAACAATGTTGTAATTACGAATTGAATGTAGATACTGATCACAAACATGCCAGTCCGCTGGCAAAATTATCACGAACACATTGCCAACTATTCAATCGTGATCCCTATAGTGCACAGTTCTGTTATGCGCTATTGTACAATGCATTTTTGTAGCAACTCAGGAATTTAAATGCGATATTCACATAGTGCAAATGTTGGAATGAACATTTTGATTTAAGCGAGAATACGACACGGTGTCCCTTATAGGTCTTAACATATTTAATTTCATTAAACGTATGCAGATGTTACATTGTCCCGAACTTAAATAGCATATGTCTACCAATAATTTTAATTAACGTAATAAGCAACCTATTTGGACGAGATAAAAGTAAGAATGGAAATTGCAATTAACATTCGAGCGCAAAAACACGGTTATTTTGAAAACCACCGTAACATGTCGGTCATATCCTAATTAAGAAGTATATAAATTAACCAATTACGGCAGAATAAGATTTTGTTGCGATAATTTTAATAAACCTATACTTACTTACATTTTTATTTTCATATATACGAATAAACCATACTGATAAATAAATGTTACCAAATCGAAACGTAAATAAAAATGTGCACCCATAGACATTCAATTTTACATTTCGCTAAACATATCTTTCATGTAAATGGCTTACTTCTGTAAATAAGAGTTAAAATAATTCAATAAACGATCATGTTCAACGCCATTGGCGAAATACGCAAATGTTCATATAGAAACCCCAATGTGGGACATAAAATAAGTTTGTAAACCAGTTGGAAATCTTTCAATTTATCATCTTATTTAGAGGAAAAAACTTCATTGAAATACCTTATCATGTACAGTAGGTTTCGTAATTTGTATATGTAAAGTTAGAATAGTACTTCATATATTAAAGAAATTCAGATCAGTTTTTAGCAATAGTGAGATGCACGACTAACCTTAGTTTGCTTTTTTTATGAAAATTAAATGTTACGGTACACCTAAATCATCAATTTAAGCTTGTGTTAAAGGTTTAAGCGTTGGATAGATCGATTCGAACTTAGAAATAACGGAAAATGCATGCAAAAATGTACATGGTAAGATAAGAAGATAAATAAACTAGACTGAAGCTAAACAAGGTCTGAATAAACTGGTTTGCCGACAAGATGAAAACGGTATAAACGACTTTTGACAGCATGTATTGTACACAAACATTTTGTTCTAAAACTACGGTAGTAATAAATTACTTCAATAAGTATCATGACGGTTTTGTTATCAACCGCGTATCTGGTCGCAAACAAGTGTATTCAGTATCAGTTAAGCTGTATCAACTTAAGTAAATATAAAATCAATATAGCAGCAGACGACAGTGCTGTGTGGGAACGCAAAAGTTTCGACATCAATGTCGTCTGCGCGCAATATTGATTTGGGTGATTTCGCTGCATGTGTATGACCATATTTTCACAAATAATATTTGTCACACGTGTTTGCTCAATAGTATATCATATGTCACATTTAAAGTATAGAACGCATGATACAGACGGATCAGAAAATAACATGATTGTATCAGATATCAAACCACTGGATCATGTACGCGATCACAAATTTCACAGAAAATTTGTCATGTGTGACATACACAAAAAAAGTCTAAAATGTAAACAAAAATCAAACCTGCTCGTTATGAGATCCTATTATTAACAAAATGTGATAAATATAATGTGTGAAAACTATGGCCTTTAAAACGGCTGCAAAAAACTAATAACATTACAACATAACTTCCGGCTGCAAATTATTCGATAAATTCGGAGTGCTTCCGTTCGCTTCGTCCTCATCGAATACACCGAGTTCATGGAATAGATCCGGGTCTCTGATCCACTCAATTTCAGGTTCCGCTTCCGGCATGATCACGCACATAAACTTCCTTCCGGTTCGACTGTCCATCGGGTAGATAATCAGAGGACTGAAATGCTTCGCGTCCGACACAAAATCGATTAACTTATTGTACACATCCGGGAACTTATGACGTAAACTTACACCACGATTGCGTAACTTCCGCTGAATATTTATGAAACACAATTCCCGCGTTTTTCGCCCATCGAAGTCGTCTGCATGTTGGTTCCCTGGAACGGCCGTTAGAATGAGTGTCGACGGGATATCGGAGTGTTCTTGCTTTGGATGCATGTGAGCCGGGCTAAGTCTCAATTTGGCACATTTTTGAATAATCGAGTCCATTCGTCGCGGTACCGGTCTTTCCGGTAACTGAAACGGAATCACTATGGCGACGTGAATGACATACTTTAGTTCCGGGTTATACTTTTTGCACGTGTCACTGAGTATTTCCAGCTTCGAACCGAGCATTTCCGCGTTGGGTAGTTCCTTGAGAGGCACGTAGATCGGCGGCACGCACAGATAGTCCATACCGTAGTTCAGGAAATCGTCTGCGGAGCTGATGTCCGGAAACGCGAACACGACGCAGCCGCGACCCTGGGACAGGTACCCGCGGCGCGCAATTCGCGAACACTGGTACTGTAAATGTGTCTGTTTGTTAATATGCTTTATCACATGTTTACACGCACTGTTTAACTTGCTAAACACACACACGACCTTGTGAGCGGACCAGTCCGTCTTGCGACAGGTTCTGCTACAGTAATATGTAAAACAACTATGACACGATTTAAAGTACTTCCGGGCCTCTTTGAGGTTAGTTTCGCGCTGGCACTGCGGCGCCTCACACCGAACCAGCACGTATTCCGACTGAATCGCCTCTCCGTCACAGTTCCCGTTGTCACTAAAAGTCCCGTCTTTTCCAATCTGCGCACTTACATGTACAGGAAACGGAAACACGAAGCCAGGAGGGGTATCTGGGGTTTCGGCGCTCCTCAGAACTATTCGGCCATTTTCGTTGACTTTCATTCGACCCGTCGTGTAGCCATCTAGTAACAGGAGACCGTCGAGAACGTCATCGATGGGCGCGCCGCCGCGAAGTCGACTGTGCATGTAGCCGTTCTGAACTTTGTTGTTATAAACATTGGTAAGGATCACGCGAAGATCGCCGGCGCTGTCCGCCATATTGGGACTTGAACCGCTGAGGGAATGGTGATTGACTGTCATGACCGGAAATCTGAAAATGGCGTCCTTTTCTTGCAGCTCGTCAAGTTGTTCGGCAAATCCGTTCTCCAAAATACTGCTATACCGTCGTTTCTGTAAAAATTCAAATAAAGTTTCGCCATCAATTTTAGCTTTATACTCAAGAGCATGCAACCATGTAGGGGGTGGGGTATTGTCAATAGTGTCAGTGTTTATTGTATATTCGCCATAGTATCCATCTAGGCTATCAATGTCCTTACCTTTTTTGCTTTGCGTGCTTTCCGTTTGAGCACTTTCTGGTGCCGGTGTCGTCATTTTTGTGACGTAAGAACCGGGCCTTCTGAATCTAAATTGGGGCAATGCGGCCCTAAAGCCAGACTTTTTACCTGTGCTAGTGCTCGATTTATTATTAGTGCTAGGGGTAGTTCCATTTTGACGATTTAATTCGTTTTTGTGCTCTTGGGATTTATCATTTGCTTTATTGAGTTCTTGAGTATTAACTTTCTCTTGTGTTTTACTCACATACGATTCATCCGAGAAATGCACTTGCGTTTTCCTAGGGTTTTGAACAGCGTCATCGTGTCCGTAATTATCACTCACAATGGGTTTTCTTTCAGGAATAGGGGGAGGGGGAGATACGGTCCTTTCAATTTGAACAGGTTTTTGATTTTCAGAACGAACTACAGTCTCGTGCGTGACACACATTTCTTCAAATCGCACTTTAGGTTTTTCTTTAGTTGGAGTAGAGACAGTCTGTGAGTTGGTGTCTTCCTGCGATTTTCTTTCAAACATTTCGCGTAACTTCGCAAACGGCACTATCGTTATAGGTTTCAGTTCTTTCCTGTTGTCTATTTTCCTAAATTTCTCACTAGGTAAGCTAACCGTGGGAGGAGTATTGTGAATAGGGGAGCGCTCAGGGGTAACAGGCAACATTGGGGCGCGTAGCAGGCGCGTGGAGGTGGGGGTTGTATGATTAGGGGTCACGCGCTTCTGAATAATCACTGCATTTGACCCCGGGGTCACGGACGGGGACGGAGATGTCGTCATACTCGGATAGTAAGCTGACGACCCGAGAGTGGACGTCGAGCCGACTCGGCCCGCATAGGTAAACAGGCTTTGCGTGCTCCCGCTACGCGAAAATGACGATTTCTTAAACCAATCTGGGACATGTAACTTCGAAAGAGAGTTCGAAACCCTGAGCTCATTGACTGAGGGAGTCTTTTGTAATTCCCCTGGCTGTCCTAACTCATCCGCGAAAACATCGTCTAAATTTGTCTCTAAGGTTTGCAAACTTTTCGACTTAGGAACCTGTCTACTCGCGAAGCGTCCTTTCCCATGCTTCCTAGGCAACCTCTGCGCCTCGTTGGCTCCGACTAGCGCACTCATGCTTGCAGCTCTTCCCAAAGGATACTGAAACGAAACAAACGCATCGTGTAAGGACTGCGCATGCGCGTCGACGTCGTAACTGACGTCAGCGTCTAGGTCGGTTTCGTTTACGGACGACACGGAGCCATATCGTAACAACTGTTCGAACATATTTTCTAACGACTTTGTCGTGTGGCGAATTTCCTCGCGTTTTTCGGGCGAGAATATACAGTTTGCGTGTAATTTGTGATGGTCGGCGCGTTCGAAACTTGAGTTCGCACTATTTAATCGTGAACGATAGAGTTCTTCGAAGTTTCGCGGGGAGGGGAGGGGGAGAGAATGCACGTTTTCCATGCTGGTGTTACTTCCGTATGACATATTCCAGAGCGACATTTCTGTCGGCAGGCTTTCCGTTGATTGAAGTTCGCGCTCGTGACGTTTCAAGTACTTCCGGGGCGTTGATGACATCAGCGCCGTCCTCTGACGTAGGAACTTCCCTTCGAAGCTATCGCTAGGTGAGGTGAGATTTTCTGAACTGAAGAATCGCTCCCTGGCCTTTTGAACTTTTAACCTCGACACAGGCGTTTGAACATCCGGCAGATTAATCACAACGGGAACAAAGTCACCTGACACCGGTTGCTGCAAAATCGACGTGTATTTCTTAAGTTGCTGTTTGTTGATTCTTCGTTTTACGCTGGACCGAGTGTCCTGGCCTTTGGGTCTGTGAAAATCCGACGGCCTAGTCAGAGGCGTCCGCACGACTCTGCTTGACGCGGGTGACGTCACGTGGTCACGTGGTGAACGTGGCGAATACGTCTCTTGCAGGCTGTTATAACTCTCCTCAAAACTGTTCAAAGAATCGTCGTCGGATAAGCCACTAAGCGAACAGGACCCGATAGACAGAGATTGCCCTTCAGAATTAAGACTTTCTTCCAACTCGGATTTCACAGAATCATCGTCGTTATTGGCAATAGTTAAATGAATATCCACGGCACGACGTTTTGACGCCTCATTTGCACAAATGTCCGTATTTCCAGCTTTATCAATGATATATTTATTTTCTAAACTGTGATCATGGTCGGCTCGCAACGGTCTAACTTCTGCTGGTATGTCACTATGTTTATCACGATATCTTCTATCTGGAAATTGTCCAATTTCGGAGTTATTTCTACTACTGTTGAGATTTTCAGTTTTTGGCAATGGTACATCGTCGACATTGTTCAATACTGACAGGGGTTGTATTGATTGTAAATTATTTTGCAATAATTGCCCATTGTTTGAACCAGCATTGTTACGTTCATGTATTGCAACCGCGAGATTCTCTATTGCGTTTATTCTTTCGCCGATGTTTTCATAATTATACTTTCGAGTTTTAGTATTACCTATTGGATAATTATCGCTTCGAGTATTGGAACTTACGGAGTCTTTTGGAGATCTGTGATCAACTTTTTTAATTGACCTCAGCTGTGTATTGTCTTTTTCAGTGTTACGGTGGTCATTGTTCTCAAAGAAATCCGTATCGTAACGCTTATCGGTTGAAGATATCGCCGTATTTGACGCGGTATTATCCGTATCGCGTTTCAGATAATCGACTGATTTGGTATTTAAAGTGTCAGTTGGTTTTACACTGCTTTGTTTTTCATAAACGAGGCTATTGTCTATGTGAACACCTTTTTCTTGCCTACTCGGCGATTCTTCTGGGTTACTATCCGAATTTCCGTTTAATCCGGACGCTATTGCACCTTCATGTTTGAACAAATTTCGCGACTCTCTTTGACTAGAACTATACACTGGCTCATTTAGCAAGCCATCAATGAATGTCTCATATATACACGGCTTTTCTTCACTCGAACGTACACTGTTTACATCACTTACGCGCGATGATGTAATGTTTTCAGTATCTGCACTACAACCGACGTCGGTTTGTTCATCATTTAGCACATCATCGATATTTGTTTCTCGTTTTGGGTTTGCAGCTTTAGATCGGCGTGGTTCAACAGACGGAAGTGACGTCGTCGTAACGCCGCTTTTTATTACGTCATCGATGTTGGTCTCCTTTTTCGGCTGCAACTGTGGTTGATTCGGATCATTAATAACGACGTCGATGTTCGTTTCAACTCTAGAGTTCCTTGCAAGCGGTGGCAACGACTTAATTCCATGGAAACGTTCACGCTGAATATCTCCATTCGTCACTGTAACCTCTGCGTCATCGTTTACTACTCTTTCGTTAATTAAAACGTCAGTATAGCCATTCACTTTTGCTTTAATATTTTGTTCAGTTTCAATATTTGAATGCACAATAGAGTGTTCATCTGAATCCGAAACGCGCACATTATTGGTCACGTTGTCCGATTTTTGCTCAGAAATACTATTAAAACCACTGTTGAAGACCTCAGTGCCCAATATAATGTCACTCTGAGTCAAGCTCTCAATCTGTTCCGTTAAGCTACAAACAGTATCAAGCTGTCCATTACTACTCTCTAAATTATTCACGTCTTCCTCACCTAATATGTCCATTTTATTACGCTGGATATCGATTTCAGATTGAGACTCAATATTGGTAACCAATTGGTCTACATCGATTGATGCCAAATCGCCGGTTTCGGGTGGCGAAGGTTGAACAAAATCCAGATCGTCTGGAAACGGTATGTTTTCTACAATATGGCTAAAATCACTATTAATGATGTACTTTGAAAAATCAATTTCTGGTCTTGTCCAAGTTTCATCTCCATAATGGCTTTCTTCGACTTTTCCCGGGTCTGACAACGCGGCGTCTTCGTAACTGCTGCTTTTAGCTGACGGTGACTTGCGGTGCGCGCTTTGAATGGGTAAACTTTCAATTTTCTCATGATCAGCGGCCTTAATCTCGTCGTCTTCAGATGTAATCGGCGATAGATGGTCCGGGTCGGTCCTTTCCGTAAAATAGCCCCGCCTTTTAAACTCGGTACTAACGTTTTCGGTGTGCGAAAATTTGAAACCTCGCGCGTCCTCGCTCAATGCATGGGAGACAACCGCGTCGCCGTATTCTTGCGACAGGCCGATGGAGTTAAGGTTCGTGAACGTTTCGAAGTTTCGCAGCTTCCCTTCGTCGTCGCTGGAAGAGGAATCCGCGTCACGTGACTGTTCGTTAATGACGAGGAAGAAGGAGTCGTCGTCGCTGTCGAGATTGAAGTCCGCCAGGTCGTTTGGGTCATACTCGCGCAGCGGCGGATCGGAGCTGTCAGAGAACCCGCCGTCGGACCCTTGGTGGTCGTCGTCGGCATGGTCGTAGACGTCGATTTGTTCGTCACCAGCGTTACCCTCGTCGCTGTGAAGATTATCGTCATCATCATTAGTGTTGCTGTTGTCGTAGTCGTCGTGATGTTCGCGGGGGTTTACAATAGAGTCCGAACTTGTCGCGTGCCCGTTTAGTTCCTTCTCTGCGTCTGAGGGCGCGACAGGTAAAGACTCTACGGACGAACTGTCAGAACCGGAACTAATTGTTAAATCATTGAGACTGTCTAATACTTCACCGGCTTTGTCAAGATCCGTAACGCCTTGACCCATATATTCTCGATCTGAACTACTTTCGGTATCACTTTGGCTCTCTGTGTTTGCGCTCAATAAACTATTCAAACTGTCATTAAGAAAACCGCTGACTAGGGAAAAGTTATCGTATTTATTGCCGCTGACAAGATTTGATTCGAAAAATATCGGTAAATTGTTGCACGCTGGAGACACGGTTGTATTAGATCTATTTCCCGGGAAGACGTATTGATCCATATTGCGACTTTCACTTTCATTAGATTTAACGCTAAGCACCGTTATTACCGACCCACTGCTGCACGATTCGGTGTCTGAAAACGCGTCCGCCATATTGTCAAGCGCGCACGTGCGCACGGGTGAAGGTGGCAAACTGTCGTCGGACAAATCTGAAATCTTGGATTCATCTTCAGTGAGTTTTAATTTCATTCTATTGGGTTTATTGTTATTATTTGCACCTTTCACTGTTGTTATTTTATTCAACACCTGTGTGTCTTTGCTTATCACACTTGGCTCAGTTCGGACATTTCTGGTTTCATGAACCACCAGGTAATCGCTCACGGTCCCCGACTGATTAATATTCATGTCACAATCCCGCTGCAAATCCGGTGAAGTATTTTTCATGTCAGATTTCGGTAAGCATTCAAGCGTTAAATTACATTCAACCGTGTTCGCATGGTCGGGTTTCAAATGAAAATCATTTTGTACAGACTGCGTCATTGTTAAGAAATCGGTTGCAGAAATTTGAGAATGTTTGCTACCATCGTTACTATTAACGTGCGAGCTATTAACATTGTCTGCTGAATTATTCTGTTCACAAACAACCACATTGTCATTTATTAACAAGTCTAAAGCGCGTGCTGTTCGTGCAGCTTGGAAAGACGTATCACATTCATTTGTATCCCTAGCGTAATCATCTTCATCACAACTTGAAGAAATACTCGCACTGTCTACAGGTTGACGGTTACTACTCCTTTTGTCATGCGTTGAAGTGACGTCATCACTTGCGTCCATTTCGTGTTCTTCCATAATGGTGTCTAATGTGGTAACCCCGTAAAATGACCCCGCATTTGCGTCGTCGTCGGAGGAGGAGGAATCTGAGTCCGACACCTGGATTTCGTATTCATCTTCCTCGTCACTCGAATCCATCCGGTCACTATCGCTGTCCGGATATAGGTCAATGTAGCCGCTGTCACACCCGGTGTCTTTATACTCAAAATTGGCAAACCGCTGCGAGAACGGGACAGTTTGGCTTTGATTATTATTTGTAACTTCAATATTTAAATTAGCGGCGGACATGGGGTTTAAAGAATTATCACCTGATTCCGAATTATCATAAGGGGATTTAAGAGACCTAGGAGAGACAAAATCTCGGACGGTGCGGCGCGTAACAATAACGTCATCGTGCTCGACCCCTGTTTCTTCCTCCCATTTGTATTCGTCCCAACTGGTCAGCGTGTCCACTGTCATACTGTCGTCTGGTGTTGAAACGGATGACAAGTTTTCGTCTGACGTCGGCTGCTCGCAATCGCCCCGGGGCTGTTGTTGCGCGTATATTGGTATCTGTTGATCATGCAGAATAAATTCGTGTTCAACTGGCTGATCAATATCTGGTAACCTTGATTTTGAAACCTCGGACGAGCGGTGTGCATTATGTTCATCGTCGCTTATGTCAATATCGTGAATGCCTGCTGGTGAAGCAGACGAATTCGGCCGATTAGCAGGCGACATCGCAGATCTGCTTTCATCGCCATAATGCTTAGGTGGCGATGTGTTTCTTAGTGCACGCGCCCCTGCTGCACCCGAATTCCGACCACTTGCCTCTTCTTCCTCCGCCAACAGCCGCCACGAAAACATGATGGTGATGATGGTTGCTATGGCGGCGGTCAGAAACCTTTCAAACGCCCCATCCGGCACACCACCCCCTGACGGCAATCTATCCATCCTCTTGATGTTTACCACTCCAAAGATGGTATGTAAACATAAACACGGATTTACCTGAATAAATTTATCTACGCGATACACATTCCCGTATTTATTCAACTGATCCCAAGAGCTTTTAATCAATTTTATTATCAAAATTTACACCGATAGAGCACTATTCACATGTATATTCCATTTTTTGAGCACATCTAGGTAAACACTACATCCAATTTAGGCCCGGTTCTGCCATGTATTTTCCCGAAACGAAAACCACTGTATGCTACGTTGGTCTATGTATATCGAGCAAAAAGTATGGCCTCTCTCTATACCATACATAGTCGATAAAACCAATGAGACATTCCTGTTTAGCCACGTGACACAATAAGCTAAAAATAGACTATTAAAGCTGTCACTCGAGGGGAAAATAACATTAACGCATGGTTTGCGGTGTTGAAAACAGCGTCGGTTGTATACAATTTAAAAGGGTTTATACATTTAACAGTCTGAATGACTGTGTTTTTCAGCGCTTTGTAATTAAATCTCCATGTTTATCGCAGTTAGATTGAAATCTAAACGGTATACACCGCAAATTTGGTGTACTAAATTACAAGTACGGTACTCTATTGAAGTGGTACTTTCACACAGTTTCTAGTAATACATGAAGTAATTTCATATCATTCAAGCGATTAAATTCCCGTTTTAAATTCGCAAATCGATACCGAGATAAGGGCATGAATAGGAAATGCGCCTATTGTTTTCTCGAGTTCTGATAATGCGTATTGTCTAATTATCGAGGTCGCGCGGCGGTCGCGATATGGCTCCGCGTGCAATAGATATGGCAAAGGGAAATGATGATATAATATAGTTGACTCGATAAGCTGCAAAAGAATCTATAATACTGTCAATATTGATAGTTTATCGAACGATAAACTCGACTAAAACTTTAAGTAAATAAACAACAATGAAACTTGGCGCAAGCTTGATATATTGGTGACAAATGTGTTCATTAATAGAGACTGCAACATAAGGACCAGAACCAATGTAGGATAAGTCCTTTCACTAATTACCTTAGGCAGAAGTCATACACTACGCGACAATACAACAGCACCATAATTATATTGCATAAGGGCAAACATCATTAATTATTTAAAATGTCAGACCATGTTTATTTTTCTCACGTATGTAGTTTCAGAAACATGTGAATATAATGTAATTGAATTAGGAAACATTAACGGAACATTAACGTGGACATAAAGAATGTATCTTTGAGACACATCATAGCGTGTATATGTCTTTATTTTGGAAACAATCCCCGCCATGGAAGGAAGTCGCGCTGTGTCTGTGACAAGGGGTTGATTCATTTGATTTCGTTGACACGACGTCTCGTGGATTCGTAAAATTGGCCATACTTCGCCCTATTGGTGCAAAAGGTACCATGTGCCTTATAATTTCAATGTCACATGGTACCTTTTTGCACCAAGGGGGCGATATTTGTTGAATCTGAAGTTCGTTGATGTTTTTATAATGTCTCATTTAAGACTTAGGACGTGAAAGTTTGCTATACATTTGATTTCGCTGTAAATAATTGTATAAGGCTGGCGGACGCAAACAGTGACACAGTGGGTATCAACCCCACAGTCAGGTTTTAAGACTAATTTTAGGCCATGAAAACATACAGGAAATGTTTGGGGCTATAAATCCAAACATCATTTATTTGCAAGAGTTACTGTCTTAAGCAAGTTCCAAAATGGCCGGCATGCTTTAGTAGGAGCAAAGTACATGCAAAGAAACATAAAATGTGACCAGTTCAATATTTGAAGGAAAAGACTGTATCAGTCTACCACACCCGTAGTATAAAGATTAAGAAAAAATAAACGTGTGTCTCAAACAGTGCATGTATATAATTTGGAAAAAAGAATATGGAACGCCGATGCTTCCCTCTGGTGGAATTGGTCTGAACGTTATGTGCATTCGCAAATTTATTTTGTGTTGCCTACATGTTCTAATGTAGGAACATCGTTTTGTTATGATGCTTTGTAATTTTGTTAAGTGCAATTGTGCAATCTTTCCTAACCACATTATTTTTTTTGCGTTCATCATTCCATGCTGTGCAAGTTGCATTATTTTTTGAGCATTTGTCAAGTTGTTTTGCACTAAATTAATTCTGTCATGTATATAGAAACATCGTTTTGTTCTGTACATTTGTCAATATGAATAATGCATTTGTCAAGGTGTTCAGTGATAACTTAATTTTGTCATGAAGAAACATCTTCCCCTTCTGTAAATTTGTTGTTATGTTATGTGCATTTATAAATGTGTTGTTAACTTAATTCATTTAGTTTAAACCAATTTATTTTAGCTCCTAAGGCTTATTTGAAACGCTTTGGGAGAGATTTAAAGAACAACCCCACTGTGGGGATCGAACTTGTGAACTCCCGATTGCTAGGCGGACACCATATCTACTACGCCACGGCGACCTCAATTCATTTGATCATGTTATATGATCGTTTCCTTATGTACCGTTTTCATGGCTTATGATATGTGTATGTCACAAGTTGTAACGTGCCGACTTCATTTTGTCATAAAGATAACATCGTTTCGTTCCGTCCATTACGGTATGTGCATTTATGTATTTAGATCTTTTCTTAACGTCCATTCGCACTTATGGTATGTGTATTTGTAAAGTTGCCCAGTACTTACGTCATGTTGTGATGTGAAAACATAGTTTCGTTCTGTAAATTTATCATATTGGTATGTGCATTTAGCCCTTTATCAAGCTGCTCTGTGCTAACTTCATTTTATCATGAAGTAAGATCGTTTTAATATGTAAATGTGTACTGATGATTTCTTCATGTAGACACGTCGGTTCGTTCTGTACATGTATTTTGTCATTATTTTAACAAAATGATGTCCTACGGGACATAAGGAATTGAACACAGAACAACTTGATAAATGAACAGTACGTAATGGCAGATGTACAGAGTAGTTCAATGTAGTACAATGAACTTTGTAAAAAGTTTAGCTTTTCGCAAGTGTGAACAGAAATGCATTTTAGATCAGATGAATCAGAATAGAGATATTTCTAACAGCCAAATCTGCTTAAATAATAAATACTCATTCAAACACTACCCCTTTATGTAAACATGTAACATGATAATATCGCCGTAAATCACTTCTGTATCAAAACGCTCTTGAATATGCAGCTAAACCCCATGGATAAACAAAGTGCACTAAACTTTGTCTAAGAAAAAAACATTGAAAAGAAATATGTAAATAAATATGCGACATTTTCATAAAGCCTTTGAGGCTTGCCAAGAGTTTCAAAGACGATCAAACGCAAAATGCTCAAACTACTTTCACTATTAAATTGTTTAAAACTAAATATTTATTAAGTTAGCGAAACGGTATCTGATAGTTTGTATACACTTATATTAGTATTAGGTCATTACGTTGAAATGGTTGTCTAAAAAGACATATTCCAGTTACATATGCAGTCCATAAAAATAACCCAATACATCTTTAATTGGCATTAAGGTTTTCATAAATGTAAATGAGGTTTGTTTCGTTGGTGACTGTTTTTGTTAAGAAATCCAATTTACAATTTTTATGTTCAAACACATCTGGTGCGTATGAAAGTGACTTCACTGTTGACTTGAGCCTCGCTCTGCGAAAACCGGGCAAACTGCATGTGCAAAAAGTGTCGTACATGTACCAGATAAGCCTGAGCCGTCCGCATAGGCTCATCAGGGACGACACTTTCCGCTTTTTAGGTATTTTTCGTTTAAAGGCGGCCTATTCTTAGCGATAATCCAGTTTAGACGGAAAGTGTCGTCCCTGATTTACCTGCGTGGACTGCACAGGCTAATCTGGGACCACACTTTACGCACATGCATAGAACCCCGTTTTCCCGGAGCGAGACTCATTTTAATGCGGATTTACACAAGAGACAGCTCCAGCCATCGATTACTAAATAAAGCTACACAATAGAAATCGCCATCAATTTTTGCCGATGTCGGCGCAGATTTTTTTGTTAAGTAAAATGTCGCTACTGCTGCTTTAAGCATGTTATTTGTGTAAATGTTTGAAGGACATTTGAAGGACACTTTACCCCTAAGGCAGTTGAGTCATGATGAAGCAAACTTTCACATGTTTTGTGTCAAGGAAAAAAAAGATTTTTTTTTTAGAGCAGTTATCTGTCGTTGTAAATAACGTGTATTCGCTTATCTCAACCGTTAAACATACATGTATTTGTTTGCATATTATTTATCCAAACGAGTTGAAAAGGAAAAAATCTTTATTTTGCAAAAGTATTCAAAAATAAAACACGCAACTCCTTGGTTGTTATGTCACACGTTTACAGTAATATGTAGAAAGGCATTTTTGATATAAAAAAAATACAGACAGTGTTAGTTTCATTCTACAACAACGACACGAGCAAGTTCCTGTAACATGACAACTGCACGTCAAAAGTCAAAAGAAACAGTTGTCAGATAAAGATCTAACTCGTCCGTCTAGACAAATAATTGTCCTACTGACAACCAGAAGACCCTATCAGTCGTATTTGCACAAACGATGATAACGCATTCTGGCTTCAATTGGCGACAGTGTAAATTAACGTTTCATGATGTGAAAAGAAAAGTAGCGCTTACTACTTATTAAAGTTTTTTAAATATTGTAATTGTATTGACCACGGAGCATATAATTATGGTCATTTGTGTTAACCTTTTTTTGTTGAAGTAAAAGATGTGTGTTTGTTTTTATTTAATAAAACCAGGAAGAGTTTCGATTTTACCAATTCATGATTGTGCATTTTTTAAATAAATATATTGTTTATGGGAAATGCCCCTTCCAGTTATGATAAAATTAAGAAATACATGCATAGGTTGTATTGGCTTTACGTAATTGCGGTACAAATCAGTGACCGTCAACCATCAATGTATCTTCCGTGCATAAAATATTATTTGAATTATGCCATAATTAAATAATCAGTCAAAAGAAACAGCAAATATCCATTATGCAATAAATAATTAATCATTCATCAGGAACAGCAAATACACGCTTACATAGAAAAGATTTTAATATAGAAATGTTACGTGAGACATTCGATTTTGTTCACCTGAAACCGGTAGATGATAAAATATGGTGGAAACTACAACATGACAGTTACACCGGAAATTTAATTTTTGTATTAAACGTATTTTGGATCTTTTGAGGACATTATGTGTTAGACACATAACACGTCTCTCTAAAGTGGATGAACAAAATACACAATCATCATTAAAGCGGCTCGCATATTGATGATTTTGTTCTACCTAGCAACACAATATTTTCTAACAGCAATATTACAATTGAGCCTCGCTCTGTGAAAAAGAGGTTAAATGCATGTGCGTAAAAACGCGTCTCTGATTAGCCTGTGCAGTCCGCACATGCTCATCAGGGACGACACTTTCCGCTTTTATTGTATTTTGTGTGTGTTTTTTTTTTTTTTTTTTNTTTATTGTATTAATCTTTTTTTTTAAGGAAGACTCTTCTTGACCAAAATCCAGTTTAGGCGGAAAGTGTAGTCCCTGATTAGTCTGTGCGGACTGCACAGGCTAATCTGGGAAGACACTTAACGCACATGCATTAAACCCCCTTTTCACAGAGCAATGCTCAATAAAATTAGAATGAAAAAGTCGTTGAAAGAGCTAGCTAGAGTCACGGTCGAAAACCGGACGCTGAACTTTGAATATAGAAGAAATGTGTCTGATTAATCTCCAAATCAGCCCTGGATAATTTGATAGCACGCGGGACTTAATTAATTACCACGCCCATCTCTGGTCCGGCTATCGCATTACGCAAGATTGATATTCGGGGCAAGACACCGCATCACTTATGAACTCCTTATATACTGGCAGTGGCGTATTTGCGAACGAGAAATCTTCAGTTACGATGTACATTTATTAGGAAAATGCGTTTACTTAAAGCAACATATTCACATATTTGCAATTAAAATGTCTGCTATATATTTATTTTCCTTAAGCTTCAACAGAATTTGCTTTTTAAAATACAATGTAGTGCTAATTTTGACAATCGTTTATACTTATAAAACTTTAAACAAGCCAAAGTTGTGATTTCATCATTTATATGAGCCTCGCTCTGTGAAAACGGGGCTTAATGCACGTGCGTTGAGTGTCGTCCCAGACCAGCCTGTGCAGTCCGCACAGGCTAATCAGGACGACACTTTCTGCGTTTATTGAATTGTTCGTGTAAAGGAATTTTCTTCCAAACTTCGAAACGAAAATCCGGTCAAGACGGAAAGTGTCGTCCCTGATTAGCCTATGTGGACTTTACAGGCTAACATGGGACGACACTCTTCGCACATGCATTAAGCCTCGTTCTCTCAGAGCAAGGCTCAATTATGCATGGTAGATGTAAACGTATTATTTCACTTGTGCGCCTGAGCCTCTGATAAGGTTTATTATGCGACTGTGGACGTTGTAATGACACATACAATTTCACGATGCATAGTGTTAATGGCGTATAATACCGTGTGTGACGAAAGATAATTGTGTTTCATGTACATTCAATGCAAGAATCTTCAGTGGAATTGATTAAACCCATTTATGCCTAGCGTCTAGAAAAAAGGCCCTGGCAATCAGATGGGAGAGTCCACTAGGCATAAATGGGTTAACCTAATGAACACAAAAAGCTCGAATTGAACGTTGTGAAGATCGATGTGCATGTGTTGCACCGCACTGTGGTGCCAACCCAACTTTGGTGTCCAACACCAAAGAGCGTTAAAATGGTACATATTCGATTGTTTGACGGATGCAATATTTTCCGTAAATCATGGTAGTCATCATCATAATTATATTGCCCAGACTCACTTTGCTCCTACCTCGCTGCTTGTATTCGATGCTTGCTATTTAACTTTCTCATTGAAGCGACCTAACAACTTGCCCAAGATAAGTAGCTCTGCAAGACTCATTAAGGACAGATTTGTCTCCCTTTAAATTGCATGTTGAGTTTAAGCAGTTTGTTTTCACGGACTAAAATTAATTTATAGGCTTACCTGCGAGATATGAGTGCGTCCTCTGTATGTGTCGGTTACCTAGGAAACTATTTTTCGCATTTTCACAAAACCTGAAAATATAAGAAATGCAAAATTCGTTATAGTCATGTCAGATCTTTGATGACTAGGCGCCAAACCTGTAACCTAAATTCTTAACAGATTACATCTATTGACAGCATATTCGCTGTCAGAAAGTAGCCTACTATGCAACTAAAACAATAAACTATTATCGCAAATATAAGTCTAACATAGACACACAGAAAAACCGGTTCGAAAACAAACAAAAACAACTTAATAAATATTACAATTCTACGAAAATAATCCGTTTCCACGTATAACTTATAATAAAAACAATAATGTTTACCCCATAATTAGCAATATGCAACAACACTCGAGCACTAGTCATTGGCATTGATATTAATCGATGCGCAGATCACTTTGAGGAAATGCAAACGAAATTTTAGTAAACATGTGTTAATCTAGCTCTTAGCCTTAAAAATCACGCGCCTGTGACCGATTAATGGATTAATATTTAACTGGATTAGCAATGGTAAAGGCAGTTCTGTTTAACTGAATCAGTTATTACAAAACAAGTACATTATCTCAGCTCTATTCAATGTATTTTAAAGAACCTCCGTTCTAACGAAATTAATGACATTTACCCGTATTTCGCTGAAAAAAATTTCGTTATGAAGAAATTAGATAAAAATATATTAATTTTATTTTCGAAAACTTGGTGCAAACGGAATTAAATAATGGATAGGAACGGAGTATAAACTGCCTGGCATAACACACATTTTCGCATGGCGCGGGTCAATTTTATTCTAATTCATAATGAAAACGAAAGTAAACAACGCGGCACTAAGTTCTAACGCCGAGATAATGCTCAAACACTTAAATACCTGTTTCAAATACAACGTGACATATTGTTTTGCGTGCCTGTTTCCACTTATTTTCGTAAACATGTTTTTTAAATAATAAATTTATTGTTAATATGAACACACATCACTCTCCCGCATACTGTATTAATATCTGAATTACTCATTTTTTCACGCATGAATGAATGTCTTATAATATGAATCACGATGAACTGTAATATGCTTGAGTGAATAAATAGGTGTTATATTCTGAATAATTATGCTGATACAAATGAGATCATTGTTTACCTGTTCAAATGTTGTCAGACCGTTCGTATCCCCCACATGGCATCCGTATTAATGTATAATTTTAACTAAGTGTCAACCACACATCAAACACACATTACTTTATGTACCGGCAAAAATTAACGAATTCGTTTCGAAAACCTAACTAAAGATATCTGCGTTAGGAATTTAATTGTTATATTATCGGGAAATTTCCAGTCGCTCAATACGATCTAGAAGGAAATCATGAACCTCATGGGCAGTTATAAGACCACGTGACCCAAGAACGCATTATTTGAGGACAAAACATATGCAATGCTGCTGAGGCGAATTCATGTCAGGTATCGATCGAAATCACACATCGTTGGTACACTGCGCTTATGAAGTTATGAGACAAATTAACTATTTCGATTGCACGCACACGCTAGAAAACTGGCTTGTAAGCGATGAAAAACAATAAGGGCGATTACTATCTCGGAAACAATTGATTTAGAGTTTTGTGTTGTTGTTTTTCAGCCAGTAAACATCAAATTGGGCCTTTGAGCCTTCCGGTGCTCTGGAGTTAAACCACGGCATAGCGTTGTTTATAAGACGATTACCGACGATTAAACGCACATAGTTTCGATTCTCACATGATCCGGCAAATTAATGTTTGTAAGAACAACCATAACTGTATTTTAATAAGCACACCCAGTCTTTACATAACAACGCGGACATTTAAACGCACCCGAAATCTGTCTTGATAACAAAAAGGAACTTTGACTTTTACTTCCATGCATTTAAACCTTACGAATGATATCGGTATCGAAACTAAACGAGCCTCGTTCTGGGAAAACTGGGCTTAATACACGTGCATTAAATGTCGTCCAAATATAGTCTGTGCAGTCCGCACGGGTTAATCAGGGACAACACTTTCCGCCTTCACTGAATTTTCGTTTAGATAGGACTTCGTTTAAACGAAACAATCCATTCAAGCGGAACGTGTCGTCCCTTAAGCCCAGTTTTCGCAGAACGAGTACACGAGTGAAGTAATGACACATTTAAATTATTGGTGAAATGATTCCCTACATCTTCCTAACTAGCCTGCAATGGGAATACTTTTATTTAACTTCAAATTAGTATAAATATAGTGTTGATGTAAAGTCATTGCTCATCATATTACATCATCAAAAGGAAGAAATCACAAATACTTATCAATACTCAATATTGAATTTGAAAATATTGAACTCATAAAACGTATTTGCTCTAAATTATCATCGAATAGGGGTTTCCGCAATCGTTTTGCGCCAATTCGACAGCCAGACAAAGTCGGTTGGTATTGATTTGACATTGGAGCTGGTCACCTTGGTGCAAACACAATTTTAAAATCCATGGTAATTTCAATCCGATTACGTGCTCAGTGTTCAATTATCCGTCATCGTGTTTTCCACGCAACCGTTCCAAATAAATTACTTTGGCATTTCGAAATAAAAGGAGATTACAATACGTAGTAAGTATTAGTAATCCGTTTCAGAACATTTACACCGTACATCTTCGTCAGTTTTGCAATCAATCATTTTACATCTACGTTTCCATTTCGTGCGACCGTGACGTTTACAATTACTTTCGTACACAAAAATGAGAAAAGAGTACGGGCCTAAAACGTCTTTAATGTGCACGATAAGTTTAATCAAAAGCATAAAAAAAAATGGAAATGTGTTTGCTTCCGAGGTAATACCTTGATTTTTTCTCAGTAAAGTGTGAACATTTACATACTAATATTTTATCACTTTACCGAGAAAAATCATTCACGGTATAACCCCTAAAGCAAACAAATATCTTCTATATTTGCATATAAGCAAACTTGTCGTATTTGATAAACCATGGGAAGCTACTCGTATACCACAACAGTCATGGGTATTGTCCCTTACAAGGACAGGACTCAAAATAGTGGATACATGTTGTTGAAGATAGTTTATGCTAAATAACAAGTATTAAAATATTCGGCAATGCGATTTGATCCGAATCAAAATAAAGGCTCATACTTAAAAAAAAATGGTGTTTAAGTATTTCCCATAGATCATTAAAAGAGATGGACCAATAATCAGGGTAACTTTAACAGTATGGGTAACTCCAACAAAACGGGCAACTTTTAACTATTTAGGTAGCGTCATATCTATTTATGAAAAAATCATTAATGTGGGCAAAACTTTCAAATTACATTTTATGATATATAAGCTAATAACATTCATATTATACAGTTGAAATAGGTAAAAAATGGAAGATGTAAAATACATGAATACGTAAACACACTAAATTTTCTTATCAGTTACATACATAACAATCCAATGTATCCAAAATGACAAGTGCTACTTATTTATAGGCAGAGTAATTTCCAAAAACGCTCAATATAAATTTACAGAAGAGAAAAACAAGAGGGCCATTGGCGGCCCTATGTTGCTCACCTGCGACTTTGTGGAACTGAACGGTTCTCGGCTGATTTTGTGATGTTTCCGAAACCATTTTCAAACATGGCTGATATATCATTAGATCATATGAGTCTCATTCTGAGAAAACTTGGCATAATGCATTTGCGTAAAGTGTCGTCCCAGATTAGCCTGTGCAGTCTGCACAGGCTAATCAGGGACGACACTTTCCTCCTTAATTGGATTTTTGCTAAGAAGAGACTTTATTTAAACGAAAAATGTCATAAAAGCGGACTGCACAGGCTAATCTGGGACGACACGTTACGCACATGCATTATGCCCAGTTTGCTCAGAACGCGATACATATGTTGTGAGCAAGTTTCATGAAGATTGGAAAAATGTATAATCCATAAGAGAACACAATGTTTCACTCCAGCCATATACATGCACTAGCACATCCTGGTGGCCATTGGGGACTGGGCCTTGCGGTTTTAGAGATTTTTTAGTGTTCACTACATACATAAAAATTTATCAAGGCAGCAAGTAAACTCAGGATGGGACCAACATTGACCCCAAGGACATGATTTGAAAGCACTTGGACGAATATTACAGGACAACCGTAGGATGTTACATGACATATACCAGAACTCTGTGCCTTGCGGACTCAGAGGAGAAGCTTTATACATGTATATATATATATATATATATATATATATATATATATA
>VMBQ01000140.1:64840-121739 GCA_007657795.1 Dreissena rostriformis
AGTAGAGAGCCACCATATGCTTTTATATGAAAAATGCCCAACATATGGGCATTGCGGTTTCAAGGGAGAATATGTTTTCAAGTTTTCACTATTCAGGTGTATAAATACAAGGGCATGAAAATAGCTTCAAGGCGGAAAAATGTTAACCACAAGGGCGCGTTTTCAAACAAATTGGCAGAGAACCACTATACGATGTTGCATGCCAGACATTACAGCCACTTGCATTGTCGTTTGCTACATAAGTCTAGCTAGATAATGTGACCCATAGAGCTTGGCCATTTTCCCCCAGGGGCATGACTAGAAAAAGACTAAGTAGAGGACAACTTTACGACGGTACACACAACATAATGACATATAACATCGCTGTCCCTTATAGTTTCAGAGAATTTTTTTTTTTGAAATTTCATTAAAAATATATATTTTTTATCTCTAGTGACCGACATGTGAAATGGACCGAAACGATTTGAACGAGTTTTAAAGAGGGTCACTCAAGTATCCTTCAAGCCTGTTAAGCGGCTCAGGAGCAAAAGCCGTTAAAAGAGGTATTAAACGCATGCACGAACGCACGTTTGCATGGACTGATGGACAACGAGCATTACAGTATCCTAAAATCTCCCCATGAGCACAATGTGCTTTGTAGAGCTAAAACGATCCATACAAGACCATAATTATTGTAGGACAAGCAATAAAACAATATATCCATTTGATTGTGCGTGTGTGAATCTCACTTTGTTCGAGTTGTAATGAATATGACAAGTTGCTTAGTCGACAATAATACATGTAGGTAGATTTTGTCCATAGGGATGTGCATTTTTAAATGAAAACCTTGCCAATGACCAACTCAACTGATATTGCTAATAATGGTGATACGTTGATAACAAGAACCATTATCGCTAACAACAACTCCATCCCTTCTATCAACTACTGTAACTGCCACTTCCGTCGTAACTGATCATTATCATTGGGGGCTGACGACGTCAAAGCGTAGTCCGTTTCTCTACGAAGTCGGGTATATGTTTAACGACGAAACATTGTGTCAATACACATGCCATCGATATCATGGATACAGAAACTTTGTTGAGTAACCTATACATTATATGTGTAGTTCGTTGCACAACCAATACATACTCTGTGCAAAACCTATACATAAAGCGACTTGTAATTTCCTTCGAAACAAAGCATTTGAATGATTAAAATATATGTTCGTAACCTGTTTTTTTACTTTTAAATGTTTAATGTACAGTGTATCAAAGTAACATGTAGTTTCATTTAAGTTAAGTTACTGTAATTGGCTATTTTAACAGAATAACCACCTTATGCATAACTTCAAATCAATATATTTCGAATTTAGCTCAAAATCAATGTAAAGGTTGCAAGAACGCGAATGTGTAATTAGTTTGTTATTGAAAAAAGGACCTACCATTACTGGATGTTCCATTCTTCAATCCATAAATACCAGAAAAGATGAAACTCGCCTGATTAAGACGTGTATGGACACAATGTTTCGTAGTAAAACATATACCCGACGTCGTAGAGAAACGGACTACGCTTTGACCTAGTCAGCCCCCAGTGATTATTAGTATTGTAAAACAATCGCGATACCGATCATACATCTGCCTGAGTATGTTCGTGTCCAGTTCAATCTGCACGGGAATCAATTGAGTCGCGTTCTGAGAAAACTGGGCATAATGATTGTGCGTCAAGTGTCATCCCAGATTAGCCTGTGCAGTCCGCACAGGCTAATCCGGGACGACACTTTCCGCCTTAACTGGATTTTCGCTAAGAAGAGACATGATTTAAACGAAAAATTCCATAAAAGCGCAAATTGTCGTCCCTGATTAGCCTGTGTGGACTGCACAGGCTAATCTGGGATGACAATTTACGCATAAGCATTATGCCCAGTTTTCTCAGAACACCCAACAATTACCGAAGCAAAATATACATATATGTGAACGATACGCCAAGGACTAAGGAAAATGTAAAGTTCATTAGAATCCTTGTAACATTAATTGTTTTAAAGTTGTGAATTAACTGGAACAC
Source organism: Dreissena rostriformis (assembly GCA_007657795.1). NCBI lineage: Eukaryota > Metazoa > Mollusca > Bivalvia > Myida > Dreissenidae > Dreissena > Dreissena rostriformis. Next base: position 66,881 of record VMBQ01000140.1, read on the forward strand.
GCGTTTCATAGATGATTCGATAATAAAATTACTAACAACATTCACAATAACTATATTTTTAAACAAACTAGCAACTGTTGCACTGTTGAGATAATTGGTTTATTTCTATAGATTTGCACTTCTATGAAATAAAGAATATGTTTTTAAAAACCATATTTGCATTGCATACTTTTCAAAGAATGCGGATGCCGGTAATTTCCCGGTAATTCAGTGAGTTCCGGTTAAACAGTAAGTTGCAGAATATGTTTTGAAAAACCGCATTCGCATTGAATACTTAAAAAGGTCACCAGAATAAAGTTGCTATTATTATAATTTATATTCGTGGTGTGCCATAGCTAATTAGTATATTCAAAACACGCATGCATGCATTCTATGAAATCAGCTTGATTTAGACTTAACTTTATTTATAGTTGTTCATTAAAGAATGTTGTAATGCAAGACCAGCCATGTGGACGAAACGCGAGTAAAACAGCTATCACATATGGCTTACCATTTTGGTCGAAAGTCTATGTAGCCTTCTAGGTAAACATAAATTTGTTCTTCGAAGTACAAATATGATATACACTTCGAAGTATTTGTACTTAGACGTACTTGTTTGTACTTCGACGTACACATTTCTAAACAGCCAATCAAAACACTCGTCTCTTGAGCCGCTTTTCCTTCAGATTTATTCATTATAAATGTTTAAAATCTCTTTTTTAATTGAGGACAAAATGAATTAAAATATCAAAATTGAAAAAAAAACGAAAAAATAAGTATCTACTTAACGGTATTTATTCTATGTCAGTCAAAGAGAACATGATGAATTATTCTTTATATCGGGTTCCTTTACTTATCGGTAATGTCATAGTGGTTTTCAATTAAAATAATGCTCTATTTTACGAATTCCCCTTCGTCCAAAAATTCCCTATCCGAAATCGTATACTCGAGTACTGTAGAGTCAGATGTTTAATAGGAACCTTCTATCATGACGAATATTGCATAATGCACATACTATTTACATGTAATTACTTTATAATTGTTTTATTATTTTCAGCAGAGGCTATCACATTTTTTAACGTGCGGATCTAAGCAACAGATGTAATGCGTCTTCTGATTGGCTAACACTCAAGGGTCGGTAAAAACTGTACCTCGAAGTACAAAAAAATGTACTTCAACGTACATATTGTACGTCGAAGTAAATGGTACGCCATAACACATAGGTCTCGAAATTCCCATCTCTTTCAGGGTCTAGCAAGCATCCAAGCACCATGACCACAATGCTGCAGCCGCCGTTACCTGGTTACCGATGCTGGTGATTACAAGCGCCTGCTGATAACCATCTGGGTCACCAGACGCATTTAAGCGATTGGAATGCGTCTACCTCACACGGGGTGGCGTTAAAAGATTCGATACGCCTCTAACCCGTCCGATGAAAGACCTGGTTTTAAATATTCATGGAAAACTGCGCTCATGCATTAAACACTGAAATTGGGTAAATGTTGCAATTCTGAAAAGTCAATCTTATAAGAAACAATTCAATTTCAAACGATCTCAAACAGCAAGCGGGTTTGAATATACGGTAGATGTCTGCGATGTTTTTGACACAAATGGCTTCGCAGGTTCAGGTCCGAGCTTTAACACAAAATGCTAACCCTACGTCGCTTCAGATTATAAAACACAGAAAGGCGCGTCTCTAGTATCATTCACATTTTCCACAACTGGAAACGATTGCAAAACAACATGGAGATGACTAAAATGGCACAATGTCACGTGACTTCATGTTGACTTCAAGTATATATTATTAGTAATCCTAACTGTCTAAGTATATTTTTTAATGTTATATCGATTAAAGTGCAGTATATATTATAAAAGAGGTGCAACAGTACACAAAGCCCGTATTGCAATAAGTATCGAATACAAATGAAAACATTGTGAAACGAAGAGGGACGCTAAAAGTTAAGATCTTGAACATGTATCAATTGTTCCCGTTTAAAATGCACACAAACAGTTATAAGTTACTTGTGCATCCATATAAACGTATTATTGAAAAAAAGTCACTTGTGTACTCGTGTAAACTTAACATTGAACGAAGTATCATTTGAATATGGTATAATACTATCAGTTCACTTAGGGTCCATGGACTTTGAACATATGTAATATATATTGAAATACAATTTAGAGTTATCATAGCATATGTACACACACAAAAAACTGACCGATTGATTGTTTATTACATCATTCTATTTAAACGGATATTAAAGGTAACTTTTTGCGTTATTCTCTGCTGTTGTACTTTCACTTTCAGCTTCTTTTCGTACGCATTTTCAATCTCCCAGCAGAGTTGTCGTTCCATGCTCTCGCATACAATGTGAATGTAATATGATCGTCGTGCAAGAGATTGCATTTGACAAGAAATATTACCATAATAATTGTTTTTAAAAGAAGTGTAGCTTGAAATAAACTTGTTTTCATTTTGACAGCAATTACAAAACAGCGAACAATAACAAACTTAACTGACGATCACGATGTCCCCCATTTTGTTTATGACCGCATGGCAGTTGATCTTTCTACTTCAACTCTAAATTACATGTAGTGTTCTGCACGTGTGTGAACACATTAACAAAACTAGACATCATCTAGATACAACGTGTGACCAAGTTTGGTGAAGATCGGATGAATTTTTGGGACAGACCGACAGACAGACGGACAGACCGACAAAGTGACTCCTATATAGCCCCCATTACCAATTGTATAATAACAATATAATCTTCTGTACTGCAATGAATCTATCAGTTAATGTGCATGTAATGTGCATATTATTACGTAGGTAACAAATACAAATACGAATTCCTCACCATATGCAAACATTGATGCATCAGGAGCTCATCACACATTTTCGCGAGTAAACATGGTACATGCATGTCAATTACGGGCATTAAAATTCGAGCCAAACACAATTTATGAACATCAAAACATAAATTGCTGGGTCAAATGAAAACCTATGGCGTTTTAATTAATATTGTAATGCAGCAAAACCGTACCGCGATACGATATACCATTTGAATGTACCGCGGTATACCCGTATATCGTTGTGCTTCTATATTCTAGTAGAGTTCACTTAATTCGAACAAACCCTATATTATATCGTTAACCCTTTAAGCGCTGGAACCGAATTGTAAAGGCCTTTGCAAACAGTTTGGATCCAGATGAGACGCCACAGAACGTGGCGTCTCATCAGGATCCAAACTGTTTGCTATTCTGAAAGTATTCTTTGATTATTTTTTTTGAAGAAAATGCTGATTTTAGAAATTCAGCAGACAACATTTTAGCAGACGACACATATCCCAGCATGCAAAGGGTTAAAGTTCAAGTGTATAATCTTGTAATGATTCTGTGCTTTAATTACACGAACATCAACACACTGCAAATTCTTAATTAGAGTTCAAGTATGTAATCATGTAATTGATTCTGTGCTTTACTTACACGAACATCAACACTGTGCCTTTGAATGACTCATACCCATTCCGACAGGTGTTATCTCTGTTATGCGTGTTCCCCTTGAAATATGGAGGAAGACTCGCACTTTGTACTTGTTGATGAAGCTGATAAGCCGCGATCGGCTGGGAAAACGCGTAAGCAAACAGTACCGTACTGATTCGGTCAGGGTCCGGACTAAATACAGTAAGGTTTATACTTATTTATAGACTTTTAATTAACTTCTGCCATATCTGATGTGCTTTGCAAAGAGAATCGTGTTTGAACATTGAAAATAACTGCAGTTTGTTTTAAATGGGGTTATAAAGGCTGAACAACATACTTAGGATGTTATGTTTATACATGATTTGAGAATGAATCGCAAGTTCGGAAACATTTACTATTTGGTTTTAGTCTTCAATAAAATGAATATTTAAACTAACACGATATTCGCTGATTTTTTGCTATAGACACAGGGCAAATGCAAACTTTGAGTAATAACCGAATAAACAAAGATTTTGATGTGAGCATTTAACTTCTTCACACCGGATCGCGCACTAGCTGTTTATAGGCCAACAGGCAACAATACATAAAAAATAAGTTCATAAAAGTTCCAACAATGTATCGCAAAAAACTATATGTCCCGTGTGATGGACTATTTGCAATTGCATTTGCATCATGTTGTCATCGAGCATTCCGGAGGTGGCATTTACTTTTTAACGGTATGCTATAGTTTGTACTGAGTTGCATCGCACACTAGGTTTTGGTTCTGTGTTCTCATTGCAAAAACTCGCGTTTTTTCAGTTTATCTATTAATTTGTAAAAGCAGTATTTGCTTGGCATTTATACAAATACCAACGCATTGGCATTCTTCATGGTCTAATGTCAATAACATTGTTTCCAAAGACAAACATTCTAGATTTAGTGATCATATTAGTCATACATTCCTAACAGAAAGTGTTATGGTCGTAAATCTACTATTGTATTACGTTGATAAAATAAGTGCAAATGCAAACTTAAGTTGCCATGTATCCCAAATTCAAATCTCAGACACCAAGGTGTGCCACGGCAATGCCCTTTCTTGTCAAGACAGTATTTCCAATAGAAAGGGACAGCATCCGGCCCCTATTTGGGTCGCGTCACTGTTTCTGCCTTTTTGATTGTCATACTTAAAATTATGAATCTAATGTTAAACATGTTAAACACATGCTTTGCAATATTTTAATTATATTACGTAGCAACCCTATACGTAAAGGGTTCTGTTAATAATGTCCCATTGAAGCCCACATCTGCTTTTAGCAGCCACATGTACCGTTGTGAACAGTGCATCCCTTGTACATTTCTCTGTGTTATCATTATGGCGTTTCTCTCAGTACTAAGCTAAATGTTGGATAATGAAGAATTAAAATTTCACCAATTCTTCCAAATATTCCGCTAATAGTTGTGTATCGCGTGGCAGTGCTCGAGATAAGCAGTCTTAACGAATGGGTGGCGCTCTATTTTGTACCATAGTCAACGCTTTACTCATTCAAACGCTATAAGTAACGCTCAATTGGTAATGGTGGGCTCAGGTATGACTTAAAAGTACCCCGGGTACTCTTAAGTATACAATATACTACAATGTACCCCGGGTACCAAAAATACGCTTAAAGGCACCCGGTTGTACTCCGGGGTACTTTTAGTATATTTGCCGTACCCTGGGTACTTTTTTGTATACTTAAGAATACCCGGGGTACATTTAAGCTGTACTTGAGTCGGCAGTGCGCAATCGAGCATAAGTCGCCCACTGTCATGTTTAGATTGATACTGTAATACCGCTTTATCATAATTTAGTGTGTTCATTGATCAGAACAATAGGATTGCACTCTCTTGTATTTAAAGGACGACACTGGCCAGAGGTTGGAAGTGAAATATCGAAGAGCCACAATTTCGTAAGGATAACTCTGGTAACATTCAAGTCTCGAAATATGTATCAGTAAGAAGCCAAATACTGACTGTCATGTATCATGTACCGTATGCAACTCAACTCAAGATTTGAAAAGGACTATAATTCGATGATAGAATCAGTACGTATGTTTGATTATCACTCATTTTCCCCATACATTTGATGAAAATCGTTACTCAATTTCATTATACGTTAAGAAGGCCACATTGTAAAAAAGTATTGATTCATCTGCATAATATGTATAATGTGTCATTGTCTTTATGTGTAACCTTCTGTAAATAAAGCTTTTATTATTATTATTATTATAGATACAGTGTGTATCCCTAAAGTGTCTGAATTTCATAAAGTCTTAAAGATATATCTCAACAAGAGTTAACCACAGATACAGAACAGTTTGAAATCTAGGAGGAATGTAATATCTGATTAACGTAACTCGATAAAAGTGTTTGAATGTTCACTCCTTGTGAATCACTTAGCGTTTCTCAATAGCTTCCTATATTAAGTAGGTCTGTCGATTCATTTAAAAGTGAAGTATTATGGTTACGTAAGTAGTTTACACGTGCAGTTTGATGGTAAAGCCAGTTAATTTACATGTGCAAACTTATGGTTACGACAGTCAATTTAAATATGCAATATGATGGGTAAGTCAGTTAATTTAAACGTGCAATAAGATTGTAAAGCAAATTAATTTACAAGTGCAATTCGATGGTTCAGTCAGTTAATTTAAACGTGCAGTATGATGGTTAAGTAAGATTATTTAAACGTGCAGTATGATGGTTAAGTAAGATTATTTAAACGTGCAGTATGATGGTTAAGTCAGTAAATTCACACGTGCAATACGATGATTAAGTCTTTTATTTGCATGTGCATTATGATGGTTAAGTCAAGTTATTAACACGTGCATAATGATGGTCAAATCAGTTGATTTGCATGTGCACTATGATAGCTTATTGGGACTGATGCATTCGTTTCTGCCAAACATTGCATTCATATTTATTACTATATTGTTTTTCGCTTCTTGTTTTCTACAGTGTAAGTTTTATACCGTGTTTGCCATTTTATACTTACTCAAGAAAGTAACCTTACAACACGGCAATGTAACTGTGTCTACCTTTAAATTTCAATACCGTTCCTGAAGTGTCTTACCGGGGCTTAAATAAATATATGGTTTAGTGGGCAATTATCGTATCTGGTATAGACATATAACACAGTTACAACAGTTTCATGTTAAACCCTTTTTTTGTTTAAAAACATTTGACGAACTGTCGATTCCAATCGATAGTACAGTATTTAGGCCAAAAAAAAATAGGTCCGTTTCCGGTCTCCTTGGGAAAAAAACAGGGTCGGTAGGTAGGGATTTTTTTTTTTTTTTTTTTCTTTCTGGTACTAGAATGGAGAAATGAACCGAAAAAACTCGAAAATGAACACATTTTTTTTTTGGCGACCCTTATAAAAAGTTTATGGTCGGCGCCGATTCTGGAGACACGGTCGGGCGACCGGAAACGGACCTATTTTTTTATTTGGCCTTATCATTTCGTCAGTTTAATTACATCGTCGTTCAACAGTTGTAACATATGTTACATTTTGTGAAGACTAAAACGTGCTACTTTTAATTACAAACTAATTTGCAAAATAAGTTAAATCCCGCATCGTTGTTGAATTGAATATATTATGGTATTGAAATCCCTGAAATAACTCTTAAAGGGACTGTCAACCACGAATGACCAAAAAAAAAGTTCTAAAATACCGTTTTTTTTTTTTACAATTATTAGTTTAAATTGATTAAAATATCAAGACTGGTATATTACATTACTTGAAAAAAAGTTGTTAAGTTTTCATATTTTCAGTATATTCGGTATTTTTTTACAATTATTAGTTTATATTGATTAAAATATCAAGACTGGTATATTACATTACTTGAAAAAAAGTTGTTAAGTTTTCATATTTTCAGTATATTCGGTAATAAATTTTACTGGGTATGTCTACCAGGTAACTACAAGTTAACTATAAATAACGCAAGTAGATTGATCATCCTCTTTACGTGGTAAACCCAGGAATGCAAATTGTGCATGCGTAGTGAATTGTATATATATTATATATAGAATGATCAATCTTCTTGCGTTATTTATAGTGTGTATATCGTTATGTCACCTATTTTCGCGATGTACTTTCGATTTCACATCGCGAAATTTTATTACCAAATATACTGAAAATAGGAACTTTTTTCAAGTAATGTTATATACCAGTCGTGATATTTAAATCAATATAAACTAATAATTGTAAAAAAAATACGGTATTTTAAAACTTTTCGTGGTTGACAGTCCCTTTAATTGTCAGTATAAACTGACTAACCGCCAAAGACAGTATAATACATATGCATCAGTTAATTTGGATTAACGACTTTATATTACAAAATATAATTAACGTCGGTTGGGTGTCCGAAACTCTTAATGTAAAATCGAAGTACATCACCTTGTATACATTCAGCAACAACGTCTGAAAGCATGAATATATAAACGGATTAATGTTTGTAAATTAGCTAATTTGCATAGTTTTAAATAGTTGGCTATCATCGTTACTTGGCTCTTACCACCAACGTACATATAGTGATAAAAAATCTGGGTGGTTTAGTTAGAAAATAGTCAAAAAACATAGTGCATAGTAACATCATCAATGTTATTCTTATTCCACATAAAGAAAGCTGTACACGAGTAGAATGTCGTTCATGACTGTACAACATCACATGCTGATTTACATAATTTCATACGCCAACTTGCCAACTTGCATAGAACATACATTGTCGCCGCAATTCTTTCACGTTTGTATTAGGGGGTCCTGTTAAGACAAATTCAGGCGTTTCTGTCAAAGATTAATTTCTTCATTATGTTTTACTATGCGTTTTTGCTCTTTACATTGGTCCCCGAATACACTACCTGTTGCCATTCTAGGATTTTTCAAGACGGAAACCTGAAAATTGTTCAAATGAATTGCGACTGTGTACGATGAAACAAGAAAACGGATTAAATTTCATACAGTTTAAGATTGTTCAGGGACTAAAGTAGACGCATTCCAATTACTTAAATACGTCTGGTGACCCAGATGGTTATCGGCAGACGTTTGTAATCCCGGAATAAGTAACCAGGTTACCAGGAAACTGCTTTGTCATGATGCTTGGATTCTTGCTAAGCAATGGGAATTTCGAGCCCTATGTGATAACTGTGTTACTCGCGTTTCGTTTTAACAAACCAAATGATAAACAAGGGGCGGGTCAAAACCCACGCAGAAAGAATGAACCTTGCTAGTTTTGCCCTATATCTTTCCCTTAACAAAATGTCCGTGATTATAATGGCTAATCGGCTGATATAAATACACGAATGGAATGAGTTATAGCTCTTTAAAAACATTATGCAATGATGGTCAATTGTCGGAGAATAAAAAGGTATGCGAGGCTTCCTTGTGTCTTTTTTCCCAAATAACTGGATGAACTGCCTTACACACACACACGGGTACATACAACTCACATACATCTCCGTTTCTGCGACTACATCATTAGACACGCTATTACCAAATACCTGCACGTGTTCAATAAAATACATGACCAACATCGTATCAGACGTTGTCTATTATTGTAAGTGTATAACCATGACGACGTAGCACTGTTGATTCCATGTGTGAAATGCAAAAACCTTGTCTTGGCTATTATCAGCGGAATGCATGATACCATGTACATCATAATTCCATAATGCATCGTATTTTATACGTAGGAAAACTCCTTAGCTGCCACTAGTGTACGCAGTTGGAAAAACACCATCGTATTTTCAAACAAAATGAAGTGGTTTCAAAAAGTAGTTTTCTATTTTATTTTGCATTTAAATATTGACTCCAACCGATATATTTATTCATGGAGTTAAGCAATGTGTAGTTTTCTACCAAAACCTTGAAGAAAACGGGTACATGTTTGAGACCGTATGTATGAATATAACATAATACAAATACAAAGCTTTTTTTCTTACCGATAAAATCATATAACGGTATTTAGCATGAGAACGTTTGGTTCATCTGAGTTGTGGATCTTCGTACAACGGTACTATAAGAACTAAATTTCAGCATCAAACCACAAAACATCGTGCTATCATTATACCTCGAACATTATTGGCATACACACACTTTAGATACAAGCCGGCCTTTTGCCAGGTTCCCCGAAAAATAAGATTGTGTGTTTTTATTCTAATCAAGAAAACGTGTTTGTTAACCATTTCACGAGTGACGACACTTACACAACACCATCGGCTGCGTCGTTTGTTACTTGGTTGTTTATGATTTGTTTAGAATGTGTATTTTTGCTAAACCTGTAAACTGTAAAACAGATGTTAATGACAATGTCATCCGTTTGCTTTGAATCCTTGAATAATTGATCCTGAGCGAACATAGGTAGCGGTGATTCAAGGTCGTGTATACTGTAAGGCCTTAATATATAAAGCAGAGTTATCGTTCCATGCTCTCGCATACAGTCGTGTAGAGATTGCACGTTGACACACTTATCAGTGTCACAAACATTGTTTTAAACAGTATCTTAAAAATAAACATGTTTTCATATCACAGCAATTTCAAAACAGGAAACAATCAAACACTTTACTGACGATCACGTCCACGTCCCCCTGGCATTTAGTTTTTGACCGCTTGGCAATTGATCTTTCTACGTCTTATCTCAGTTACATGTAGTGTTCTGCACATGCGGGGAAAACATTTTTTGTTAGTATCCGTACCAATAATAAAATTAACTGTTATTCACTTTATCCATCTATTTACGTCCATATTATTACGTAGATAAAACATACAATTATTCCCCACCATATTAAAATAGTAATGCATCATGGACTTGTCACACATTTTCGCGAGTAAACATGGCGCATGCATGTCAATTACGGGGCTTTCAATTCGAGTTAAACCTAATTTCTGAACATCAAAACCTCAATTGCTTGTTCAAATGAAAACCTATGGCGTTTTAATTAATATTGCAATTCAGCAAAACCGTATCGCGATACCATATATCGTTTGAATGTACCGCGGTATACCGGTATATCGTTGCACCCCAATATTCTTGTAGAGGTCAATACGTTCGTACAAGCCTTTTACTAGTATTCTATATTTAGAGTTCAAGTATATAATCTTGTAATCGATTCTGTGCTTTTAATTATACGAACATCAACACACTGCAATTGAATGACTCATAGCCATTCCGACAGGTGTTATCTCTGTTATGCGTGTTCGCCTGGAAATATGGAGGACTTTGTACTTCTTGATAAAGCTGATAAGCCGCGATCGGCTGGGAAAACGCTTGAGCAAACAGTACCGTACTGATTCGGTAAGGGTCCGAACTAAATACAGTAGGGTTTGTACACTTTTAATGAACTTCTGCCATATTCGATGTGCTGTGAAAGCGAGTCGTGCAAGAAAACTGAGGAGAACCGCGGTTTATTTTAATGAGATATAATAATCAACAACACACATAAAATGTAATGTTTATAGCAGGCTTTAAATATGAATTGCAAGTTTGGAAACATTTACTCTTTGGTGTTAGTTTTCAATAAAATGAATAACAAGTCTAACACATTGACACTATTCGCTGATTTTTCTGTAGACACAGATTAAAAGCCAACGTTTTGTTATTACCGAATAAACAAAGATAATGATATGGGTGTTTTAATTCCTTCGCACCGGTTCGCACACTAATTGTTTATAGGCCAACATGCAACAATACATAGAAACTAAGTTCATAAATGTTCTAACAATATGTCACATAGACTATAAGCCCCGTTTGATGTAATATTTGCATGACATTAACATCATGTTGTCATCAAGCATTCCGGGGGTGGCATTTGCTGTTTAAAGTTCTCTATAGTTTGTACTAGTTGGCATCGCACACTAGTTTTTGTTTCGTATTCTTACTTCAAAAACTTGCGTTTGAGTCACACTATCTATTAATGTACAAAAGCAGTATTTTCTTGGCATTTATACAAAAACCAATGCATTGGCATTCTTTAGTCCATGGTCTAATGTCAAAAACATGGTTTCCAAACACAAACATTCTAGATTTAGGGGTCATTTTAGTCATACATTCCTAAAAAAAGTGTTATGGTCTTAAATCTAGTACTATTGTATTACGTTGATAAAGTAAGTGCAAATGCAAACTTGAGTTATAATGTATCCCAACGTCAAATCTCAGACACCAAGGTGTGTTACGTCAATGCCATTTCTTACCAAGACCTCATTTCCAGTGCGACATAAAAAGGGGCAGCCTCCGGCCCATGTTTGGGTCCCGGCCCTGTTTCTGCCTTTTTGATGGTGAAAATTTAACTTATGAATAGATCTATTATGTTTAACATGTTGCATACATTATTTTGAAATAATTGAATTATATATTTAAAGGGTTTCTATTAATCAAATCCCTTTAAAGCCCACATCTGCGTTTACCAGCCGCATGTACCGTTGCGAACATGGTATCCCATGTGCATTTCTCCGTGTCATCATCAATGCGTTTCGCTCGGCACTCGCTTAATTGTTGATAATTCAGAATTAAAATGTCAACATTAAGGTAGTTTGAAAAGGATTCTAATTCGATGCTAGAATCAGCACGTGCGTTTGAAGAGCAACATTTTACGATATATTTGATGAAACATCGTTATTCAATTTCAGCAAACGTTAGCTGATATATTGTGTACCCATATGGTGTCCGATTTTCTTAAATTCTTAAAGATATATATCTCAACATGAGTTAACAACTGATAATGAACAGTTTGAAGTCTATGAGGAATGAAATGTCGGATGAACCGCAAGTCCATAAAAGTGTTTTAATGTTTTCTCATTGAGAATCACTTTGCGTTTTTCAACAGCTTCCTATAATATAAAATATTCCTCTCCATTCATTCACAAGTGAAGTATGATGGTTACTTAAGTCAATTTAAACATGCAGTTTGATGGTTAAGTCAGTTAAATTACACTTGCAGTACAATGATTAAGTCAGTTAATTTACAAATGCAAAAAAAATGGTGAATTCAGTTCATTTAAACGTGCAGTAAGATAGTTAAGACAGTTAATTTACACGTCCGTGCGATGGTTAAAGTCAGTTAAATTACACGTGTAATACGATCGGAAATTCAGTTTATTAAAACGTGCATTATGATGATTAAGTACGTCATATGATAGTTAAATCAGTTAATTTACACGTGCAATATGATAGTTTAATCAGTTAAATTACACGTGCAATATCATATTTAAATCAGTTAATTTACACGTGCTATATGATAGTTATATCAGTTAATTAACACGTGCAATATGATAGTTAAATCAGTTAATTTACACGTGCAATAGGATGATTAAGTCCTTTATTTACACGTACAATATGATAGTTAAATCAGTTAATTTACAAGTGCAATATGATGGTTAAGTCTTTAAATTTACAAGTGTAATATGATGGTTAAGGCAAGTTATTAACACGTGCATAATGATGGTCAAATCAGTTGATGTGCACATGCAATATGATGTTTAATTGATACAGATGCAGGCGTTTCTGCCAAACATGGAATTCATATGATGATATGTATTACTATATTGTTCTTCGCTTCTTGTTTTCTGCAGTGCTAGTTTTACACCGTGTTTGCCATTTATACTTACTCAAGAAAGTAAAAGTACAACTTTCCCAAGGCAATGTAACTAGGTCTACCTTTACATTTTCTATACAGTACCAGAAGTGTTCTTCGGGTACTAAATACATATATGGTTTAGTGGGCATTTATCGTTTCTGAAATACACATGTAACACAAAAGTTTCACGCCCCATTTAAAAAAAAAGACGAACTGTCGATTCCAATCGATAGAACAGTATTTATCATTTCTCCATTTTAATTACATCGTCGTTCGAAAACACTACTTGTAACATATGTTACACCGTGTGTACACTAAAACGTGTTGCTTTTAATTACAAACTAATTTGCGATATAAGTTAAACCCCGCATAATTGTTGATTTGAATTTATTACGATTTTGAAAACCATGACAAAACTCTTTAAACTGACTAACCTTCAAAGACAGTATCATGTAGTAAAACTGCATCAGTTAATTTCTTTAACAACAATAATTCAGGGCCAGTATTCACCAACCCATTCTTAGACTTAAGAATTAAGAATAGATTTAGAACCAAGACACATTCGTTCAGCTTTAAATATAAACTGGCAACCTTTGGTTATTATGTCATATAGAAAATGCTCTACTTGAAAAAAGATGAAGACAGGGGAGATTTACCCAAAGTTTGAGGCAAAATTAAAGCAATTCTTGCATATTCCAATTTAAAGAATATTCTTTATGCTTTAATAGACGCAAGACTAAGAATTGTTTGGTAAATACGAGCCCTGGACTTAATATTACAAAATCGGTTGGGTGTCACAAACTCTTCATGTAAAATCGAAGAACATGTATACATTCAGCAACAACATCTAAAATCATGCGTATGTAAACGGATTAATGTTTGTAAATTAGCTACTTTGCATATTTTTAAATACTGTAGTTGGCTTTCATTTTATTTCGTTTTTTAAGACCACCCACGTATATAAACTGAACAGTAATCTGTGTTTTACGTAAGAAAATAGTCATAACACCAAGATTGGAGTAACAGCATCAATTATATTCTTATTTCACGCAAAGAAAGCTGTACATGAGTAGAATGTCGTTTATAACTGTACAACACCACATGCTGATTTGCATAATTACAAATGCCAACTAATTTACTTGCCAACTTGTATAGCACAAACACTGTCGCTGTAATTCTTTCACGTTTGCAGGGCAGTAGTTTCTGTTAAAAATTGAATTCCTCGTTATATTTTATTATATGTGTGTGTGTGTTTTTTTTTGCTCCCTGATTTAAAATTGTGTTGCCATTTTCTGCATTTTCAAGGCGGTAACATGAACACTTGTTCAATGTAATGTAACTGTGTAAGATGGACCATGAAAAAAGGGTAACAGTTCATACAGTTTTAGATTTTCAGGGACTTAAGTCTAGTCCGTGTGAAGTAGACGCATTCCAATCGCTTACATACGTCTGGTGACCAGTATGATTACCAGCAGGCGTTTGTAAACACCGAATAAGTAACCAGGGAACCAGGTAACTAGGTTACGGAGGCGGCAGCGGTTTGGGCATGGTGCTTGGATTATTGCTTAGCACTGGACGAGATGGGAATTTCGAGCCCTATGTGATAGCTGTGTTACTCGCGTTTCGTTGAACAAATCAAATGATAAGCAAGATGTGGGTAAACACTCATTCAGAAAGATTGAGACTTGATATGTTTGCTATTAATCTTTCCCTTTACCAAAAGTATATGATTATAAAGGGTAATCAGCTGGTATAAATACACAAACGGAATGAGTTATAGCCCTTAAAAAAAGTTAATACAACGAAAATGATTGTTGAACGGTAAAGAAAATAAAGCAGAAGCTGCCTCATGTATTTTTCCCCAATAACCTGGATACAGCGCACTTCGCACACACATGATTTAGATTACAGACAGCACACATTCATATCAGTGTCTCAGGTTATATCATTAGACGCGCTAATAACAAATACCTGCACATGTTCAATACAATACACGTTAAATAACATACATGTATCATCCTCGTATCAGGCGTTGTATTTTATTGTTACTGTATTTACTGTATTACCATAACGACGAAGCACTATTGATTCCATGTGTCAAATGCATAAACCGTGTCTTGGATATGATCAGCGGAATACATGATACAATGTACACCGTGTATAACTAGTAATTCATCGTATTTTATAGGCAGGAAAATATGTACTCATTAGCTGCCGCAATAGTACACAGTTGAAAAAAACACACCTCGTATTTATAAGCCAAATGATGACGATAGATTCAATATTATTGGTCTATAATTATGTAGTTTTTTTTTTTAGCTAAATTTTCTTTTCTTTTCACTGTTGACTGCACATGATATATTTATGCATGGAGATATTAGAACTGTGAAAATATTTCAGTTTTCTACCAAAACCCTTGCAGAATACGGGTCCATGTTTGAGATAATATGTATGAACTATAAGAACTCAATTTCAGCAGTAAACCACGAAACACCGTGCTATCATTCTACCTCGAACATTATTGGCGTACATACACTTAAGATACAAGAAGGCCTTTTGCCAGGTTCCCGAAAAACAGATTGTGTGTTTTTTTAATCACGAAAACGTGTTTGTTTACCATTTCAGAATATTTACACTACACCGTCGGCAGCGTGGTTTTTTTCCTGGTTGTTAATCATTTGTAAAGAATTAGATTTTTTGCTACAGATAGATACATGAAACTATCTTTGTTCAATGTGTTATAAATTGTGTATATTTTAGAATATTTTGAGACTTTTATCGACGCACTTTAAAATATTTTAAATTAATAAAATAAAATAAATACTACCTTCTGAACCATTACCAGCAACCACTGGTAGGCAATGACAAACAAGTAATTCGTTTATGCTCGGATGTAAATAATGAGGCACGGTTGACAGACAATGTCATCGGTTTACTTTGAATCATTTGAGACTTGACCTTGAGCGAACATAGGTAGCGGTGTCATCATCATGGTCATGTATAATGTAAGGCTTAACATATAAACACATCTGGTAGTATATGTGGTACTAATATTCTTATAATACAGACGTGCAAAGAATGTAGTGCTAGATTTTATATTGGAATTCGGATCGTCCACATGTTAAATGCTATATGAAAACAGCGGGTGCTATACATGTACTGCTCGCAATCTATTAATTCAGACGAGCAACGAATGTTAAAAAGCAATACAGCTATAATTAAATATTATCAACTGGTACATCACGTATTACTTTTGCTAATAATTTAGACGTGCGAGGAATGTATTGCTGCTTGTAATGTGGGAATTTCCTCACTGGAATAGTCAGAACAGATTGCGGACCATACAGATTGTCTTTCCAACGTTTTATCTAGGTGTTCTAAAAGAGTAGCGTCTAGTTTCTACAGGTATCAACTGTATGTCCTTCACATGTGTATGCAGTTAGCAACATTTAAGATGGGTATGTTTAATGTGTAGCAATTGTTTTGTTTATACAATGTGTTGTTGGGAGCGATACCATCGGCTCAAGGTGAAGTATAACACTCTATAAGTCAAACGCAAAGTAAATAAATATTTACATAGCCTGGGGGGGGGGGGGTAGGAACAAAATGAAAACCATTGCCTGCAATTGCCTGAACATTTGCGACCACAAAGGTAAAACTTTGTAGTACCGCGCTCTCAAATACCGAAATGGAGCATATGCGATGTTATGGGTTTCGGATATCGTGACCCTCTTCTACAATACAGTTAAAAGGGTCATACAAAAGGGTCATACAAACGCGTGGGTTGCGAACAATATCCAATTCAGAGAGCACTCACCTTTCAAAAGTAGACGGACGCGTGTCCCTAATCCTTTAAACCCTAGCACTTTAAATTTTCACCTTTCGTATTGCAAGGTTAATCCTTACATCGAGCACTAAGCACTCCGAGAAAACCGTTACAGCACGCGAAATGCACACACTACACACCCCGCGTTCGCAAAGAACACTTGAGCACAGGTAACACAATTCATCTAAGTTTCCCGAACTATTTACACGGGTGTATACACACCACACGGCTGGCTATTATAAGCAGACAACACTCAATTTAGGATCGCGAGGATGGAACACGCGCCTTACAAAATCCAGCAGATGAGAATAGTTTTCGCAGCCGAAAACGCGCCAGTTATTTCCGATGAGCAGACGATAAATTTCTCCAGGTGAATTCTGCTTGTTTCTCGTAAATGTTTAAACACAGCACTTGCTACAGAATGTTTGCACAAGTTATTGAACTATACTGCTGGTATGGTAAATGTATCGGTATTAATCGTGGCTGTATCTTTGGAAAAAAGGCTTGTCTGAGACGAAAATGTACCGATTTCTAAACCAAAACGTGTTCGGTCATAAAAATAAATGAAGACGAATTTGCAATCAATTTAAATTCTTTTTCTGTTTTAAATATTCCAGTTCTGGTTCATGATGTTTGATGATGGCTTGCCAACAAAATCCCGATCAAACGAGAAACTCAATAAAAAAATCCCGTGTTGCGAAGGCAACGATATTTTCGCCACGTGTTTGTTATCAACAGCAGCAGACGACATGTATAAGCAGACGAGTTATGCGCTGTTGATAGCGTTCACATTGTTGTTGCATTGTATTGCAGCATCTCATGCCGTTTATCGGTGCTTTATCGAGGCACGGCAAATTACCGTCAGGGAAAATGGGGCCATTGGAATAGAATCTATTGGTGTGCGTTCTTTATGAAACCGATTACATATACCGTACATGTATGTTATGTGCATGTACTCATGGATGGCAAATGTGTTTATAAAAAGCAAGCTTACCAGTAGAATGATGCGGTTAACCGATAAGCCCAATATGATAATAATTTCAGACATTGACACAAAATGGAAACGCAAATAAAATAATAATATTTTCGTTTTATTTACAGTGCATGTATTTTACACCAAAAAAAGCTGAAATAAACTAACCATACATAACGTTGTAATTAGTAAACTTCTTCTTGTAATTGCAGCAAAGGCGTAACAAAAAATTATAAGGTTGAATATCGTCAAATTATTTTTGAAGTAATAATACAGATTGCTTAGAGATATATTATTGAGCCATGTGGTATCCACAGTTCAGTATATGTTTCATAAAAGATTTTAACTGCAGCAATTTTCACTGAAGAACTACCGAACTTTCAATCATGTATATTAATACCGATCCTGGTAAATCCGTACAACAAGAACCCAATCATCGCATTATGTCTGGCCTGATTCTACACGCCAATCATATTTGTCTGGCCAAGTCAATATGGTTTAGATCATATTGCATAAAACAGGCAATTGGAGGACGTGAAACACCGATGGCAAGTTATCGATAGAGTTATAAATAATAAAACAACCCGGAACCACTATCCATATAAGCGTCCTATGGATTTGTATGAATGCTAAAACCAATAGTTCTCTTTTTTTGTCGCAAGTTCATCTTTGATGGTTTTGTATACCAGTAAAATGCGTTGACATGTCAAGTACTTAAATGTGTAGGAAATTCATTAGGAAAAAAAGTAAAATGTTTTATGGATTTGTGTTCTTCTCTTGCTGTTATTGTTTTTGTTATATGTATAACCCTTTGCATGCTGGGTAATTTGTCGTCTGCTAAAATGTCGTCTGCTGAATTTCTAAAATTAGCATTTTCTTCGATTTTTTTCAAAGAATACTATCAGAATAGCAAACAGTTTGGATCCTGATGAGACGCCACGTTCTGTGGCGTCTCATCTGGATCCAAACTGTTTGCAAAAACCTTCAAAATCCGGTTCCAGCACTCAAAGGGATAACAAGTGCGCTCGCTAGACATATAATTAGTCGGGGATATAGCTGAGCCAACAAGCCGTTGGTCCATACAATGTGTTATAAGCTCGTAGATTTTAAGAGAAAACGCTTATGTCCTATGCAAAAACAATAATTAAAGAAAAGTTTGGGCTACTCAGTTCAAAATGTGTTATCCATGTTAGTGATATTAATTTTTAAACCGCAACGGGCATACAGTCAAGAAAATTCATCATGTTAACATTCAAAAACGTAACTTTTGAAATGTGTTTGAACTCTTTTCAGAGCTGACTACATGTAATAATGAAGCTACATGAAGTACTATTTAAGTTTCCTATCAAATAAATCTTTATTTTCACTCTAGAGGCCGATTTGTGCTTCCACTATATTTTACTTTACTTCCTTTAAGGACAAAATGTCGTTTGTTTCCACCAATATTGCCCAAAATTAGGGAAGGTTATAGATCTGTTTATCTTTTTTGTTAGCTTTTCAACGATTCCCCACTTAAAAAGAATATGCAATCAGGTGCAGAAATCTCCAAAATCTCTTTTTAACATTATTATTTTATCTTTTGTGTTGTTTATTTAAGGTGAATTCATAGACTTTGATCAAATTTAGCAAAAAATAACCACAACATCATTATTGAATTTAGTAAATATGATCCATATTAGCACAAAAAAAAATCAAAAACGCAAATACAAAATACAAAAAAATAACATTAATTACGGTTGCGCGGGTAAGTGGAAACACACCACTTATTCTTATTGTTTCTTATTGTTTCTTATTGTTTGCATTTTGTAACCATTGCGTGGAACTGCCTCCACGGCGAAGGCAAGCTTATTATGTTATTATAAATCATAATTATTGAGGACAATTACAACTCAAAATAAAAAAAAACTAATAACATAAAATGCATTAAATAAAAAAAATATAATTGATTTGTGATCAGAGTTATTTCAATCATTAGGTGTACACAAATTGTTTGAAAAAAAAATGCTATGAAATGTAGTTTATTACATGATTTAATAATTTGGAATAATCTTAAATATTAATAATAAAAAGACCAAAATATGTTGAATACAAATGTTTTGCCGGGATTCAAACCCGGGCAATGGGAGAAAAAAATCATCGCGCTACCACTATGTCTTTCTTGCTTTCGAATTTAACCACGTTTAAATGCATTTTTTTTTATCTATTTCGATGTCATCCATAAACAAAACTATTTATAAAAAAACATCGTTTCTTAGTCAACAGTGTTAAATCCTTAATTTTCTTAATGTTTGAGCCTATGACATGTTTTTTTTTTGCCAATCTGTGAACAAGTCCCTTTAAATAATTTTAGGAGAGGTACTATGTGTCCAATCACGCAAATTGAAGTCAGTAAATCAACGTGCGTTTGAATACCTGGACAAATGCGATAAGACACCTGTAGCGTATGTGACCGGATATAGCGGTCATTTAGAGGTCTTTTGCATCGGTTTGATGGGCGAGCAATTACCTTTTAAATTTAAAACTCCGATGATAAGTGTTGACAAACATTTTCGGATGTTACAACTGACCAGTCGTTTTTTTTTCTACACAATGTTGCAAAAGTACTGAAGCGATTAAAATCAGTTTCAACGAGTTTTCTTAGCTTAACTCCAAAAAATGTTCACACGATGCCAACATAGACAAAAAAAGGAGTAATTGCAGGGTAATGGGACGCGTCCCAGTTGTATATATTATAAGCCTCGCACAGATTAGCCTGTGCAGTTCCAACAGGGACTACACTTTTCGCCTAAACCGGTTTTCGCTAAGAAGAGACTTCCTTAAATCGAGAAATACAATAAACGCAAAAAGTGTCGTCCCTGATAAGCCTGTGCGGGCTGCACATGCTAATCTGGGACGACCCTTTACGCACATGCATTACGCCCCGTTTTCCCAGAGCGTGGCTCGTATAATACTGGTACACTGTAAGTTGGGATTGCTTTAAAAACCAGCGTCTGCCTCATAGCATACATATATGTGGCGTGTTCTGAGAAAACTGGGCAAAATGCATGTGCGTAAATTGTCATCCCAGATTAGCCTGTGCAGTCCGCACAGGCTAATCAGGGACGACAATTTCCGCTTTTATGGAATTTTTGATTTAAATGATGTCTCTTCTTAGCGAAAATCTAGTTGAGGCGGAAAGTGTCGTCCCGGATTAGCCTGTGCGGACTGCACAGGCTAATCTGGGATGACACTTTACGCTTAAGCATTTTGCCCAGTTTTCTCAGAACACGCCACATATATCGGAGATTCCTTATTTCTTAACCATACATATTTAACTTACTAAAATAACGATTGGATAGTAATGTTTTGTCCACCATATAATAGAATCACAGCACACGTGAGAAGAAAACTCAAGTGTTCTTCAACAAAATTGTACTAGCAGAGACGTGTGCACTATCATTTTTTATCACATTTTATCTTCTTCTTTTTTTGTTGCAAAACCGCTTTAACTGAATGGTATTAATGTCTATGGTATTTGCAATCCTTTATTTTCATGATATGTAAAAAATGCGGACTGATGGAGACAGCCTTTTTTCACGGGCAGTAATTTTGTAAATACAAACGCAAATCAGCAAATCGAGTTGTTTCCCTTGTATAGGCTGAATATTCTCCACATGATAATAGCTGCTGCGGCGGATCATATTCTATTGTTCACAAACCAATAACTGGCTAATCAGGGACGACACTTTCCGCTTACACTGGCTTTTCGTTTAGAAGAGACCTTCTTTAAAAGAAACATTCGATAAACGCCGAAAGTGTAATATCTGATTAGTCTGTGCGCATTGCACAAGCTAATCTGGGGTGACACGCATATGCATTTAGTCCAGTTTTCCCATAACGCGGTTCTAATTATAATCTGCAATAATTGTTTTAATTATATTACGACCAAGATGCGCAAATGACGGACGGATAAACAATCCTTTTTCCATATGCCACCGAATCCTGCTTCTCGACAATGCATAATAAGGCGGACGTACAAATCGACAAATTGATTGACAGAAATTCGGAGACACGGATAGCCGATGCTTTTTCTAAGAATATAAAACAACTTCACTTTTATTCACATTGCACATTACATTCATGCATTATAATTATTACTGAGTCGCATAAAAAAAACACGGATGTTCAACAAAAAATAGCATATAATGTGAATTTTACACTGGGTCATGTGAAAAATGAGATACTATACTCAAATGTGTGAAATCTACGAAAACAGGTTCCAGATTTTACTTATTAAATTTGTAAATTTAGAAGGAGTTTAAAAAAATATAAAAATGCATTGTTGTTTTTTGTGCAATCAACTTAATTACCGACAAGCATGGACATATATTAAGTTACAATGATAAGTTATTTTATTTGAAGCAAAATGTAAATAACCTTTTTGCAGCAAATATGCATTATTTGTTGTTGAAATGGTTTAGAGGTGTGATGTATACCGGTAGTCTGATTAAAAAAAAAAAAACTCCGAACAAAAAGAAGCAATTTTCCCGTCAAAGTACAGTCATTTACTGTATTGAGAGCGTCAGATTTTTGAAAGTCGTTCAAGCGAAGAGCCGACTCGACAGATTGTGCCCGACTTTTTTTCTTATGGCAATGGGTCATTGGGGCTCATGTTTACGTATTGTATTTTTTTGTGTTTGTTATTTGGTAAGATGTAAATTTCACTGCATTTGGAAAATCTAATAATTTCAATCAAATTTTGAAATGCATTAATATAATTTCTGTATGATGCATAATAACGGCGCAATAATAGAAGAAAATCGTTAAGTTCTCCACGCTGAAGAAACTGCATTTGTGTAAGAGAGAACGCACGTGAAATCACGTCGCACATTAATGAGCTTCTTTTTTTTAAACGGTGTAGGCTGATACAAGTTTGTAGTATATACAATGGTATATTGTAAATAAGGGTCATATATAATTTGAATTCTATGGTTTATGGGACATTCTAAGTTATAAATAAAAAAAGCATGCAATGCTCTCGGATTCAATCGATTCGGACTACTTATATAGCGTACATCTTATAATTTTAGTCGACAACGTATTTAAATGTAGTTGCGAAAAATAACTTGAACGTGGTTAACACTTGGATTTCAAGGACCATTATGAGATGTCCATGTAATTGTTATGATAGTTTACAAATGAATATGTCATTCCTTTAGTATAACTTTACCAAGCAAATATGGACTTCTTCAACCAACAGATTCTCTCGGTTCAAGTTATCAAAGAGGAAAACAACAGCAGATATTAATAATCTCGTCACAAAAAATAAGCTCATAAACGCTATTATAACTTGTGCAAAATATGATCAATGCGAAATACCGTCGTGTCAATCCGTTCTCGCAAAATTATAGCCTTTTACCCTGACTGCGCGTCAAATCCTTTAATTTGCCAGCAGAATATTTTCATTCGTACCCGCGCGGTTCGGCTGAATGACTCTGTACTATAATTTTGTCGATGCCAAGTAGGTACGATCAGGCACGTAGTAAATTTCCGGTTGGTTATGGTGGATCAACTTGTTGAAGCAGAAAAATAATTCCCCGTTATTATGCGAATTTTATCGGCAATATGGCATGCAATTTAATATGAAAATGATGCAAATCTTATCTAAATGTTCCTGAATCTGCAAGTGAGGTGCCAATTATTAATATTAATCTTATGATTCTTATCCAATTATATGGCACTATAGAGTGAGGATCCATATGCGAGAGCATAGTACAGATGACAAAGAATATGAAACTGGGATTATAATAACAAAAAAGAGGACAGTCATTAAACACTCCATATATTTTTTTTCCAATACGAGATCAAAACAAAAACAGCAGCACTATCAGCAGCAGCAGGTGATTAAAAAAAAACAGCAGTAATATCAGCAGTATCAGCAACAACAACAGTAATAAACAAATGTTGCTTTAAATAAGTTTCTTTAAAATAGAGCTAGACAAGAACAAATACATCTTTCAACACGACTGTTAACAAATACTAGTATTAAAATGTTTACCGGTAGTGGGTGTGTATAATTGCTCCTGTGCGTATGTGCGTGAAGAACCGCAATTACACAAATACAATTTTCCAACAGTATTTACTTTTGTTTTTGCTTTCGCGAAAAATGACAATTTTGCAACTTTATACGGCAGATTCAATGCAACTTTATATTCTATAACCTGAGTTAGTTATCGCGGCATTATAGGCTCATAAGATTTTCAGGAACTAAACATCATTATTAAAATGTCTTACGTTTAAAATATCCTTTGGGATATATGTTGTTTAACTGTTTATGTTCGGAATATTATGCCTATACATTTACAGGTCCTAAAGTAAATGAGCATCTAAACTTCTTTTCATTGCCATACAAATTCCGTTCAGGCGAAATTAATGTGTGTTTCAGGTACGCTAAATTTTCGGTTAGAAATTGCATTATTGGTTGATGGGCAACTCGAAGTTTTTAGAACTAAAACGTTATCCAAAACAAGTCACAATTTAAAACATTTATTAACAATGGATTGGGTATCGAAACGAAACACTTTTTTTAATTAAATACAATAAAGAGTTACTGTAAATATAAATTAAATTGAATTTACTCAAAATAAATCATCGGGCCCTATTGGTTATATGAACTAAACTGTTTAAAAGTATACTGGTATGTATTTCTAATTTAACTATTATGTATATGTACTGCAACGGTGAAATTTATCGTGTGCATGTTCCTTTGTTTGCTGCAGCGAATGTTTGCGTTACAGAATAGCACAAATTTATATGTGTAACATGCGGCAAGGACTTGAACAACAACGGTCGTTGCGAACTTTTCCGATGGCTTTAATGCTTTTATTTTCGTTCCAATATCAGTTGCAACAACCATTGACATGAGTGTAACATCTATATCCACTTGGAAGTATTGCAGAGATTTCTGTAAGCGTCAACGTACGTTCTTAAAGGGCCTAGCCCACTGTTTCGCAATTCTTACAGTTTTCTGATTTAATTATGTTTCATTATTCTTATTCTTTGTTAATTTCGTGATCCTGTACGATGTTGAATATGCCGTGAATATAATATTTGAAGTGTGCATTTTCCCAAAAACGTCGATTTGTAACCGTTTATATGTTTCTCTACGAAAATAAATAGAGTCTTTGACCATCCTGTTGGCCGACGTTATGACGGGTTTTCCATCACTCGGTCTGCCATATTGTCATTCTTTTCGTCCGTTCGTTTCTTATGCCTTCTTATACGAATAGTAATCGCATTATCCGTTTGTTAGTCCTTCCGTCCCACGTCTTGATCGTGAAATAGCTCGAAAAGTATTCAAATAATATTTTATAATTATGTTGATAGGGCCACAACAAATTGATCAGTTTTTCGGTGGAGTTTGGTACCAACACATTGAAGCGAGTGAGCACAATAAAAATAAAAATATTTGTTTTCCATGTTCTATATAATCAGCGCAGAATAAACAAATATTGTGTAGATATTTCTTGAATATTTCTGCCAAACGCATTCAGCGTATTTAATGCTGTCATTTTGTACTATTAACTCGCAAGGGGCATATTCAAGGGTTGGAAAAAAAGACGATTTTCCACACACAAAATATGGATAGGTCTACATTATTTTAAAGCTCAAATATTATAGATGTGTTAACTTAGTAAACATATTTAATGGCATATTTCAGCAAAAAGGAAAAAAAAATGTGAACACGTCCCTTAAAATATGAAGGCTTAACCAAAATGAAATGTTCAATACATACATGTAAATTGACCTCGATTTAGATTGTCGGAAATAATCTTTCGGGAATTCATTGGACATCCCGACGAAAAATATTAATTATGCGATTTATTCTATTTATTGTGTGTAAATGCCAGTACGCGTGTTCTTTCATTCAAAACTTGTGTTAAACCTTTGTAACCTCGTTAGTTTTGATAAAAATCCATTAATCGTGAGCTGTCTGTTGACGCTATCAGCGTTTTGATTAACTCTCGCATGCGGTTATCCCAACGTTCTATACATAGGTGGTGACGTCACTGCGTTATTGTCACCTCTATACTGGATGCATCACATTCCCTTGGTTTGGGGATTTGTGCTTCCGCCAAAATAGTTCCGCGTAGGAATGAATTTTTTTTTATAATGAGAAAAACGGTGTTAAATATATGTTTAAAATAGAATGTTGTTTAAAGAAATGTTATTAAATTATGTTTAAGGGTGATTTCAAATGTCTGAAAGAAGAATAGCAATTATTAGAAACATGTTATCTGTCCTACTTTCGCGTTCACGCCATGTTGAAAAAGTAGTGCTACCTACAATTCCTTTCGCGCTAGTACACAGGTCAGTAAGACCGGTGTGTACACAATGGTTATCCCAAGTCTTAACATACTGAGCATTGCTTAATAAAAAAACATGTTCATGTATTAAGACCCGTAATCAACATTTGGCGTACATGAATCTCAGTAATATTAATATATTCAATCATAAACTTAAAACATTTGTTTTAAATCTGACTGTAACTAATGAACTTTCACCTATCTGCCAAATCATCTATAACGTGATCCGATTTCCTTGCTTTTATAAAGAAAATAACACCTTTCAAAACCAATATAGTACTCTTAACCAGATTTCACGTCACGGAAATAATAACGAAGATGAAGGTTACAGTGATATCATTTTATTAAAACAACAAAATCAAACGATCGTTAAATATATAATTCTTCACAATCAATTAAAACAAACAAATGTAACGAAAAACACGTTAGCTTAAACAGCGTATCTTTATATAGACAAACAAGTGTATATTCAAAGTAAGTTCATTCAATGTTTTATTGCAATAATCCATCGATAAAATCAGCACAGTGTATAATAATTAAAGTTAACATATCGATGAGCAATTCAGCCATCGTAAAACGTAAGCTCAACCAGGGACAATTTCAGCTGATCAGGGACATTGTCCGCCTAGAGTAGATTTTCGTTTAGAAGAAGCTTCCTTTTTACGAAAAAATCCATAAAAGCAGACTGTTGCTAATCTGTGCTAACACTTAACGCACATGCATTACGCCCGGTTATCCCAGAACGAGGCTCATTTCATAAATTCGTTCTCAGTGCATGAACTCTTCTATAGTCTTTCTTTTAAACTGCGATCTCACATGTTATAATAGCAAGCTCGAGAAGTATATGGAACTACAAAAATGTCATATCAACACGTAGTTCCCATGGCAACGTGTTTGCGTGCATGATAGTAGTGATTATGTTCAGTCAGTTTTCTTCGACGTCGATAAGCGATTACAGAGACTGCACTGTCACAGAAATGTCTTTAGATAATAAGACAAATGCGACGAAAATGACGTCACTATAGTAACTGACTTATCCTGTCAATTATGTGCTTTTGAAAAAGTCTTATTGTCATATGTTAACATAGAAATTCCGTTATTATTATACTTGCAGTTAACCCTTTGCATGCTGGGAAATTTGTCGTCTGCTAAAATGTCGTCTACTGAATTTCTAAAATTAGCATTTTCTTCATTTTTTTTTCAAAGAATACTATCAGAATAGCAAACAGTTTGGATCCTGATGAGACGCCACGTTCTGTGGCGTCTCATCTGGATCCAAACTGTTTGCAAAGGCCTTCAAAATTCGGTTCCAGCACTGAAAGAGTAAATAAAGCCATGAGCGACATAACAGAACTAAGCCACTATTGTCATACATTTGCCACATGTGTCGCAACCAATGGCATCGTTGTCGCAATTGTTTCATATGTAACGCAAGAAATGGCAAGTTTGTAGTCTCTTTTGCTCTACATTAAGAGGGGATTGACGCCATTTAACCAATTGCGATTTTGACGTCTAAAATGACGTCTCTATAGTCATTCCAACAACATGTATCGTAAAATGACGTAATTTAAGTCACTTTTTACATATTTTACGTCTGGTGACCGCGTCACTTTCCTCAAAAAGAGATGGAAATGTCCACACTAATATGACTAGGGAGATATGTCGTCAACAACGACATGAATATGATCAATGTGGTCAAGAAACACGAATAGTGCACAATGTGATGATTGAATTCCGATGGTATCGATTGATGCGTGTTTTAAGATCCGTATACTATGAGTTATGCGTAACTAAATACGCATTTATAACTAGTAGGATTGTTTTTGCGCGGCATTCTTGAATTATGTTTGACATATAACCGTCGTATAATGGGCCAATATCTGCAAATACGCATGTACTGCACTCCAGGGAATCTTTGACTATTTCGCGTAGTCCATGACGTTTATGTCACGTTATGTATGTGCACATGGTGGAATATCTGTCATTCAGGAGAGCACCACGTGATGTTTATGTTATATCCCGGAAGTGTGGTGTGCGCATGTTCGCTGCGCATGCTTATGAGTGATACGATCCAGTGCGCATGCTCAATCGGAGAAAGAGATGTTGTTGCTGTCCTGGCTGTCTGAAGTGTTTCCCCAGTGACAATCAGCTGTAATCATAAACAAGAATTGTTAGTTATTTGAGTACGTAAAAATGTTTAATATAGTGCTTAACATAGACTGATTGAACACATAAATGACCTACATATTCATAAACTGTAACAATCATAACTACCATTAGTGATCAAATACAAGTGAATGTTAATCTCATTCCCCCTTTCCGTACAGCGCCGAGGGTTATATTTATTAAGACCATGCTTTAAGGTACCTTTATGTGTCATTTTCGTTAAGTTTCTACAAAGTTAATATTATTATGGGGATATTTTATTAAGACAATAAATTTCCGATGTGTCCGATATAGGCGTAAACATGAAGCTAAGATATGCATGGGGAATTTCATTTTATGTCGTATCTTTTAATGACAAAGCCTAACTTACCATCCATCTCCATCTTTTGTGACGTCAGAGAGCCCGGACTGGAGTGATTTCCGGTGTGTTGTTGTTGTTGTTTCTTCTGGCGCGCGCGGGAGTTCTGGAACCAGACCTGCGTCACGCGCTTGCTCAGACCCGTGATCTGGGCGATTCGCTCCAGGTCCTGACCGTCCGGGTTTGAGTCCAGCTGGAAGTTGGCTTGCAAAACCTGAAGACAAAAATATGAGCAACGCTCGGTGAAAACGGGGCTTAATGCTTGTGCGTACAGTGTCATCCCAGATTAGCCTGTGCAGTCCGAACAGGAAAATAAGGGACGACACTTTCCGTGTTTATGGATTTTGTTCATTTAAAGGAAGTCTCGTCTAAACAAAAATCCAGTCCAGTCGGAAAGTGACGTCCCTTGTAAGCCTGTGCGGACTCCAAGGATACAATGGGACGAAACGTTTCGTCCCTTGTGCGGACTCCAAAGATACAATGGGACGAAACGTTTCGTCCCTTGTGCGGACTCCAAGGATACAATGGGACGAAACGTTTCGTACCTTGTGCGGACTCCAAGGATACAATGGGACGAAACGTTTCGTCCCTTGTGCGGACTCCAAGGATACAATGGGACGAAACGTTTCGTCCCTTGTGCGGACTCCAAGGATACAATGGGACGAAACGTTTCGTCCCTTGTGCGGACTCCAAGGATACAATGGGACGAAACGTTTCGTCCCTTGTGCGGACTCCAAGGATACAATGGGACGAAACGTTTCGTCCCTTGTGCGGACTCCAAGGATACAATGGGACGAAACGTTTCGTCCCTTGTGCGGACTCCAAGGATACAATGGGACGAAACGTTTCGTCCCTTGTGCGGACTCCAAGGATACAATGGGACGAAACGTTTCGTCCCTTGTGCGGACTCCAAGGATACAATGGGACGAAACGTTTCGTCCCTTGTGCGGACTCCAAGGATACAATGGGACGAAACGTTTCGTCCCTTGTGCGGACTCCAAGGATACAATGGGACGAAACGTTTCGTCCCTTGTGCGGACTCCAAGGATACAATGGGACGAAACGTTTCGTCCCTTGTGCGGACTCCAAGGATACAATGGGACGAAACGTTTCGTCCCTTGTGCGGACTCCAAGGATACAATGGGACGAAACGTTTCGTCCCTTGTGCGGACTCCAAGGATACAATGGGACGAAACGTTTCGTCCCTTGTGCGGACTCCAAGGATACAATGGGACGAAACGTTTCGTCCCTTGTGCGGACTCCAAGGATACAATGGGACGAAACGTTTCGTCCCTTGTGCGGACTCCAAGGATACAATGGGACGAAACGTTTCGTCCCTTGTGCGGACTCCAAGGATACAATGGGACGAAACGTTTCGTCCCTTGTGCGGACTCCAAGGATACAATGGGACGAAACGTTTCGTCCCTTGTGCGGACTCCAAGGATACAATGGGACGAAACGTTTCGTCCCTTGTGCGGACTCCAAGGATACAATGGGACGAAACGTTTCGTCCCTTGTGCGGACTCCAAGGATACAATGGGACGAAACGTTTCGTCCCTTGTGCGGACTCCAAGGATACAATGGGACGAAACGTTTCGTCCCTTGTGCGGACTCCAAGGATACAATGGGACGAAACGTTTCGTCCCTTGTGCGGACTCCAAGGATACAATGGGACGAAACGTTTCGTCCCTTGTGCGGACTCCAAGGATACAATGGGACGAAACGTTTCGTCCCTTGTGCGGACTCCAAGGATACAATGGGACGAAACGTTTCGTCCCTTGTGCGGACTCCAAGGATACAATGGGACGAAACGTTTCGTCCCTTGTGCGGACTCCAAGGATACAATGGGACGAAACGTTTCGTCCCTTGTGCGGACTCCAAGGATACAATGGGACGAAACGTTTCGTCCCTTGTGCGGACTCCAAGGATACAATNATTAAAATCCAGAGGGCGACAATGCGAGAGTGCGAGAATACGATGACGACAGTGCGACAATACGATGGCGACAGTGCGATAGTACGATGGCGAAAATGCGATAATACGATGACGACAATGCGAGAGTGTAAGAATACGATAACGACAGTGCGATAATACGATGGCGACAGTACGACAATAGGATGGCGACAGTGCGATAGTACGATGGCGAATATGCGACAATGCGAGAGTGCGAGATTAAGATGACGACAGTGCGACAATACAAAGACGACAGTGCGACAATACGATGGCGACAGTGCGATAGTACGATGGCGACAATGCGACAATGCGATGACGACAGTGCGATAATACGATGACGACAGTGCGACAAAACGATGGCGACAGTACGAAATGACTATCGCATTGTCGCCATCGTCGCCATCGTACTATCGCATTGTCGCCATCGTACTATCGCCTTGTCGCATTGTCGCCATCGAACTATCGCGTTATCGTACTGTCGTCGTCGTATTATCGCATTGTCGCCATCGTACTATCGCACTGTCGCCATCGTATTGTCGCACTGTCGCCATCGTATTCCGTAAGAATATGTGAAGAAGTCATGAGTCAATCATGATGTCTTAAAATCAAGGTCACCCTTTGTGTGTTACGTTGGCCGGCCGGTCGCTCAGAATTGAGCTTTTGCAAAACATATGTCAGCTATAATTTGGAATTAATTTTTAATGTATTGATTCATGACTCATGTGTATAGCGACTCCCTTACGAACCTGTATCTGTTCTTCTGTGAACGTTGTCCGCACTCGTTTGGTTTTGGTTTTCTGTGAAGAGTCGGAATCTGAAAGAAGACAACAAATAAATGAGCCGCGTTCTGGGAAAACTGGGCTTAATACATGTGCGTAGAGTGTCGTCCCAGATTAGCTTGTGTAATCCGAACAGGATAATCAGGGACGACAATTTTCGCCTAGACTGGATTTTCGTTTAGCAGAGACTTCCTTTAAACGAAAAAATTCCATAAAATGGGAAAGTTTCGCACCTGATTAGCCTGTGCAGACTGCTAAAGTCTGTGGCGACACTTTACGTACTTGCATTAAGCCCCGTTTTACCAGAGCGAGGCTCAAGTAATCAAATTGCAGAAAAATGATAACAATGTACGTGTTTATTATACTGTGTTGTATACAGATACAAATAAATATGGCAGCCGAACGGAATGTCTTCAAAACTAATGGCTGCATTTATCGCGATTATGTATAACGGACTTCAATCATTCAATACATACAATTTAAAACCTAATTTATTTATTTTTCTTTCTGTTGCACCCCATGAAGCACTGTTACACATCAACCGTGAATAAATGCCGCGGTAACGCAGTGAAGCAGTAATTGTTCAAAGAACTTGCCAGACTGTGGTTGCGAATTTCAAGATGGGCGTGTAAATTTTAAAATGCTGCGTTTATTTTAATTTTATTGAAACAAAATCCCGTAATTCCCTAGAGGTTAGAATTACTGCCAAACGCTGTCTGTTTTCGCGGCAGCCATCTTGATAATACCGGGCTAAATGACAAATGGCCTTTTGATTGGTTGATAGCAGGGGTAATTAAACATGGCCGCAGATAATAATTGCATAAATTTGATATAAAAGCCATTGAAATGAAGCACTGTTGAACAACATTTACTTGCAATTTGTCACCTTTGACGCGAAAAGTTTGATAGCAGAGTTTCGTCTGGTTTAAAGGAAAGTGTTGCGTAAAGAAAGGATTGTTTTGACTAATTTCCACTAATTATTATTATTGAGTAAGGTGATTTTAATGTAGGAAACACAAATGCGAAAAAAATCTCTTGAATTAAATCTAATTTTCCATTTTTCAGAGTTACAATGATGATGACGATGATGACGACGACGATGACGATGACGATGCGAATGATGATTATGATGACGATGCTAATGATACTAATAATTCGTCTGCTGCTGATGATGATGCTGCTGATGATTATACTGATGTTGATGCTGATTATTATTATTATCGTTATTATTATGGTAGTACAGTGGTGATGATTATAATGATAACTAGGCCGTACCCTTATTCGGCCCTCCCTCCAGTACGTCCAAGTAGTGAGGCTTGCACAGAACCTTGTTCCCGTGTAACGCGAACTCCTCGCCCGTCGACAGTTGCCGCTTGCACGTGTCGCACGCGAAGCACGCGAGGTGGTACACGTGCTCACGTGCGCGGCGCACCCAGTCGGTCGGCTGGATGGACCGGAAGCACTTCGCACATTTTGCGCCAAACTCTCTGAAATTGAAAACGAAGTGGTTTTACGATATGATACTATGAATTTAACATACTATTTCTTGCTTTGCTTTTTTGTACATGTAATTGTATTTCGATTAAAATACTGTGTTTAACGGCTACTGGTTAAATAGTTTTGCATTTTGCATTTTAAAATTAAATATCTTAACTTCAAGTAAAAATCTTTCCTATTGTATTAACATTAATAAAGGAATAAATTGCCCACCAGTAAAGTTATAACATAGAAAGTGTTTAGTTAATAATGTATGTAATTTTTTGGTTTAAAACAACACACAAACTCGGTATTAGTGAACATCAATTCAATATGAAACTTTTTTTTAATAGTCATGTATATTCTGTATATCAAGACTACATGTGTTCCAAAATCCTGAACAAGTTCTGATCTTTGGAAAATAACATTACAACAATAAAAGCCGTTTTGTCAATGGGCAGGAAATAATGATGTATTTGCGACTTTCACGACGGACAAATATCTCGCGGGACGCAGATTACATGTCGTCTGCATTGACAGAGGATTTCTCGGATTGATTTTTCGTTTTCTGTTTGACTAACAAGCCACGAGTTCAATGGGTTGATTAGGTGGGTAAATTGGGGCTAATTTCGGGGCAAAATCGGAAGGACGTAACTAAATTTCGGTAATTTTGATACGGTTAAATATTCATTCGGAACTTCTCTCGCAACAAAGCCCCGTCTATACAAAGTACAAAATTCCCATGTAATTGCTTGACATTTCACGTTTGAAAGAAGGCGTGTGCTCGGGGAAATTGAATTCCGTCAAATTTTAACGAAATTTATTTTCAGATTAACATTTCTGAACGCAATACGGAAATACCAATTTGAACAACTTCAAAAGGTAGTTCGTGCTCGACCTTGAACACTTAACTTTGAATCAAACCATCCTGTTTAATATGTTTTTATTTTGAAATCAAAATATAATAAAATGTCAATGCCCATACCACTTTTGATACTTAATTTCAATATTTTTGGTAATTGGTCATTTTTGTAATTTTTATAAATGTTACATTGCGCGCATCGTTTCGTATAGCGAAAGTTACTTAAATTTGGTTTCTCAGCACTTATACGGTTACGAGTGTAATTTATTTGAAAACCGAAATTTAAAAAAATACACAAATATCCCCTCTCAGACCGCCTCAACAATATGAACGCCCCTTACCTCGCATAGTCAAGTCTGCAGTAGATATTGTCCTCGCGCATGAAGCACGTGTTCTGTCGGTCCAGCGCCACGTGACACACGCAGCAGCGCAGACACTGCACGTGCCACGACTGGTCGTTCACTTTGAGCAGAAACCGGTCCGCGATGTGCAGCCCACAACCGTAGCAGACGTCATCATCCGTCTGCAAAAGAGAACGCTATGACGTCATGGCATGTTCTGCGACGTACAGGATACGTATAATAATAATAATAATAATAATAATAATAACTTTATTTCACGAAGATAACACATTAAGAAAATAACATTTCTTTTTTACAATGTGGTCTTCAAAAACACAGTATATGTAAATATAACTCAACAATGTCTAGCATACTGCAGTCAGCCTTAAAATAATTACAAAAGCAACATGACTATAATAATAATAATAATAATAATAATAATAATAACTTTATTTCACGAAGATATCACATTAAGAAAATAACATTTCTTTTTTACAATGTGGTCTTCAAAAACACAGTATATGTAAATATAACTCAACAATGTCTAGCATACTGCAGTCAGCCTTAAAATAATTACAAAAGCAACATGACTATAATAATAAAAATAATAATAATAATAATAATAATAATTAATAGTAATAATAACAATAATAGTAAATAATAATTATTTCATTCTTTCATATCAACAGACAGTCACAAAGCATACAGAAGGGAAAAAATACCCCCAAAACGGTATTTTAATCGATACAATCCACATACACATCAAAACAAGTTTTGCGTTTGTAGCAAATGATTTTTAAAGTGCCTTTTAAAGGAAATAAGTGAAGGTGCTTGTCTTATATTATTTGGAATAAAGTTCCAAATATTTCTCGCACAATAGGCAAAAGTACGCTTTCCGTAATTGGTTTTAAATGCAACAGATGATAAATCGTTGTGGGTGGTGGATCTAAGAGAGTATGTATTGTTATTCGATACAAAAATAACGTCGTCAAAATAATGAGGCATTGAGCCATGTAAAACTTTGTATACTATAGTCCCAACAAGAAATGTACACCTATTTTCAAATGACAACCAGCCCAGTTTATTGAAAATTGGAATTATAGAAGTTGAACAGTTCAGCTTTGTGCTTTAGTATGCTGATAGATTAAAGTATGCTACTGATAAAAAAGGAAATACGTCTGGGTATTGGTGATGGTGGGTGAGGTGTTGATGATTGTGTTGGTGAAGAAGAAGAAGAAGATGAAGAAGAAGAAGGAGTAGGAGGAAGAGTAGGAGGAGGAGGACGACGACGACGACGACGACGATTATGATAATACAATATAACTACGGCTATTTTTATAAACTTCATACATCGGATACTTAGTAGATGAAGCTTTCATTACATTCATTTAGCGCATTTCAATTGCTGCGTCGTTGAAAGAACTTGCGAAACTTTCCGTTTGATGTCCGAAAAACATTCCGTCATATGCGATCACACCCGATATCCGGACACCTTCGGGAGTTGGGGATGCTTTTGTGCCAGTCTCTGTTTTCCTTCGTTGCCATTTACCGGAGCAATCAGGGGAATAATAAAATTGACAAATTTAAGAAAACACGTTCCCGATCCCAATATTTGATCCCGTTCATTAGCGCACGCCCCCTACCGGGTAGATCTTTGAAACGCCATCTGGCGAGGGCGAATAAAGAACGCTAACTCTATACGGCGCTTGACGTTACGGGCGCGTGGCAGGGATCGATTTATCGATCATGAAACTGCCAAGGGATTTGGGGAATTGCGCGTTGAGATTGACAGTCCGATTGGTGCTGATGAGCATACTGGAGGCGTGGTTACCCGTGCATGACACGTGCTTGAAGTTCGCGGAGCGGCGATTAAAATAGGTAGACATAGGACCTTGTTATATGAATTATTAAAAAAAAAGAAAGTACTATATTAAATTACGTATAATTACTTGCAGACAAAAAGTCGAAATAGCAAATAAAGGACCAAGATAGTATATTCTATAATTATATAAATTATTTGCGCTTAGCTTTATTTGTAAAAAAAACATATATTTCTTAAAAAAAAACGTACAAGCATCTATTAAAATACAGAATACAGAATAATACAAATAATCCCTAGCAGAAAAAATGAAGGGATCGAAACACGCGAGAAAGCAAAAACGACCAAAATAGTAATCATAAAATTATGTAAATTATTAGTTATTAACATTTATGTTCAATAATTTGCATTTCTTTGTAATTAAAATAGTAGTTTCTATAGAAACCGCCGGCTCGATTAAAAAAAATCATCCACATGGCCATGAAAAATAATATCGCGATGCTTTTTAAAAATAATTATTCTAAAAGTTCGAACACATATACCAAGTTAGTGCCTTGAAACACGCTGTCGTATGAAAATTCCAGTCGAATTAGAATAGTCATAAACAATTTTCTTTTCTGTCACACTCATTTTTGCAGCAATGTCCGATGTTCAACTTGATTCCGTAAGCTGTGATTGTTTTCTTAGAACTGTTCCGTGACCGACATCCCTACTTGAGCTTGCACACCACGTTTCAACAACAACTTCGCGGAAAATTAGATTTCGTCGGCTTGAATAAGATGCAAATAGAGGCCACTTGACTTGAATAGCATGTTAGTCGACGAGGGGGTAACGCAATGGAGTTTGATTTTGCCTCTCTGATTTGCCACCGTTTTGACGGGCTAAAAACCTAATGACATCGACTCTAGCGCTCTTGTTCGAACCGCTATCTAAATGATATAAAATGTAACACGACTAGAATTTCATTAAACCACCGGAAGCGGTTTCATCTGGCACGAGATGTCTCGAGCGAATTGGGATCCCAAACCGGAAGCGAGTGTTGGTATCGCTTCCAGCGAAGCGCGTGCTCTTTTATGTCAAGTGACGTTTAAGACTTTGCCTCGACTTCCGGTCACGTGATCGCGCTACGAGATTTTCACGAGATTTTGCGAGACGTCATTTTCTTATCGAAGAATGACATTTTTGTCTTGAAAACCCTGTCCATTAAAACTTGAACACCTCAGCAACGGATTTAATGCCACCAACGGAAGTACATTACAGAACTTTCTAAGCGACATTTCTGATCTTGTTCAATCGGATGACATTAACTTTTCGGACATGTGTCTAGAACAACGACGGCCATTAATTCACTGGTAATAAATATACTAGTACGTCTAATGTTTTTTTTAAACATCATATTTCATATAAGGTTAAATAAGGGTTAACACTACTGCAAACAATAAGTCTTCCTGGATGTTTTGTCTAGAATCGTTGACAGGTGAATTTCAGTATTTTCATAGACATGTGACATTCTTGCTGTTGTTGTTTAATATTCAGTCTTAAGGCGTAAAAATATATGTTTGCAGACTCTAAAATCAAAGTTATGTTCTAAACAAAAACAACGAATATTATAGATAATACCACAAATAATACGCCTAATCTTTAACATGTATGGATTTTTTTGTAAAATAGATGATATCTTTGAGAAATCACTCGCCAAAAAACAACACATAGTTGAAACTGCTAAGAAAACACGTTGTTGTATGAGAATGCAGATGAAAAAGACGCGTGAGTAGAATATGGTGAAGTTGTGATGGAAATGTAGTCGAAGAAGAAGAGGAGGAAGGAGAAGAAGATTATGTAGAAAAGAATGAACAAAACGACGCACTAAAACAACAGCACAATACACTATTACACATATGAAATATACAAATTGACATATGTATACAGTAGTCAAAAAGTATACTGTGAGTATAATGTGTATGTCTTTTGCATAAAATCTTCGTTTTATGCAGCTATTGGTTAAAGCCGGATGCTACAAAATCAAATTAAGTTTGCGAACTTAACAATTAAAGCCCACTATAAATGCAAATACTAAAAGTACCCATTCTTTATATTAAATGTACCTATTGCACCTAACATGTTCTCGAACACTCGTCTGTCCTGTGCTTTCCCGTGCTTTCCTGTGTCTGTATATTAAATGTAAGTCTGACTGCTCAGTTTTTCTCTCGTTCTCAGACATAAAGCGCTCGCATGACAACAGTCTATCAATAATCTGGATCATAAAAGACGCTTATAAGAAGAGACGGCACATTACGTTTTAAATCTTACAAAGAAAATCGCTTAAATCCCCTAGTAGGAAAATATTTTAAGACCACAAAGTCGCTTTCTTAGTACATAAACGGTGCTGACTGTTTGTCGGCAGCATTTAGTCGCCCAGGCGAGAGCTCGTGTTTATTCCCGCTCCGCACGAGATCCTCGTGTTAAAGGAAATGGGACCTTTTAAGAAGAAAATACTCGGAAAATATTATGATAAAACGCACTCAAGTTTAATGATAGATGTAAGATAAAGCGACATTATTCTTTGGGCTGAGATGTTTTATGGTCGTTTGACATAAAGCAGCTTTTTTCGAAAACCCCTGGCTACAAAAACGTCTTTCCTGTCGCTCCGACATGCAAAACAGACGTAAAATGTAACGTGTTACAGGAAGGTTAAGCAATACCGCTGCACAAGGCTGCTGTTGACAGGGTGACTTGGTGCTTCATAAAAGCAACAATAATAAACAAAATAAGAATAAAAATAAAAAATGATAAAACTCGTCGTCGTCGTCGTCGTCGTCGTTATCCTGCTCCACCTCATCATAATCATCATCACCATCATCATCAACAACAACATCAATAACATCAACAACAGCTGCATCATCATCATCATCATTATCATTTTTCCCACAGTCACAACTTCCATCTTTAACAACACAACCACAGTTGCTACTAAAGTTCTATACGAATAATTATATTTTAAGACATAGTTCCGAACGTTCTATCACAGTGCTTTTGTTTCAATTCGAACTCAGATGTGTTATTTTAAGCTGAACATAGTGAAAATTGCGAGCGTCGAGAAAATGCATTAAAAAAAAACTTGTAAAAATTGTTTCACGAACCCTACCCAATCTACAAGGCGAACTCATTTGTCTCGTTTTCTCGAATATCTTACGACCAAACAAAGTTAGTTTATGAGCTGTATGTTCCTGGGGCCCGGCTTATTCAGCATCATACAGCAAATGTAAGTTACGATCCAAGTTTGATGAAATTAAATTGCTAAGTAACGACGTCTATTAATAGTCTGTGCATTCCCTTTTAAACTACCACGTGGCCTTCCTTTAAGAAACAAATTATACATATGTGTCTTGTTCTGAGAAAACTGGACAAAATGCGTGTGCGTAAAGTGTCATCCCAGATTAGCCTGTGCAGTCCGCACAGGCTAATCCGGGACGACACTTTCCGCCAAAACTGGATTTTCGCTAAGAAGAGACATCCTTTAAACGAAAAATTCCATAAAAGCGGAAATTGTCGTCCCTGATTAGCCTGTGCGAACTGCACAGGCTAATCTGGGATGACAATTAACGCACAAGCATTATGCCCAGTTTTCTCAGAACACGACACATACATGTCTATGATGACGGGATCTGAATTTCAGTCTTAATTTTTTTTTTGCCGAAAGAAACTTGATAAATGCTAATGAGGTTAATAAAATTACTTAAAAAATATGAATACACAGATGTTGGTTTTAAGCACATTATACGCATTCGTATTTCGAGTTTGTATCGTATCGAAATGTTTACGAACCGCATGTGTACGATGTTAAATAGACTGGGGCCCAGGCAAGTCGTTGAACAACCATAAACTAAACAACGTCGGTTTACACAACTGGATTATCTAATACACGCAACGTTGATCAGATATATAATCTCTCATGAGATAATCTCTGACACTGGCGGCTCGGCGATCAACGTTCGTCCGTCTGTCTGGCACATTAGGCGGCGTCAATGTAGGCAGACGATATAGCGAGCGTTCAAACCGTAAGACAACGGATTGAATGTACTGAGCGACTAAGGAGCTATCAAAGTGAACGTTAGGGGGACTCCATTTAACATTAATCCGAAATTTGAAAAGATGTAAGAATATCGGCGAGAGGTGTTTTAAGTTGTTTGTAATGATTATTTGTTTGTTTTGTTAATCTCTTCTTGTTTTCGCAAAAAAAAAATCTGAATGTTGTGTATTCGATGTTTGAATTATTTTGTTTGTGTTGAAGTATTACTACTGTTATATTTATATTTATAATTGTTGTTACTTTTGTAATGATAATGATGACGTAGTTGTTGTTGTTGTTGTTGATGATGGTGTGGTTGTTGTTGTTATTGTTGTTGTTGATGATGATGATGATCATGATGATGATGATGATCATCATGATGACGACGACGACGACGATGATGATGATGATGATGATGATGATTATTATAATTATTAAAAAAAAAAAAAATGTTATTTATTATTTCACTATTAATACCATGTCATATCCCAGTCAATGATGATGAGAGACGTTCAAATGACACGAATACCGCATTGTCACGCGCTTAGTGTCTCGGTTGTAAATTTATAAACGCGTTGATATTTATCTTCATGGGGACTAGAAAATGAGTACAATTAAAATTCAATTATACGTTATAGGGAAGCTCAGTGCAGATACGTTTATTGGTTGAATGTAGACGTTGTTAAATTATAAATAAATTGGAAAACATGTTAATAAATTAAATGACATCGTGTCGCAAAGTAATAAATTCATGTAAAAACAGTTCAAACAGCAAGAAAAAACGGCTACTATTAAGGTCCTGCTTTTTTAAGGATCTGAAATGAACAAGTAGCACGGCATGCGATGATGATGCTTTGATAAATTTATATACAAAAATATGTGTGACATAAATACGTCATTTTAAACATGAAATATACATCTGTGCACGCACGCATATGCACACATATATAGGCACGACTTGGAAAAATTACTTATTGAAAGTTGTTAAAATAGAATTAATAGAATAGTATTAACAGTAAACTTGTTATGTTTTTCATGGATAAATTTGCCGTTCGCGAAATTCGCAAACAGTTCGGACATTTAACCGAAACTTTTCTTTCACAAAAACCAACATCATATTAAATCCCCAACATGTAGGTATGATTGAAAATATGCAATAAATTCAACTGACGAAACAAAACATCAGTAGCCACTTTTGCATGTTTACGTGTAAGCCTTTTCATTTGTCCATGCATTTCATCTTTAAAAAAAAATAATTATACGTTTACGATGTCTTACATACATATAAATTCCCTTAATATAATAAACATTTTAAGTGCGACAATTTTGTTACCGGCTACTTAGGCCAAAAAAATAGGTCCGTTTCCGGTCTCCGTTTTTTTTTTTTGGTCTTTCGGGTTCTAGAATGGAGAAATGAGCCGAAATAAACGAAAATGAACACATTTTATTTTTTTTGGCGACCCCAATAAAAAGTTGAGGGTCGGCGCCGATTCTGGAGACACGGTCGGGCGACCGGAAACGGACCTATTTTTTTATTTGGCCTTAGGTACGAGGAGGGAATGGATGACAAAATTCAAGATCTTGTTTGCGAAATACCATGTCAATTTTATGAGACCCTTTTAGATGTCTTGCTATTTATATGTCAACATAACTATCTCGCCAATGATTATGAATACCGCGATAATGTGAACAGCATATTCGAATAACATGGTTAAACGTCACGTGTTTTTCTTTAAATAGATTTTTTTTAATCGATTTTCAAAAAAGACTGAGTAATAGTAACAGAGTCCTAAACAGTAATTTACGCTGCCTAACATAAGGATAAAATGAAATGCAGTTGTTTTTTCTATGAAAACAAATCCTTAACATGGCTGTTTGCCGATTTAAAACAAATCAATAACAATAAATACAGAGCAATCAAATAAAATACGTATTTAAATATATCGCTATACAAAAAAAGATAAAATGATGAAAAAAGAAATGTAAATGT
The DNA here is from genome assembly GCA_007657795.1 of Dreissena rostriformis. NCBI lineage: Eukaryota > Metazoa > Mollusca > Bivalvia > Myida > Dreissenidae > Dreissena > Dreissena rostriformis. Next base: position 108,882 of record VMBQ01000140.1, read on the forward strand.
TAAATTGATAACAATAATAATATGCGTATATTATAATTATTTATTGATGCTGTAAATGGATGATAAATATATAATAATAAAAATAATAGATCTAATAATAATAATAATAATAATAATAATAATAATAATAATAATAATAATAATAATAATAATAATTATTATTATTATAATAATGATAATTATAATAATAATAAATGAAGAAAAAGGACACGAAGAAGACGAATGAGAAGGAAAGAAATTAAGAAAAAAAGAAATTTAAGAAAACATACAATAAATACTAAAAATAGAGACTTACTTTCATCATAGCGTACGGAAGGCCCCTGGGTGAGGAGGCTATGTTATACATATCCAGGGGCGGTGAGGAGCTGGGCTTGAAACTCTCATCCTGGCACTCCATGTTAAGCAGCATTTCACGTGCGCACGTACGCCTGTCGGCACCAGGTGGAAACGGTCTTATATTTTGGACTGAATGCTTGTGTATTCAGTCGTAGCGTTATTACTAGTATACAATTGCGCACCCCATCATTTTGACGGTTCTTCTTTTCTCGGTGCGGAGAAAGTTTTCGCGTTTTAAATTAAAAGAACGTTTTAATTAATTGCAATAATAACACTTAACTCAATATGATATAACGTAATTAATAAATTGGGGATATTCCTAACTTTAAACACAGAAAATCAACAACATCAATAATCCACAGTCTTGCGAAAGTCTATCTATCAAATTTCAATTCGAAGTATAAACTTTTGTAAAACAGATTATTATATATAACAATGACAAGACAGTTGGATTCCGCAACATAGTTCAAGAAAATCCTGCCCATTCCCGCAGAGCGTTTTGATTGGTCAATAATTCTCCGATTGCTTAATTCTGATTTGTCGATCGCGGCACGCGCTCGTCGAGAGATCATGCGCATTGAACGCTCGCAGAAATCTTTAGAAAGCACTTATCGGACACAGATCAGATATCAGATTGACGGATAACCGATGAAAAGTGGTTGTTTTATTGTTGTCGATTTTTATCACCCTCCTTGCAATATTGTTTAGCCGCATTCTGACAAATTTTTGGCAGTACGAGCAGTTGGTTCTGACACCCCGGGCCCTTATCAACAGCGTTGCGACCCCTTAATTTTCGGATAATTATTGCATATCACCGCGGAAATCTAATTTTTACACCGTTAATACACATTAATAACTGTATCATCAAAGTCGCTTCGACATGTTCTACCGGTAAACTTTGTAATCGTTATGTAATGGCGATAATTGCCAAAGTGGCGAAATAAAATGTCTTTGTAAGAGTCGCGGAATTCATTCATGTCCGATTGAAGTATTGTGATATTATTTCTTGAAGAAAATAAAGGCATTGCCACTAAAATACACATGTTCGTCCTTTGATGTGAAATATTTTAGATAATCCTTTTTGAAGTGAATATAAAGTGTAAAACATAATATGAAGTTTATTATCAACGCCGTTATTATATTTACTACAGTAATTTAACTTCGGACAGTACAGTGTACGCATTTTGCGTCAGTTTATGTGGTTTAACTATATGAACTTTTGCTATTAAGGTATAGTAATCAAGGCATCTCGTTCATTTATTAGAAATCAACGCATTTTTTTATAATTTCACGTCTGCACGGGAAAGTTCGTCTGAAGGATTAATTATAATGGCCACCTATTTTAGGTTTCTTGTTTACCGAATATCAATTATTTTAAATAACATATTTTTAAATAACATATTTATATTTATATTAATATGTTGAAAGTGTAATTTCGCGTGTTTGAAACTATAATAATCCTTAGTTTTCTAATATATACCAACGTATATTGATTGTTTTCCCAATTTTCTAAGAATATGGAACATTGAAACGTTATATAAAAAATAGCTTCATACCTTACGGTGATGACATGAAAGCTATTTCCAAGTGTAAATAAGAATATTCTCTATGTGATTGTCTTTTCATACTAACACTTTGATGATGTAGAATCATTCGATTTTTACTTTTCTGTGGGGATTGGTACAACAGTTATGTTCTTATTTTAAAGGAATGCTCGTTCTTTCTCTCAAGAACGACGAAATAAAACGTTTAACGATATCGTATCTTTAAATCGTCTATTTGCTGATTGATAAATAATAAGCTAATTGCATAAAATCTCACAATTCTATGTGAGTGTGCATTAGGCAATCAGTGATGATGGACATCGTATGATATCGGTATTCATCGGCAATCATCGGCAATCATCGAATTTTACAAGGTGTTAATATGAAAATCATCGACTGTCATCGGTGAGCATCGCCATTCTTAGCCAATCATCGAAACCACTCGGTATATGTTTGATCAAATCGTTTTAAGAGGTGTTGCTGCAGTTTGGCTGATTTTTGTCCATCTAATAACTTTTGCTCAAAATTTACATTCAAGTACTACATACAAATACTATATGAAAAATGAAATAAAATTATAGGGTCACCGGCCTTGTTTTGATTTTATTCACCATTATATAACATGTACTTTTTCATTAAAACTGAAAAATCTCTAATTGCATAAAAATGATTAATAACCTATGAAATTAGCAACATGTAGATATTATATCAGCAAATATATATCATATATCATTTAAGTAAACCACAAACTACCAAAAAAATGGAGAACACAAGTTAAATTTTAAGAAATTTAATTTTTATCATTTTTATGTCACCCAAAAAAACGTCAATTTTTTACTATTTTAAACACAAAAATGGAATTTAAAAAAGTTCTGTCTAATAACTTTTTGCGAAACTGCTCAAATATGTTCATCTACGTATTGTTATCATAAAACAAAACTAAAAAAGGGGGTCACCGCACTTTTAACAGAGATTTTTTTGTTTAACTATCCCTACCGTCTGTGTCAAATTTCATACAATACAGCAATTAGGCGAAAGCCAAGTACCGGTACATAGACTGTTAGAGATATGCAAAAAAAATATATATTGTTTACAATCTTAATTGGGATCACAACGGCTTACTAAAAACACAACACTAATACAATATTTAATCACAAACATAAGACCATACAGTATCAAACTCGACCTTAATCATCAATAACAGGGACTTGTTGACTAATTTCGGCATGTTTTAAAGTTTCTGATTAAATGCTTTAAATTGATTAATGTAAACAACAGGACTAAAGAGGTCAAGGAAAAAAAAACAAGAATGAAATAAAAGAAAGAAAAAAAGAATTAAAAAAAGTTAACCGCACCTGGGATCGAACCACTGAGTACCTATTATGAACCTACTCGGTCATTAATTTGTTATGATTCTCGTAACAAAACTATTGGGTTGTGATAATAGCATCGGTGTTGCTATAAATATATCCTCGGTTAAATAAACTGCCGCAACACCCCTGCGTTGCATATAAATTGTTATACTGTTTAAATGTTGGCATTCCGACTGCATTTAGCGTAGTGGAAGCATGTATATTTGTTGGTGAAATTATTTGTTGGTGAAATTCTAATGACGTAGGTCGTTATTTTAAGCTAGCGTATCCGTATACACAATTGTTTCAAACCTAAACTATTTCCGGCATCTGCATGTTGATTGACACGTATTATGAACTTTTACCACCAAATAAAAACAAGTTATTTTGTTTTCTGATTGGTTTGCTTTTTTGATATAAACTATTTGACTTCTGGGTTGTTCATATTAATGCAAATATCTCAATTTTTTGAATATGTTTGTAACTTGGTATTTTTAAACTCAATAAACACTGTGGAATAACACTCCAACGATAACATCAGTAGTCCATGTCACGTATGAAAATATGAACATTCGGATTTGTCACAGCTGCAAGAAGGCCCTCGCGGATCTTTTTTAGACAGGCTGTGCAAAAATGAAGCCTGATAATCAACTCATATCATGCACATGCAGTTAAAAACAATGACTTATTTTTTATTTGTTACATCATAATAAAAAAAGTGTTTGCCCTTTCAGTTTGCAAATAAATGTTTCAATATCACGGAGAGATGAATTATTTGCATTTGATTTATCTAAACAAAAATGATAGTAGTGTTCCAAAAATGTATGATTATATACGAGAATTAAACAATTAAGTTAGGTTATCAACTATTAAAATTGTCCTTCAATTTCACACAAATGTGTGTTCAGTTGAACATTATTATTATAAAATGATCATTATATAACTGAGAATGATACCAAAAGTCTATTTTAATGTAGAAATTTCAATGTTCATTCCGTGTATTAAAAAAGCTCGTCGCTATGTTGAAGTGCTAATATGATTAACATGTAATACCAAGTACCAAGTGGAGTCTACGGAATACCGTAAGTGCCATCGTGGTTACACATTAAAATCCAGAGGGCGACAATGCGACAACGCGATAGTACGATGACGACAATGCGATAATACGATGACGACAGTTAGACAATACTATGTCGACAGTCAGATAGTACGATGGCGACAATGCGACAACGCGATAGTACGATGGCGACAATGCGATAATACGATGACGACAGTGCGACAACGCGATAGTACGATGGTGACAATGCGATAGTTATATCGTACTGTCGCCATCGTATCATCGCATTGTCGCCATCGTACCCTCGCATTGTCGCCATCGTACTATCGCACTGTCGCCATCGTATTGTCCTACTGTCGTCATCGTATTATCGCATTGTCTCATTGTCGCCATCGTACTATCGCACTGTCGCCATCGTTTTGTCGCACTGTCGTCATCGTTTTATCGCATTGTCGTCATCGTATTATCGCACTTTCGCATTGTCGCATTGTCGCCATCGTATTATCGCACTGTCGCCATCGTATTGTCGCACTGTCATCATCGTATTATCGCATTGTCGCCATCGTACTATTGCGTTTCGCATTGTCGCCATCGTACTATCGCACTGTCGCCATCGTTTTGTCGCACTGCCGTCATCGTATTATCGCATTGTCGCCATCGTACTATAGCGTTGTCGCATTGTCGCCCTCTGGATTTTAATGTGTAACCACGATTGCCTAACGGTATTCCGTAGGAGTCACTGTATTTTATATATTTGAATATACAACGTTTGTTACAACTATTATTGCTGTGGCGACCCCGTGTTGGTGTGTTGGTGGGTTTGAAGGAAGCCAAAACGACAACCCGCCAGGATGACAATATAAGCGCACATATGACAATTCGTTTTAGTCGTGTTTTCGTGTTGGCGGGTTAGAAGGGGGCCAATACGCGCACAAGCCAGAACAACAAAGAAGCGCGCCGATGCAACACTTATAATATTAGTCATTAGTTCTTCTTGTCGTTTTTCCGCGCTTCAACCCGCCATAACACAAGAAGAATAAATCAGAGAACTTTGTCGTTCCGGCGACTGGCGGGTTTGAGAGTCGCAAACACGCCAAAATGGCAGGTACCTTCATTTGTCGTTCCGGCGATCAAATATGTCGTTCTGGCATGTTGTCGTGTTTGCTACTTTCCATCACCTTTGTTGAATAAGCATTAATTTACACCGCAATAACATATCTTATGTTGTTTGGCTATGTACTTATGTATTTGCCAATAATTTGACTTGACCTTCAAACCGACCAAAAACGCCTGAACATATCTCAGAAATCGCCCGCCATAATTTTCCTATTACATTAGAAACACAAGTATACTTATTTGAATCATGTTAATTATATTTACGTGTTTTATTGTTTTTGAGCCACTATATGCATGTACTAGTATGTAGTTAGAACCTGTTCATCTTCTGTCAATGTTGATACCATTGCGCTCGCGTTTCTTCTTTGAAAGAAATGAGCCTCGCTCTGTTAAAATGGGATTTAATGCATGTGCGTAAAGTGGCGTCCCAGATTTGCCTGTGCAGTCCGCACAGGCTAATCAGGGACGACACTTTCCGCCTTAACTGGATTTGAGCTGAGAAGAATCTCCCTTTCAACGGAAAATACAACAAAAGCAGAGAGAGCCTCCCTGATTTGCCTGTGCGGACTGCACACGCTAATATGGGACGACACTTTACGCACATGCATTAAATCCCCTTTTCACAGAGCGAGGCTTAATTTTTTATATGATCCTTCAAATGAGGTCGATTGAAGGCACATCCTCCGCGATCGTTCCTCTCTACGAATGCCCCACAATTACCCGTCGCAAAATACTGTTATCAAACAAATTGTTTTCCGGTCGGCCTGTTCCGCGAATTGTCGTCTGCTTCACTGGAAATATGTCGTCTGTCAATTGAACACACTTCTCGGTCGAATTATCGTTTGAGGGAATCTCTCGAGAATATCAGTAATGTCATCGACCATTTTGTTTATTTCTGGGGATCGTAAAAGTCCCAACTGGGGAAAAAATATCAAAGAAAATAAAAATACATACATCCATACATATTTGGATTCAGAACGTTTGAAGTGATGTTTAGGTGTTAATCAATCAATAAGCCCAGAGATCTGGGGAATGACTCAGCTTTACTATTGATTGTTTTTCTACTTTTCTTTTCGTTTCTTTTCTTCTTCTTCTGTATTGTTTTTTTTCTATTGTTTTTAATTATTTTGCAATTTGCTAAATGTTCTTGCTTGATTTATAGCAAAAGCTTTTGGTTCATTATGACACACTTTTATACATTCATAATACTTATATTATGGCATTCACATCAAAACAAATCGGTCGATGGAAAGGTTCGATTGCGTAATATTGTTAAAACTTGTTACCCAACCCTTTTGGTTGTGAACACATGATAACTTTATAAAATGTGTTGTATTTCATGTATTAAAAACAATCAAATAATATTCCACTAAAATAAAAATGAAATAAAACAATCGGCTACCAGAATACGATCGGATATTACAATCTAGAGTAGAACATATAACTTAATTTTAATTTCTGTCAAACGTCTGACCAGTAGTTTCTGGCTTTTATAATCTCTAAGTCTTCAACAAAAATTGAATATACATTTTGTAATTAAGTCTACCGGTAATGATGTTTGTAAGGCTTTAATATTTTTTTTATCCTTTTCTGTTTGTTGATAAGAAAATTTCAATTGAAATTGTCTTTATACGTGGCTGCAGTGGTAAGCTTTTTCAGTAGGGTAGGTAATCGCTGCGATGAAGTTGCAACGTAATAACGTCATAATGGTGACGTCGTTTTCTAGTTGCTAATTTACGTCATTTGATAACACTTGATACGTCGTTTCTTAGCTGCAGCGTTACGCCATTTAGTAATTTACACGGGCGAAGATGACAGGACACAAATTTGTACTCCCTTTCAATAATGGCTCTTACAAATAGACAAAACGTGTACTGGAATAAAATCAAGAAAATTATAGACGATAAGTCATTTCTTTCCACAGCAGGCTGTCTGGTGAAGGATCCGAAAATAGTTTCCGTCGTAAACGATCTCCAGCGACAAGTCCTCCTCTACGGTGAAGAGTATTTGCTCTCACTTCCCGGATACCGCCACCGGAAGCAGCAGATCGACGGCCTGTTGTTGCTGACCGGAAAGCTGCAGAAGATTCTCAGCGGACATGACGTCATCCATAACGCTCAGAAGCGAAAGATCGCCTCGATTGTGAAGAAATTCTACAAACACAGAGCGAAGACTCTCGTGTATGAAGAGGGTTCCCGAAAAACGTAAGTACATTTCTTCTGTTTTTGCTGTTTTTACTGTAAGTTGTTGCTAGAATTTTGTAACTATACTAGTTTGCTATCATTTAGGGGCCGAACCTTATCGCGTTAATCGGGTTATATACCATGCAGGGCTTTTCCCCATTCTTGTGAAGCGGCCTTTCCCCCTCCCCCCTCATTTTGTGAAAAAATGAGTCGCGAACAGATCAAAATTGTGAAAAATGGGCCGCGAACTGTTCACAATTGTGAAAAAATAAATGAGTCGCGAACTTTTTTAAATTATGAAAATTTGAGTCGCGAACTTCTTTAAATTGTGAAAATTTGTGTCGCGAACTTCTCAAATTTGTGAAAAAAAAACTTTTTCTAAGAAGGATACAATCCTTGTCTTTTATCTTGACAATTCCGTGGCCGAACTTTACCCCGTTCATGAAATTTTACAAGCGGACGATTCCCCTTCGGGAACAATCCGACCGGGGATTTCCGAGATTCTTTACAACATGATGGCAAAACAAGTATATTCCAACATTAAAAATCATCAACCTTGACAGTTTCATCCCAAACACTAAAACATCACATCATTTAGAATGTGATTCATCTATATCATAGATTCATACGCTTAGTTACATTTTATTAAAGAAAAAGACAACCGAAACGTTACGTGTGATCAAGTCGCTTTTTATATAATAAAATGATCGATATTGCAGATTCCTTCTCTCATAACTACCGCGATCAATAACATGACAAAGGCGTGAAAGTTTTTTCAGCGCGGCAGTCTCTTAATTGAAATCGAACGTTTAAACAACAATATTATTCCTCTCGGCTCCCGACGCGCTATCGATTTATTGACTTTCAATATAAATTTGTGAAGATGTCTCATTCTAAGATGGTTTTCTATAAACGCAGTTTCATCATTTTATATTTTATAAAGTAATGGACTGTGACCAGGAAACCGTTTGAGTTGTGTTACGGTAATTTATCAATTAACATTGTAAAAATTTCATGCAACTTTGATTGTATATAGTGATCACGTTGGGGTCTTTTATGAATAGGTGCTTCCTGGTGAAATAGTATACATGCAATGTTTTAATTATTGCATTGAAATACACCCACACGCCTCCGAGGTTTAATACAGTACACTAAAATCTTCTTCTTCTTTTTCTTCTTTTTCTTCTTGTTCTTCTTGTTGTTGTTTATGTTGTTGATGTTGTCGTTGATGTTGTTCTTGTTGTTGTTGTTCTTCTTGTTCTTGTTCTTTTTGTTCTTTTTCTTCTTTTCTTCTTCTTCTTCTTCTTTTCTTCTTCTTCTTCTTCTTCTTCTTCTTCTTCTTCTTCTTCTTCTTCTTCTTCTTCTTCTTCTTCTTCTTCCACTGTTTGCGCTTCGTTCACCCTGGTTTTAACTTGGTTATCTAAGGTTTTCACTTGGTTATCTAAGGTTTTCACTTGGTTATATAAGGTTTTCAATTGGTTATCTCAGGTTTGCACGTGGTTATCTAAGGTTTGCATTTGGTTATCCAAGGTTTCCACTTGGTTATCTAAGGTTTGCACTTGGTACTCTAAGGTTTGCACTTGGTTATCCAAGGTTTATACGCCAATGTTGCGCTTGATACACCAATGTTTGCACAAGATACGCAAATGTTTTTCACTCGATACCCAACGGTTTGCTTTTGCAACTCCGAGGTTTGCACTCGGTACTCCTTGTACAAGAATTAACTGTGCTCCGTCCGCGCTCGCATGGGTCGTATGACGAACCGGTACTTTAAAATGATGATAACAATTGAGCCTCGCTCTGTGACAAGGGGGTTTAATGCATGTGCGTAAAATGTCGTCCCAGATTTGCCTGTGCAGTCTGCACAGGCTTATCAGGGGCGACACTTTTCGCCTAAACTGGATTTTTGCTAATGGAGCCCATACACCAAGCACGTTTTTAGACGGTTCGACCACGTTCTGAAGAAAATGCAGAACGGGATGTGAACTTGCTTAAACGAGTAGTTTTGGTCAGAAAAAAATCTGCAAAATGATTGAATGACGTTCATACACAGTTCGCGCTCAGTGCAGCTCGTTCCTATCCCGTTGCCAGTCCGTCTTTATCCAGTTCAAATCGGGTCAATTTTCCCATTGTCCCCGTTGGTATACCGTTTCCAGTCAGACCGAGCCCGTCCTACGTTTAGGACGTAATTGCAGCCACGTTCTGCACGGCGATTATAAAACCTACTACGTTCCTGCCAGTTCTCATTTATGTTTCACGCTTTTAGCCGACCAGACGTACATTTGTAATGCCTCCAAGAAATAATTCCACCAAATTGGCAGTGCGGCTAAAGGCTGCCGCAATGAGAAAAACACAAATAAATATCTCAACTGAAAAACGTCAAGAAAATGCAGAAATTTTTAAATCCTGAATCTACCAAAAATAAAAAATAAAATTTTGAGACAACGACTCTATTTATATGCACATTGTCTGAACGTACTGTATTTACGGTTTGAACGTTGTAACAACTGCATTGAACAAGTACAACGTACTTGGAACCTACTGCGAACTCCTTAAAACGAGTACAACGTACTAAGAACTTACTGAGAACTTATAGAACGTGTTGCAAACGTTGTAAGAACTTATCTTTTAGTTTCTATTTATTTACACGAAACAAGATCGTACTTGAGACGTAGTGCGGACGGGGTCGGTCTGTCTGAAAACGGATTGGACGGACTAGAAACGGACTCGATCGGTGTGGCATCGTACAGGTAATTTCGGTCCGATCGCACTACGTTCTGGCACGTTCCTAACACGACCTTAGTACGACCTATCCGTTCTTAGTACGTCCATTCCGTTTCCAGTACGTTGTTACTACGTTTAATTGTAGAACGGGATGATCGGATCGGAGTAGGCTCAAAGTTCTGAAACACCTCTCCCGTTCAACCCCGTTCCAGGCCGTCCACAAAGTTCGAAGACAGTTCGTAACCCGTTGCTACTACGATCACTCCGTTCTCACACACTTCGAGCCCGTTTAGTCACATTTTTCAGAACGTTCTTCGAACGGAGTCGGTGTATCGGGCGTATAAGAAGAGACTTTCTGTTAACGACAAATATCATTAAAGCGGAAAGTGTTGTCCCTGATTAGCCTGTGCGGACTGCACAGGCTAATCTGGGACGACACTTTACGCACATGCATTAAACCCCACTTTCACAGAGCGAGGCTCAAGTGTAAGGGTACACAATAACCAAACGTATTCATATGAGAAAAACCATTAAAAAGACCTTATTGACTATTTAGGCTTTAGCTATTTATTGCATGAAAACATTAACTTAGCATACCATTATCCAAAACTCAAACCCCTACTTCGAGATCAATACTTCCAGTAATGGGATGATATCATAGATTTGCAAAGTAAATTAGAGTATTATATTGCATTTGAAAATGTATTTCAAAAATATTTAGATAGTGTTGATAAAGTTTGCCATTTAAAAGCTCTGACAATATTTAAACTAAGTGCTCATTATGAATTGACATTGGTAGATACAAAAACATTGCGAGAGAAAACAGCAAACTGTGTAGCGGTAACATGGTGGTATCTGAATATCACTTCTTATGTATATGTACGCATTATCGTAATTTAAGAATTAAGTATAAAGTAAACAAATCGTTTTAAACTGTCAAAAAATTCACATCCATGATGCCCAGTAATAACACAATACAATTAAAAGAAATGTTTCTAAATGTATTTACAATGCTGTGTCAAAAAGAAATGATTATCTCGCTAGTTACCTACTTTGTTGCTGCTTGATAACACTAACGATGTTAATCAATTCGTTATTTATGTTTTAATTTAATTATCTATTAATGTGATATGTTTTTAGTTTAGTATTTCATTTGTGTTATCGTTTTTTTTTGTAGATTTTTTTAGTATGTTGCCAAAGGCATGTATTCTCTGATTCTGCCAATAAACTGAAACTGAAACATCATCATCATACTCAATATAAACAGCATTATAATACCTGTTTACATTCACCCAAATGAACAGATATGCACAGTTGTACGTAGGGTAAAATTATCAATAGTTTTACAAAAAAGATATTAAGATCTGTTTTCACTTTAACTTAAACGATGTATAGTGGTATTTGTGGCAATCATGAATAGTACGTTGCTCCGGACTGTTATAAGTTCGGACATTTTAATATAAGGTTTAAAAATCGAATATTCGAATATATTCGAATAACGACAAACGAATATTCGAATATCATTTTCAGTATTCGTTCCCATCCCTATTTCAACGTCTTCTGGGGAAGCAGTCGCTTTAATGACGCGCAAGAAAACTGATAGAGCGTATTTCTTATTATGAAATCACTGCGGTAAACAACTGCCGGTCAAATGAGCCGAACGCCGCGCTATTCGAAGAGAATTGAATAATTTCACTCGATCATCGATTCAACTGCTTTTATTGCGTGCCAATATAAAAGAATTTTATTCAAGTTTTGGTCGAGCTAATATGATCACCACATTTGACAAAGTGTAACATGAGATTATAAAAAGCGAACAGCTCTATAAATTTTGTAGACGCATACAGACAGACTACAGAGGAAACATTTCTAAACGCGGAGCGTTTTAAAAGACTCGCTGTGTATACAATTATCACATTTGGGTTGGACAGATTAAACACACTACTTTATATCGAGTTTACGAGATTCTGTTCAAACAAAGTCTCTGTATAAACTATGTACAGTTCGCTTAAGCAATAAAAGGAAAAGCGGATTTATGTTGTCCGACAGGGACAGTGCTTTAGTGTGATTTGTTTATTGGAAAATGGGTGTTAAATCAAAATATTGAATTTGGAGGAGACATATGGATATACCGCACACACCCGAATGGAATCAAGTTGAACAGAAATAAATGAAGCTTAGTTATGAGATCATTAGAATCCGTGCATAATGTGATTTTATTGTAAGACTCAAGTCAATGTTCTCTACTTTTAAAGTACCAGTAAGGTCATAATTGAAGGAAAATCACGAAGTTCATTACGCAAGAATCATTTTTAGGTCGAGACGTTGTGAATTAATAAAGAAGATACTTGACTATTTGTAAACTCTTAAGCTAAACAAAGTAATAAATGTGCAGTTTCTGTGAAATGGATCATCAATCGAATAATTTCTACCATTTTCGAGGATTATTTTAACCAATGAATACATGCAGTAAATAATGACTGGCCGCTGATAATTGGCAGCACCGAATGATGAAGAGATCAGAAGTGTTGACACCTCCAATGACA
>VMBQ01000140.1:127890-139510 GCA_007657795.1 Dreissena rostriformis
ACTACTTATACGGAACCGGAGAAGTTTTGGTTATCGTTAACGAAAATATTCAGTACTTTATTTTCCAACCACAACCAACTTTAAGTTCTCTAAAGGTTTAATACTTTGTTAAATGACGTAAATGTTGCATTTATACAAAGAACCAATTGTTGTCAAACAGTACGTATATTCAAAGATCCATCAATAAACATATTATTTATTTATAGATCTTTGGTATATTTAATTGTAACTTTATAAGCAAAACGCGAACATGATTATGCTATACTTCAATCTATAGAAATGCATTATTTTTACACCTGACTTATCGTCTGTGAATTTGTATGAAGAAACGTGACAGAAGCAAAAACGTAGAACTGTCTCTTGTTTAGAGAATGTGATATTCAATTGACAATGAAGATTTAGCTACATCAACCGAGTTTCACATATTTGCGATTCATAGATTTTTTATTTTACATTTTACGTGTTACCTACGCAATACAAGTGTTAATTAATACACAAATACAGTTTTGTATAAGTGGCATTGCCTGTGATTGATAACAGCTGCTTCTGCATACAAAATTATATATCTTTGCAAATGAACTTTGGGGAATATATAATATAAGAATAACATCGTCAAAAGATCACACATTCTTGTGAGGACCAAGGTTACAATCCAAAACCGTCATTTTTTTCACATTCAAACAAACTAAAATGTCGTACAATCTAATAAGAAACATACCGATATGCCTCAAAATCGAGGACGCTATCGAGGACATGAAATATGGCAACTTCAGTGATAGAAGTAGCGAAGCGAAGCGTTTCCGGATCCCCGTGACCGCGTTGCTAGGCTACATAAAGGAAGCGCAGGACATCAGTGCCCGACAGCCACCCAAGAGGTTCCAGAAGCCGCCGTCTGAGATAGGACTAAAAATGGAGGAACGGTGAGTGGCGAGCGAGTCCGAATCCGATCGGCCAAGTCCGTATCAGATCGGCTGAGTCCGTTTTTGATCGGCCGAGTCCGTATCAGATCGACTGAGTCCGATTAAGATCCCCTGGGACTGTATAGTATGACCTTGTCATAATTTCCTTTAGTTCTGGGTGTTTAATTTATTTTAAACACTTTCGACCTGTCCTTCCTGGTACCTTTCTGCCTCTCCGGATTTCTTTAAATTCTGTCCCGACGCCGTCGATATTTTTTTCCAACGCTAAACATTGACGCTTGTTCACTATGTTTGAAATACGCGCTGACAATTTATTGAACTGGAAAACAAATATGTAGGAAAAGGCTCACCGAAACACAGTTTTTGTGTGTCACATGTCTATTAATGTGAGGCGTTACTTGAAACTAAAAAGTGACGTAAATCTTTGTTACTGAAACGGTCCCGTCGGTTCATACCTGGACATAGGTCTTGATGTCGTATTTTGACCCAGGATATGTGTTTAGATCTACCGGTAGATCTGTGTCCGACTTCCGGATGGTTGTCCGGTTCAAGCCCATGAGGTGTCGCCCATGGACGCATGAAGCTAGATGGGGTTGAATAGTGACCTGACACGCCGCATAATAAATGCGGTTCAGAGCAATAGCGTGAATAAGAATAAACGCGTTTTGTGCTGTGATTATCAACGCATCCAGAAAACTATTGTGTTTATATGTGTCGTGTTTTAAGAAAACTGGGCATAATGCTTGTGCGTAAATTGTCATTCCAGATTAGCCTGTAAAGTCCGCACAGAATAATCAGGGACGACAATTTCCACTTTTATAGAATTTTCCTTTTAAATGATGTCTCTTCTTCGCGAAAATCCAGTTTAGGCGGAAAGTGTCGTACCGGATTAGCCTGTGCGAACTGCACAGGCTAATCTGGGATGACACTTTACGCACATGCATTTCGTCCATTTTTCTCAGAACACGACTCATATTGCGACTCGCAACGCATAAAGGAAACGTTACTTATATGCGATACTGCCGGGCACATTTGTTAACGCATGAAGATAACGGGCATTAATAATTTGGGTTTTGTATGTAGATAAAGATCAAAGATCTAAAAGTGTGTTGTAAAAAGACAAAGTATTTGAGTGTAATGCTTATAAGAACCGATAAGTCTCCAAGCGCAGTCTCTTCGTTTGTTTTTGAATGTTTTGTCATTTCCAAACTAAAACAGACGTTTCATACAATAAAATCCATAATCTAACAATTGTGTATCTCTGTATCAGTCAATTTAAAGGGAAAGCATGCGGGGGGGGGGGGGGACAAAAACTAAGCCGGGTGAAGCGAGACCTGGTATTTCGATCTTGATATTTTTTATACATATGAACGAGTCGACTAGATCGATTTGACCGGCCGTGGGAACGAGGCTTTACTAACACCCTCTAGAGCGCCACATAACTGAACGGATTATTAGTATTCAGTCATTATACTAGATAGAATGCAGCCTATATATACAAACGCTGTAGTCCTGGGTCATGGCAGAAGTTTGGGAACACTAATGAGCATCTTGAGAAAACATGTTTTATCGTCATTCAATTACTGCCTTTTATTCAATAAATTTCAAACACATCTAAACTGTTAAATTGGTAGTTAAGACGTACCAAATATCAATTCGTGCCACGACCTCCTTGCTTTATGATCAACGTTTAAAACATTCGTCGCTCTAAGCGATATAATATCATCATCATCATCATCATCATCATCATCAACGTCGTCATCATCATCCTCCTCCTCATCATCATGATGATCATACATCATAATAATCATCATCATCATAGTCATCATCATCATTGTCTTAAAATAAAATATCACCAGCATAAGTTTTTGTCAACGATCCATATTTTATTTTTGTACAATGGTCGTTAAATTAGCATTTATGAGTGTGTCTCATATTCCAACAAATCTGCGATTAAGTGAGGACTGTAAATTGTAAGCTTCAACTCGTTACTTCATAATCGGTTTTAAAGAACTCAAGTGTTTGCAGTTTCCATTTGGGCGTATAAAAACCGCGAGTGGATCAACATCGACAGATTTGTGTTTAAATATTTGTTGATACATCTCGAGACGGTTCTTCAAAATGATTAATATTCAGACCATTACAAAGAGGTTTTCCTTTTGACGAAAACCGTTAGTGAAGTACATTGGTATGTCATAATTCTTTCTATGAAGTCCCATTCCTCTCTTTTTTCGCCACGTTTTTATGCTCCCCCAAATTGTTTTGGGGGAGCATATAGTCGCCGCTTCGTCTGTCCGTCCGTCCGTGCGTGCTTGCGTGCGTCCGTCCGTCCGTGCACAATTTTTGTCCGGGCTATTTCTCAGCAACTAATGACCGGAATTCAATGAAACTTTATGGGAAGCTTCACTACCAAGAGGAGATGTGCATATTATCAGCCNTATTATCAAGGGAAGTAATAAGCTTTAAAAGGGAGATAACTTCTAAACCTGCCAAATGATATATTGAAATTTTATTTGAAAGCAGGGCAATAGGGGGCTTTGTGTTTCTGACGAACACATCTCTTGTTTTTTTATGCTGCCCCCAAAAAAAAAATGGGAGCATATAGTCGCCGCTTCGCCTGTCCATGCGTCCGTCCGAAAATTTGTCCGGGCTATTTCTCAGCAACTAATGACTGGAATTCAATGAAATTTTATGGGAAACTACCAAGAGGAGATGTGCATATTATCAGCGGGTTCTGGTCCGTTGATTTTTCACAGAGTTATGGCCCTTTGAAATTTTCAATAAACTGTACATATAGTGCAATTGATGTCCGGGCTTTTTCTCCCCAACTTCTGTCTGGAATTCAATGAAGCTTTATAGGAAGCTTTATCACCTTGAGGAGATGCGCATGTTATTAGTGGGTTCTGGTTAGAGAGTTATGGCCCTTTGAAATTTTAACGTTGCTAAACCATCCATCGTATTATTTTGTCCAAAGTCATGCTCCTCAAGACGTTTCCTTTTATCTGAATATATAGTGCAATATTGTGTCAAAAAAAACTTTGGGGACCATCACCCGTCTCCGACGATTTATTGTGTTATATTGTCGACATTTTAAATAATTGTTCTTTAAGGGCTGTACAGTTTTAATCGTTGCAGTGCACTGTCCGTACGTGTTTGTGTGTGCGTGGGTCAATTCTACAATTCGTGAAGGCTTGTGTATTAAAAAAAAAATTGTGTAATTACTTTGCAGGAACGTTTACCATCATGAGACGATGCGTCGCGTACACGATTTGTATACTTCCAAGGTCAAGGTCGCATTTGAAGGTGTTACGTCAACGATACAAACAATCTACCCGCATATTTTACCAGTAAACATCAAAGGAGACATTCCATCGCATTACCACATCATCATCGTCATCATCATCATCATCGTCGTCGTCATAATCGTCATCATCATAACCACCACCACCACCATCATCATCAACTTGATAATCAATCATCTTGATTAACATCAACAGATCATTCAGATCATCGGAATCACACTCATCATCATGATAATAAACATCATCATCTTATTACCAGTGATAGCAGTGGTACACTTCTCCTACCCCTCATCGTCATCTCGGTCGTTGGCATCATCATCACCATCACAACCATGATCACCATGGTAATCATAAAAGCGATCATCATAATTTGCCTAAGTCGTCCTAAAAAAAAATTCTCAAATTTTAACTACCCTTCGTAACTACCCTACCTGGTTTTAATTTATTTTCTTATGCCACGTTTAACTACAGTGCTCATAAACATGTATATATTATACAAAGTACTGTTTACAAGTATCATTCAAACGCAATAAAAATTACCTGGGGTAGACTGAACAACACTTTAATAAAGTACCATCGGGCCTCGAGTATATGTTTTATAGGGATGTTAAGCACTGAAACAATATGTCAACTATTTTATGGGGGAGACTTGAACCGCGGTGCTTTTATCTTTACGAGTCCTTTAATGATAGCGAGAATGACTTTTTCTTACATTTGATTGGTTAATTTCGGACGTAGGGAAATTGATTTCTTGTGACGCCACATGGTTCTATTATTCCGCAATTAAGATAAAGCTGCATTTGAATTTAGATTGAGTGCAATTGCATCTCATTTGACAACTGATCGTGCAATTACGATAATTTCTTCGTGCATTCGTTTGAACGAATGTTATTGTGTGAATGTGACGAAGGTGTTGTGATGGAAATATTTATATAACTAAAACAGTAAAGGGATAATTCTGAAAAGTTGAATTGTAATATGTGCATTCCGTGTAAAATTGACAATTGTTAAATATTAGAAATATATATTTTATGTGTTTATAATTACATAAACGGTGAACATATGGTTATTTTCACTGATGTGTTTTTATGGCGGAAATAGTTAGGTTTCAAGTACAGTGATGGAATGATTTTAACCGTTGATATGTAATTTGTTATTTGTAACCATGGCACACGTTTATAAAAACAAAATGGTGTGGTTTTTGATGAAATAAACGGTGAAAATATACGTATAATCACAGATTTGTTTCGCGGTCTTTAAAAAAATCGACCATCTTCATATAGCCGGCCTAAACTAATAAAAAGACGGGACCACAGGCGAAGATGAGATCAGATGAAATAAACAGTTTCGTGTGGTTCATGCTTTGGGGTCATACTATTTAATCCACTTTCATAGGTCGCTTTAGGAATGTATAAAAATCAATGACGCAAAGCTATCGATTGAAGACACTCATCTAACTTGCGATTCTTGCTCGTATATTAACGTTTTGTTTTATGGATATTTTCATTAATTTTTCATTACAAACGTTTATTAGCCCATATAACAACACACATGCCCACTTTACGACAGTTCTAATCTACTCACTTAATAACATTTAATTGTTTTCTTCTTCTTCCTTATTGTACTGACGCCAATGTTTGTGTTTTATGTCTAACAAGCGGCAAATCCAAATGACGAAATATTCTCGAAAATGAGTAGAAATACTTTAATAACATGAAGTGACATTATAAACGATTATAAAAAACAAAATACGCAAATAATACAATTATTTGGTGTTTGTGATTATACATAACACGAGTACTCGAGTGGAAAACCGACAGATCTCTATAATCGTTCAACCTTGAAAACTTTTCGTTTGCCCGGTCTATGAATTATAAATGTTTCGACAGATTGAACATTTCTCAATTAGCACGCACTCCTGTGAAACACAGCTTTAAGCGATAACATGGGAAAGTAGCAAAAACGAACTAAATCAATCAATCAATCGATCCATCGGTCGGAGGATGTGTGGGTCAGTCGGTTAGTCGTTCGTTCGTTCGTTCGTTCGTTCGGCCGGTTTTTCTTTTCTTTTTTGATACCGCTATTTTATTATTCCATTTGTATAAGAAATGGGACCGCATTTATGCTTAGGAATACTAGAGTTTATTGTTATGCGCTTCAACATAGCGTTATCGGCTGTGGTAGGTAGCAGTACGTAGCAACAAAGTAACTTTTACGACGCAAACATTTCGTGCAGACACCGCTCCGCATCACTTGTTAATTTCGTTCAAAGAGGTTTTAGTATCATTAACCCTTTTAATCACCTGAGCTTATTCTACCGTGCTGAATTAGTTACAATTCCTGTTTCTTCTTAACAAATTGAAATCGATAAACTGGTAGATGCTAAACGATTATAGGCCGTGAACAAAAATCAAATTGGTTTTCGAAGTTTCTAATGATTTCGTTTTTTGTGGTCACATGATTAGTTAATTAATGTGTTGAATTGAATGTGTATAAAGGGCAACTTAGTTGACCTTATTGGTGTAAGAGTTGAATTATATTCTTATACAAATAAAATAAAAGCGGAAAGTGGGGGTCACCGTGATCTGTTGACACATGCATAGTTTTTTCAACGTGGGCACTTAATTATCCTTGCTGTTGATTGCTAATTATTGCAAATATGTTCCATAAACTGTTTTTGTGAGGAACATGGCATCGAACTTAAATACTGATCAGAGAAAATATGAGCTTCGGTCTGGGGAAATGGGGCTTAATGCACGACACTTTCTTCATAAACTGATTTTTCGCTCAGAAGAGACTTCCTTTTTGAACAAAAAATACAATAAAGACTGCGCAGGCTAATCTGGGACGATACTAACCGCACATGCATTAAGCACTGTTTTCCCAGATCGCAACTCATATTGATTGGGATTGTACTTTACTTGGCCTTTCTCATAGACCTAGGTCGTACCGGTAGTTGTTGGACACAACTGTTTGTTTCACTGTTGTTTCGCATTCATTATATGACGGGTTTGTTGAAACTGAACAAACAGTCGTATACGCTAACGCCATTCATGGGAGCAATTTTTATTGCGAATAGTCCGTCATTTATTTCGGATTAGCATTGATTTATTGTTCAGAATAAAAGTGATTGGATACTTATTGCGTGGTTTCGGATATACGCCATAACTTCATTATTTTTAAGTTTGATTTAATGTTTAAACACTGTTAATCGAGATGCGATAATTAACAATAAATATGGAACAATAGTTTCGTTGAATTTGAGAATAAAAACGTGTGTTTTTAAAGCCAAAATATCTTGTCTGTCTGCATGATAAACGGCTCATACGCCATTATTGCTCGCAGTGGAAGATATAAGTGTGATCTATAAATTTCCCCGTAAATGATTAACCTAATTTTAAAATAACATAACTTCAGGATTCTACACGTGTTGCACTGACTTGCTCTCCTTTTTCCTTTAAAGAAGTCATCAATAGTATTGATTCCGAATTCTTATTATCTCGTGCAATATTTAGCAGCTTCTGTGATTTTTAATCAACTGACGAACACACGATCTGAAATATTCGTGGAACACTTAGAGTCTGCCAGGAAGCCTCACAGATTTTGCAGCATACAATGAACATGGCGTTCAAATCAAAGCGCCTTCAGGGTTCCAAATCAAAAATGGAGAAAACCGGGGAAACCGGAAGTCAGAAAGATTTTAATAAATCAACTGTAGATGACAATTCGAGCGCGGCGCAATTTTTCGAATCAAATTCGAACATGGGAAAAATTGAGTTACAGGAAAGTGAGGACACGAAAACTCAAAAGCAGAATATGGAAATTATCAGGCGTATTCTGGAAAGGTTTAATTTGGAAGAGTGTAAACGGAAATACGAGACGCAGAGCGTGGTGGAGTATACTTTAGATCCGGGTGATTTCGCTTACGACTGGTGAGTTAAGTGATAAACAGTTCAAATTGACACGTTTGTATTAGCGTCTAAATAGGATTTCTATTTTAAAGAAAGCCCATCGTCGTGATTCTTTCTTTTCTTCATGTTCCTATTTTTTATTTATAGCTTATAGAACACACAACGCGTAGAAGCATTCTCTTAGGATAAAGTAAATCGTGCCAATATGAATAGAGGACGAAACGTTACCGATAAGCAAAATTTATATACCAGTTAACGTCTTTTCAAAACTTGTTTGGCTTTAATTGTTTTAATACCGATTTTTTTTATATTTTTTTTTGTGAACTTACCAGACGAGCATTGCATTCGGACTTTGGTTTCTGTTCATTTGTCATGCACTGAAGCACACAGTATTCTAACTTTATATTCTAGACTAATCTCATGCGTTATACATAAATAAAACTAGAAGCATTTGTCAAAAGCGTACCATAAAAATCCCCCCCCCCTTACTTACAGAAAAGTCATCCTAAACCCTTCAATCAAATCAATACTAGACTTCTCCCCCATATTGCTTTATTGTGCAGTGCGGAAGCTGCTCAAGAACGAAATACTTAGGATTCTTGTTTTCATATTCTCTAAATCGTGGGAAAACTTTCGCGACACAGTATATGGTTCTTCGATTTACGCACTTATGCTTTTGTATGTACTATACACTTCCAACAAATCTGAGACCTGTTTCAATGTTTTTATCAATTCTGTGCAAACATATATTTGTAGAAAAACACAGATCTGTTTCAATGATTTTATCTGTACAAATATGTGATACAAACAGTGATACTTTCGATATTTGTGAAGCCATTTACGAACATATCCTATTTTCTGCGGTGTTGCGAATTTGGTTCGATTGATATACATGTACCGAAGGAATAGTGAAGCTAGGAACTCTTTTTTTTCATCACAAATTTAGTAGTCAATCAATTTTATTATTCTTAAACTTAAAATAAATGTTCAAACATACAGGTACCATATGGGTATTCTTCTTCAACACATTTGTTTTGCTTATCAGAGTTGCAGAATGTTAATGTTTTACTACTCTATTTTATCGTTTCACCCTTTTTTGGGGTCTGTTGCGACGAATTATCGTCTGTTGCAGTCACTTGTCGAGTGCTTAAGTTACAATATCGTCTGTTTGTTAAATGTGTCGTCTTTTTCAGCAACGTGATCTCCGTCTGTTACTTAAGTTACTACACATCGATTTAAACAACAATTCAAAAACAACTTTATTTGGTTGTCTGTAACAACCATGTGTCACGTGGCATAACGGTTATAAATATCTGTAACAACAAGGTATCATAACACAGCACGATAATATCTGGTACAACAATCTATAGTCTGTTACACCAGCGTTTTATCTTTTATTAGCTTTATAATGTAATGTATGTTGCGATAAATTGCCGCATGTAACAACATTTTGTAGTTTCTTACAACAATTTAGCGTTTGCAATAACACTCGCAAGTTACTCGTCTGTCTGTCGTCTGAAAAAGAGACTTCCTTTAAACGAAAAATTCCAAAAAAGCAGAAAGTGTCACCCCAGATTAGCCTGTGCAGCCATTAACGCACATCCATAGAGCACGGGTTTCCTTAAGCGCGGCTAATATATATATATTTACGATAAATTGTCGTCTGTTACAACGGTGTGTTTTCTATTTTAGCTCCCTGTCAACGACGCGCGTGCGACAGCGTCTGTGTGACCTCATGGGCACTGACGTCATCAGGCTGAATGACAAACGATATTTCCAGAAGCTTTCCGAGCGATTGCAGGATGAATATGAGGTAATACTTTGCATCTGATGATGATGATTATTATTAGTGGTGCTGCTATTGTTAATATAACAATGACGATACAGATGAGTATACTTATAATAAGGAGAGTAAATCATATTTCTAGTTCCGGTTATGTTAATGGGAATGCAACTGCTTACGAGTACCTGTATGTTATAAAAGACAATCAAATGAAGTACCATGTACGTAAATTTGTTTCATTTTACTTAATTTAACTCAGTTGCATCGAAATTACCAGGCCTTTTGTGGCAACCTGTGTAGAACCAGTCCCTTGATGTCTTTAGGGCAGATCGTGAAAATACCCGATATATTTCATGTTATTAGTTTTCAATGTCAAACAACTTTAAGAAATGAAAACAAAACAAATACATGTAATTGTTGCAGACGATTATGGACAAACAGGAAGATGCGCGCGCAGCCACGGAGGAACAGCGCATCCGGCGCCTGATGCTCGAGGGCGTGATAGACGCGCCCAATGACTACCGCGCAACAGTACACGGCACACACCACAAACCGCAGACGAAAAAGAAGAAGTCAGGAAAACGGCACGTGAGTGCGCGCAAGAAATTGAGCCCTGACTAAAACTGTTATAATTTAACTGTATTGTACAGATATTGCTTACGTAAAAAAATTAATGCTGTATTAAAGAGAAAGCGATAATATAAATAAATAATACAAAAACACTAATGAAACTAATTCAAAAAAGTAAGATTACTATAAAGTGTATCAAAACGCAACATAGGAAAATAACATGTTAAAAGATGAAAAATAAGAAACTGAATCGATTTCACGTTTCTTATTACTTAATGGTAAAATTGTAAACATTATCGTAGTACAACGGTGTAATTAAGGTTGATGTAATAAGGACTGAACTACATGTTTTTATTTTTCTTCCTCAACAGTCGTCTGCTCGCTCGCATCGTGAGGCGACGGGATCACCAGGATCGGACGAGGAGGGACAGACGAAAACGAAGAAGGAGGTGATGCTAGTCAGTCATTGTCGTCGACATCATCATAATCATAATAAGTCATAAAAATCGCAAGCATTACCATCTGATTCAATATTTTTAGAATTACCATCACCATGGTTACCGTCAGCGTCGTCGCTTACTTCGCAGCATCGCTTTTATTGTAAACCAATATTAAATGGAATATATAAGCTAAATTGATATACAGTTTCAAGAGTCTATTTTCTCTAACGGAAGTGAAATCTTTGATCCAGTCGTATCAAACATCTTACGACATATTTAGGTTCGACTTATTTTTGTAGACATTCCTGAATTTGATGCCAATTGAAAGATGCTAAGGGAATGTAAAAAAAAAAAAAAAAAAAAAACGGGAATTAAGTTTTAGAAAATTTTGAAGATAAGCTTTTACGCTTTGTTGACAATTACATCGTTATGGTTATATACCGAACTGTGTCCAGTAAATCGGGCCCCTGGACCAATTTCTGCTTTAATTTCCACAGGAAGTGGAGACCCAGGTAGGTCTGATGTCCGGTTCCAGGCCTGGTTCCCACAAGTCCTCGCTGCGCAGTCGCGCTTCAAACGAAAACGCGAAAAGTCCCGCTAGACGAGTCTTTATCGACGAGAAAGAAAACGACCGCGCACAACAACAACACCAGCAAACTTCAAATGAAGTAAGTAAAGGTTTCTGTATGTGTGT
>VMBQ01000140.1:140097-180467 GCA_007657795.1 Dreissena rostriformis
AAAATATTTAATTTCCTTTTTTTTTCGAACAAAATAAACGAAACTCGTTGGAAAAAATGAGAACTAGGCATTCGATATCCAAGTGTGGATTAAAAGCGTTAATTAGTGACACCACATGTCTGCACACGTGTAGATACCGTTATTTAGATAAGATATCACGTGTCACCTTCAAATAACATGTATAATGACAATCAAGTGCATTACTTTAAGAGTAATAAAACACAGCATGCTTTAGGCTTCATGCTGAGTTTTATTACTCTTAAAGTAATGCAGATGAACCTTGCTTTTATTACACACATAATAACTGATAAAACTATATAAAAAAACACCAACTATTATGTGATGATCAGATCGATAACATAAACTATTTAAATCTGCTAATATATTCGATATTAACATATTGTAATTGTCGTTGACAGTGTTGACGTTCAGTTGTTCGTGGATACGACCACGTGCATTTTTCCATTTTTTACACTTCTCGAAATCCTTTTTCGGCTTTGGAAACGGTATAAGTACAATGTCAACAACTAATTTTTCTGGATATCGATTGCCCGAGTAACACAATCCTAATTGACACCGTTTAGCTATATTTAATATACGTTTTTAAAGAGGAAAACAAACAAAACTCGTTGAAAAATGTGAATATCTACATTCAGCGTGTCTAGAAAATGTGTCTGGTAACTGAAGCGCCGGATTAATCGATGGCTGATTGGTCGATCGATATTTAGATAAGGATTTGATTGACAGTTGGCGAGATGTCAATTGTTTTTAAACATTGGACATAATTATTCGTTAGGAACTTAAATTCGTCAATCGACCTACTGACGAAATAGACGAAAATTAATGTCTGACGAATAATAATGGTTTCACATAGTAGGCGGACATGATAAGCAGATTCAGACATAGTTCGAGAATAACAACTAGACCCAAGTGGAATTTTAATGTCACTATTCAAGGTCAAGGTAAAATATTGTCTTGAGAGCTTTTTTGTTAAGTTTGATTGGATTTTACATGTTGGTTCGAATGGTCGCCCAATAGAATCGGGACCAATGGCTAGGTCAAAATTTAAGGTCCGTTATCAAATATAAGAAATCAATCCCGAATGCTTTGTCAGGAGCATATATTTTCCAGCATGGATGGATATATTTTTCCAACACGTTGGTATTATGTTTCAAATTTCATGCGTTATGATAAATATAGCTGAGTAGGTTTTATTTGAATCACTCCTGCGATAAGGATAATCGGACCTCTTCTGGTTTGCATGTGGTATGAAAAAATGCATGTTGTGCATTGTGCTTGTTGAGTGTTTCTTTCATAAAGTTTCACACTCGTGTCTGCTTGTCTGCATATATACGCACCATAATCGCTTGTGTGACACAGATGCATGCGCGCCCTCCACATCACGAAAACGCTTTACGGAGTCCGTCGGCCTGTGGCACTCACCGGAAGGATCGGCGGGTGCAGTCGGCAGCCCCGCGCCTCACCCGCAGAGAGAACGGGACGACGTCGCCGGGGGACTCTGAAGTATGGGAGTACAGTGTTGAGATATAAAAAGGATATAAGACTCGCTCTGAGAAAACGGGTTTAAATGCATGTGCGTAAAGTGCAGTCCCGGATTAGCCTGTGCAGTCCACACAGGCTAATCAGGGACGACACTTTCCACCTAAACTGGATTCTCGCTATGAAGAGACTTCCATTATAAGAAAATACGATAAAAGCGGAAAATGTCGTCCTTGATTAGCCGGTGCGGCCAGTACAGGCTTATCTGGGATGACACTACGCACATGCATGAAACCCCGTTTTCCCAGAGCGAAACTCATATGTGTTAAAGCGTGTGATAAAGCGTGATAACGTCATTGGAAGGGGAGACCATTCATGAACGCTTTAAACTATGGGCATTGTCTTTCATGAAATGCTATTTAGCGTTGTTATACCAAAAACTTAAAATTACCTCTAAAAGGGACTTATTCACACATGATCGAAATGATAATCTTCCAATTTCTTGCCTCAGATTTTACAAATAAAAGAACAGTGTACATCCGGGAGCGAAACAATATTAATGGCGTCGATTCATACTGAAAATACATTTCCGTTTATGAGTCACTATCATTTAGTAGACGTAAGTAAAATCAGAAAGCGTTAAAACGCGAATATGGAGTGTTTCTGTTGTTTTCGTTGTATTTTGTGATAATAACACTAACTACGTCGACTCATACTAAAAATACATTTAAGTAATTATCATTAGACATTCATAAATTCACGAATCCTTACATGTGTACAAACGCGATATTATTTCATAATGTGGACTGCTCTGTTGGTTTCGTTATATTTTGTGACAATACGGGGATTGCTTATGTGAAGTATAACACACTACCTTCGAAATAATAGTCCAGATGGCCGATTGCATAAAGCAGTAGCCTTTTTAACCCATTTATGCCAAGCGTTTAGAAAAAAAGGCCTTGGCAAACAGCGTAGACCCGCATGATGCGGCGTCTCATCAGGGTCTGCGCTGTTTGCTTAAAGGAATTCCTGTAAGAAATATTCTAAATATAGAAATAAATGTACTAGACATCCCTAATTTTGATAATAAATTGATCCAATTTAGAAGGATGGGAGAGTCCACTAGGCATAAATGGGTTAATTAATCCAAAGGTCAGTGGTTCGAATACATGTAGGGTAAACTTGTGTTTCTTTTTTTTTCTTTCTTAAATTCTATTATTGTTTTATACTGGAGCTCTTTGTTCCGATGTTTACATTTATCGATTTAAATCATTTTATTGCGAACTTCAAAAAATTCCAAAATCTGTAAACAAGTCCTTTTAAAATTGTTATGCGTAGTTTGCCATTTGTTCTAATTTAATTGCCTTTATTTAAAAAAAAAAACACACACAAAAAACACGCTGGAATTAAACCTTCATGACGTCAAAACGATAGTTAATAGTCAGTTTCGTTTATGGGTATTTAACCGGGGTCCGAAAGCTGTGAAGTACCATTTTATGCCACTGATATTTTTCTTCATTTCACTACGTAACATTAAACAAAAATAGAATAAATTTCGATTTGACATGGGAAACAAAGTTAAGAAGATCACTTCCTTGTGTAAAACCAATTTTAATACTGTACAGGCTAATCTTTTTAACTGTACAGACAAAACAAAACTCCGAAACATGTATACATTTGTATTTTCGATTGCTTGACAGTGTTTTCTTGCTGGGTTACTTTAATGTCATTTGGAAAGTGTTATTTTGTTCTCTTATTTCAATTTTTGTATCATTTTCATTGGTGAATTATGTACATGCTTCCATAAAAAATGAACGTTAATAGAAAGGGGTATTTATTATTTTTTTGTAAGCACTTTGCGCTTGTTATTCTGTGCACCAATACTTTATTTATATTGTAAAATAATCGTCTTATAAGAAGGTATATTCCCTCTCATAATGTTTATTTTGTAGTTGTGGATGCGCCAGTAATGCTCTTAATTCTGAGTGTTGTTTCTTAACGGAGCATTCCATATCTTGTGCTGATCTCCTTTTTCAATTTTGCTGTATAAGTAACGAGTTTGCATTTTTCCATCAAAGCGACATTTTCCATAAACACATCTGGTACCACAAACGCACACGTCTTTATTATGGTGACGAAGGTCCGTATTGAATTACACGTTCTTAGACTTAATAAAAACAATTAAGATTTTAATTGTATTTGTTATATTTTAAATGGGTTTTAACTTTTAATGTTAAATGTAATCAAGACCTACACAAGTTGTTTGTTTCCACTAACCCCACCGACCCTAGTTTTTGTGCCGACCTTTAACTTTTTCAGTGCTGGAACAGAATTTTGAATGCCTTTGCAAACAGTTTGGATCCAGATAAGACGCCACAAAACGTGGCGTCTTATCAGGATCCAAACTGTTTGCTATTCTGGAGTATTCTTTGGAAAAAAAAATCGCAGAAAATTCTAATTATAGAACTTCAGCAGACGACATTTTAGCAGACCACAAATTTCCCAGCATGCAAAGGGTTAACTTTATTTTTTGCGGTGTTACAGATTGTGTTTTCGGTCTGTTATGGTACAATTGATCATATTCGCTTACTTAACTTTAGATTTATCAGCTTTCATTAAAAAAACATAACGTAACAAAACATATTTTAAAGATTTCTGTAATTTAACGTCCTTATTAAAGTAAGGAGTAACACAAATTGCGTAAAACAAGTAACCGAATTAACGAACAAAGTTTTGCCTACCTTCCTACCTTGATTTGTTTTGCGATGTTAGCGGAAACAAACAACTTATTTTTGACCAAATCATTTACCTTACTCTTCTTAGGACAGCTCTTGCACTAAGAACAATTATTGATTGAATTACATCATAACTGGTAACATGTTTATTACATAACTGGTAACATGTTTATTACATAACTGGTAACATGTTTATTACATAACTGGTAACATGTTAATACAATCAAACTGAAGTATTTTGATTGTTTTTTTAACGATTTATTTTTAAGTAAATACTGGAAAATTGTGAAACACACCTTGGGCGTATTTCAGTCCGAGGGAGAGGCCGGTGACGGGCCTGGGTCGGGGGATAGGCCGTTCGATACCCAGAGTCTTCCCGACCGGAACTCCCACCGGATGTACTCAAAATACTCGAAATACGAGCCGGAGAGGGTGTCCCGACTGCGCGAGGCCGAGGTACGTGTCATGCATAGAAGTAGACTACATTTCTGTATGTCATATTGTATGTGTGATCAATACCGGTGTATATTCCAACTCTTTATTCTTCATCTGATGCCAGATATAACGACTCACAGACGCTCAAAAGCACGCCATACTGATATCAAAAGCATGATAATCAATATAGATCTGACTTCAGTAGTGTTTATTTTTAAGTTTATATATACATAAAAAAAAGCAATTGCACATGATTAATTATACAAAAAAAATGTATATTTCCTTTCACTATTTGTTGTCAACTCGAAGTAGTTTTTTTAGAAACATAATGTATGTTGGTGTTTAAAATGTTTGTTAGATACTCAATAATAAAAACAATTATAAGGTCCTCTTTACACATTTATAACGCGTTTTATTGTCATTATTGTGGATAATTGCCTATTCATAACAACGAAATTCGTTTATGATATGAGTTATAACCCATTTATGCCTAGTGGACTCTCCCATCTTTCTAAATTGGATCAATTTATTTCCAAAATTAGGGATGTCTAGTATATTTATTTCTATATTTAGAATATTTCTTACAGAAATTCCTTTAAGCAAACAGCGCAGACCCTGATGAGACGCCGAATCATGCGGCGTCTCATCTGGGTCTACGCTGTTTACCAAGGCCTTTTTTCTAGACGATAGGCATAAATGGTTAATCTATTAAATGTGTTTTCAATTTACAGACCGTGGAAGGCCTATATGCCATCGCGGAAGAAATAGTTTCACCCGTGCGAGCGCGTGACGACACAGACAGAAGGGTAGTTCGCGTTCCAAAACAAAAGAAAAAGACTACGTCGTTTCCCTAACATTGTATTCATGCACTCACATTTGTGTAATCTATAACACTTGTGTCAGTGTGTTGCAATTATGTGTTATTTGTTGTTATGAGCCTTTATAAAATCTTTATATAAACCATGCAACTGTCCTTGTGGTTTGAAAACTACCAACGCTTTTCGCTTGCCAAGATTAACTTGATATTCGTAAACTCTCTTAGCAGAAATAATGCACCGGAAGTGTTTCCTGTATTTGTATTCTGTTTTGTTCGTGTCCGTGTTCCAGGATAATAATATCATTATAATACTTTAATAGTTATACACATAAACGCGATCCCATCTTACGGAAACAAATACAGTTATTAATTGTTACGCTTTTTAAATACATTCAAACATAAAGGTCCGTTGCAGATTCATTTTGGCGAGCGATATATGTGCTAATATTTAACTCCGAACCTCAATGCCTATCATGTTATATACAATGTTGCTGCATGGGCTTATAAAACCATTCATTACGAGTGTTTCCTAACCACATTTACCAAATATATACACGTGCATGTACGATATATTTTGTATAAAAAATTCTCCCCTCTTGCGATTCATCTCTTCTCATAGTCTGTCCCTTTCACACCTATGTTATCATGAACTGCAATTCACCGCACACAGTGTATCATGACTATAAAAAAGATTCATTATTGATTTATTGATATCAAAATACTGAAAAATGGATACAGGAACAAATGTCTGTTAATTTTGCATACTCATTATATAGCATGTTTAAACTGATTAAATTCGCGACATCGACTTTTACGTATCAAGAAAAAAGGTTGCATAGAGATTTGACAATTTCTTTCTTTGAAAATCTAAACTGAAAAGGAACTAACTCGTGTATCGTAAACAATACGATTACAAGGTTTGGCCAACGTAGAAACAACATGTTGTCCTTTTTATAGTTTAAACGTTAATCAAATTCATTAGAGCTAAGCTTTCGCGTATTATATTATATAGATTCAACTTATTTCAAGACAATATCTGCCACTGATGACTCAGAAAAGTATAAAAAATATACAAAGCACCCGTTTCAAGTTTGCAAAGTGATTTGAACACCCCTCCCATATGTTCCACATATGCATGTATAACGTTCCTTTGTCTCCGAAGTTACCATTCGCACGTCAGCTTAATAACACAATATGTATTATTACAAAGGTACTTACCATGCCACTAGTCTCCTACGTTTTCATATCCCTAACAACTGATATGGGTGAGTATATGTTACTTATTTGTGGCGTGTTCTGAGAAAACTGGGCAAACTGCTTGTGCGTAAAGTGTCATCCCAGATTAGCCTGTGCAGTCCGCACAGGCTAATCCGGGACGACACTTTCCGCCTAAACTGGATTTTTGCCAAGAAAAAACATCATTTAAACGAAAAAATCCATAAAAGCGGAAATTGTCGTCCCTGATTAGCCTGTGCGGACTGCACAGGCTAATCTGGGATGACAATTTACGCACAAGCATTTTGCCCAGTTTTCTCAGAACACGCAACATTTTATTTCAATATGAGTCACACTCTTGGAAACCCGGGCTTAATGCATGTGCGTAAAGTGTCGTCTTAGATTAGCTTGCGCAGTCCGCATTTTTCGTTGAAAGGAAGTCTCTTCTAAACGAAAATCTAGTTCAGGCGGAAAATTGTCGTCCCTTACTAGACTGTGCAGTCCGCACTGTCTAATCTGGGACGACACTTAACGCACATGCATACAGCCCAGTTTTCCCAGAGCGAGGCTCATATTTTTGTTAACCGTTTTGAATGTGTCGAACAATTGCATCGTTTGTGTTTCCAGTAATACTATGTTTGGTTTTAAAACTCGGAAAACTTGGAAGTGCTCTGGCGGATTTCATTGAAAGTTGGTATGAGTATATATATGGATAAGAGGATGATTCACGCCAAATGGCATTGTACACCATCTGTTAATAACGGAGTTATGGCC
The DNA here is from genome assembly GCA_007657795.1 of Dreissena rostriformis. Lineage (NCBI taxonomy): Eukaryota > Metazoa > Mollusca > Bivalvia > Myida > Dreissenidae > Dreissena > Dreissena rostriformis. The sequence continues at coordinate 147,574 of VMBQ01000140.1, forward strand.
CTTTGTATCTTGAAAACATGATTTTTACTATAGTCACCTTTGTGTCCAGAGCCATATCTTGATAGTGCTTTGGCGAATTTCATTGAAACTTGGTATGAGTATATATATGGATAAGAGGATGATTCACGGCAAATGGCATTGTACACCATCTGTTAATAACGGAGTTATGGCCCTTTGTATCTTGAAAAAATGCTTTTTACTAAAGGCACGTTTGTGTCCGGAGCCATATCTTGGAAGTGCTTTGGCGGATTTCATTGAAACTTGGTATGAGTATATATATGGATAAGAGGATGATGCACGCCAAATGGCATTGTACACCATCTGTTAATAACGGAGTTATGGCCCTTTGTGTCTTGAAAACATGCTTTTTACTATAGGCACGTTTGTGTCCGGAGCCATATCTTGGAAGTGCTTTGGCGGATTTCATTGAAACTTGGTATGAGTATATATATGGATAAGACGATGATGCACGCCAAATGGCATTGTACACCATCTGTTAATAACGGAGTTATGGCCCTTTGTATCTTGAAAACATGCTTTTTACTATAAATTTACAGCTGTCCGGAGCCATATCTTGCAAGTGCTTTGGCGAATTTCATTGACACTTGGTATGAGTACCGGTATACTTGGTGTGAGAGTATATATAGATAAGCGAAAACCCTTCACAGGTACAAATGAGTTAAAAAAATACAAAAGGCACAACCCTTCACTTATACCTTTTCTTTTTGTTCTACACCCACCCATAAACAAATTTTATTTGGCGGGGGATATCAATTCAACGAATTTGCTTGTTTATATAATTATTGATATAATATCACAATGCTTATTGCTCGGTTATCAAATTGTATTTAATAGTTTCTTTTTTTTTAATGCGAAAAGTAAAAATCCCTATTCTTTGGTATATATTAAAATTCTTAAACGGATTTGTATGAATTACATTAAAACTGACCACCACAGTAAAAGTAAAAAATAAATAAAAAAATAAATGGTTGGTTAAACGTCTAGTAGTTTTTTTAAAAGACATCAAACAGTATGCAGCGTATTAGTGAAATTTGCTTTTTATTAAATGGCATATTGTATGCAAACGTTTATGTTTGTTAAAGGGCAAGAAAGCGTACTGAAAATCATACACGGAAGCACGACGTCTACATTGAGGAGCATTGTCCAGAGCTATTTCTGTCCTTTGTAAAAAACAATTTGAAATAACTTTATTTTGATTTTAAGTGTTACATGTGTCGGTTTCATTGAAAGCTCATATCACTTTGCATGTATAAGCTATAGCTTTTTGTTGTCAAATGTTTGAGCCCCTCTCTGGGAAAACCGGGTTTAATGCGCGTGAGTAAAACGTCGTCCCAGATAAGCATGTGACGTCCGCACAGGCTAATCAAGGACGACGTTTTCCGCCAACACTAGATTTCCGTTAAGAAGAGACTTCCTTTTAACGAAAAATACCATAAAAGCGGAAAGTCTCGTCCCTGATTAGCATGTGCGGATTTCACACGCTAATCTGGGACAAAACTTTACGCACATGCATTAAGCCCCATTTTCACAGAGCGAAGCTCATTTATTTGTTTGAAGTTGTATAAGATTGTGTACATACGCGTGTGCATAAAATACATAACAGTTCCAGCCATTTTTTTCTATCTGGTAGCCTACAAAAAATGCGCACATTATAACTAATTATATGATTATTGTATTGTGGTTTCAATATGTGCACACATTAAAATTAATTAATTGTATTGTAATTAAAATGTGCACATGTTCGATTTGCCGATTACTGTCGGGGTATTGTTGTATTGTGTTGTTTTTTTTCATTTTACATTTCGGATAAAAAGACATTATTTCTTATTTAATTTATGGATTGACATAAACATTATTTCTTATTTAATTTATGGAGCGCCTCTTGTATGTAATTTATTGAGTTATCCTAACATGGGTGACAAGCGTCTTTTTTCAAAGTAACTTGTTTTTTGAGAAACAAGAGTGAATTCAATCACATTAAACGTTTTACTACGAATACGTAACATTTATTAACCATTATAAAAAAACTACGTTCAAAATGCATTGTTTTTATTCGAAATGCTAAAGTCAATACGACCCTGCCGAAATGCAAGCGAAACCATTTAATACTGTTATACTGATTGACCTAAATGACGGGTGTGTATAAATCATTTAATCATTCATAGTTAAAACATATTGTATATAGATTTACATTTATAAAACCCTGTAGGGCAATACATAATTTGGATCCTACAGAGATTTGTTTTTTAATGTATGGTTGTGTACATACTTGTGATTTCTAAATGTGTTTTACTTATGGTATAAGAAACGATAAAGTATCAAATACAATATTAAAACACAGCAATTACTTTTTATATAAATAATTGATATGCTGATGTATGAGTGCATTTGAATATTCGTAGCGAGATAAAAGACAACACTTCAGTCTGTGACTACATGTCGGATGTTTCACATTACAAAAACAGTAAAATTATTTATTGAAATGACTTGTCTGTAAACGGTACAGCATATCCAAGATCAAATATAAATAGCTCATCGATCTGACTACAAACTCTACAGATTATCCATGATCAGATATCTATATCGTATTGACCTGACTACAAACTCTACAGACTATTCAAGATCAAATCTCTATGGCTCATTTTCCGGACTACCAACCTTGCAGAATACAAAAAAAAATCAAATATCTAAATTGTATTGACCTGACTGCAAACTTTACAGAATATCCGATATCAAATATCATGACCTGACTGCAAACTGTACAGAATACCCAAGATAAAAGCACTTTATAAGTATAAACTGAACTAATATCAACGGAAGACCACCATATAAAATACATGTAATAGTTTTGGCCGTTTGAAAAGCAGAGTGTCTGCCCACCTATCTCGTTTTATGAAAGATTATATTCGTCGTTTTTATCAAAACGTACATAAGTAACACATGTCATATTATCGCATGTTCTGGAAAAGTAACATATTTTCAAAATCTTGAGCAACCTCAATACACAATCGTATTTATCTTTCGTTTCCAATACATGTATATTTATAATATCAAATATTTGACTTTTCGGAACGCAACACATTCCTTATCATAAAAAATGCGCATCTATGTATTATTGAAATAATTCAACGTTAGATAACACATATTTATGATAACAATATGCCATAGTGAACTTCATGTATATCATGGTTGTGACGTGAACGTTTCAGCGGCCACAATGTAATAAAAGGCCAATCTTTCCTTCACCACCCACATGTTATAATTAATGTAACACTTCTTTCATTGAATATATTCTATTAATAGGTTGCTTTTTTATTAACACTAATTCTGCAATTATTTGTACCTCGTGTATAATTAAGCAAGTACACTTGTACTCTCGCTGTTTTGAAAAGCGCGTGGAAAATAAATAAAAGGAAGTCAACAAACCGCACACGTCGTGACTTTCGCGTGAAGTTTAATTTACACAAGTACGTCATTTATCGCGTCGCAAAAAAAACCTTTGTGTTGTTCTTCCCGAAAACTCACTAATAGAGGAAGCAGTTGGTGTGAATCTAATTAGTTTGATAAAACAGATATACCCGGTAATATCGTTTCACCAATTCGTCGAAGAAAATCCGTGATTGGTCGATCATAGGCTTAGTAAGGTATAAGAATGGATTTTTGATTTCTTCGGAACAGGCACATCACCGACTTCACTGTACGTTTTTAGATAAATAAATAAAAACTCTGGCAAGTCTGAATTTTGATATATAGACGGTAAGTACACGAGTATTTTTTTTGTCTTTATATCGAATAGAGTAAGCAAGTATCGTTTATGGCATACATAGACTAAATTGATTTTTTTCTGTCAATGATGTGAATTACGTTTGAAAAACAATCATTACGAACTTATCAAACATAGTTCGCGTCTCCATCTTTGACAAATACTTTTTTCACTGATCGCCATTTTGTTTTCTAATTGTAATAAGGACGAACGGTCAAATGCAATCGCGTATTAAATAATTGTCTTGTTTCTTGTAGAAGACTGGCGAGTTTTTCTTATGGCTGTAATATTGTTAAACTTTGTGACGTCAAACATTTATCTTACGATTTTGGGCGGCAAGATATTGGATTGGGGTCAAATTAAAGTATTTTGATATTAATCTGCAAATTATGTTGCATATTATTTGAATAATTGGAATTAGGATGAAACATTTCAGAACGTGTGCTCCAAAATACAGCGTACATGTAATATTTTGCGTTAGAAACAAGGTCGGTAAATATAACATCAACAACAACACAACAACAACGAATTGTTCCTTTCTGCTTATATGATAATAAAGCGAACGTAACAGTATAATGAAAAGTAACAAACAAAGCAAGAAAAACAAAGATATAACTTTGACCTTAGCTTCCGAATGAAAAAATCGTTAAGTCTCGTAAATAATAAGGATGTAATGATAACGTTAATTAAAACAAGAACATTAATTAGCTATAAATCTGCAGATTATGTTGCATATTATTTGAAATTATTTGAATAATTGGAATTAGGATGAAAAATTTAAGAGCGTGTGCTCCAAAATACAGCGCACATGTAATATGTTGCGTTATTAACGTGGTCGGTAAATATAACATCAACAACAACACAACAACAACGAATTGTTCTTTTCTGCTTAAATACAAATAAAGCGATCGTAACAGTATAATGAATAGTAACAAACAAAACAAGAAAAACAAAGATATAACTTTGACTTAAGCTTCCGAATGAAAAAGTCGTTCAGTCTCGTAAATAATAAGGATGTAATGATAACGTTAATTAAAACAAGAGCATTTATAAACGTCTAGCCAATAAGAAATAACATTTACATCCGGGCATTTACTTGCTAAAAAAATCCCAAGCTCCTTTGAAACATATTTCTGATTTTCTTATAGCCTTTTAGATTTTCATTCAGTCAATGTTTCCTTTAACATTAACTTCAGCAGAATCTTCCCTGTATCTTGCCAATAGACTTTCAAAGCCGTCGGCGCTCATGTTTGTATTAAAACCGACGATTGGGAGCCAGTATGCTGATAACACGGTATTGTTTTCAAGAAATAGACTATCTCGACAAAAGTATCGTTAACCCTTTGCATGCTGGGAAATTTGTCGTCTGCTAAAATGTCGTCTNGCCAATAAGAAATAACATTTACATCCGGGCATTTACTTGCTCAAAAAATCCCAAGCTCCCTTGAAACATATTTCTGATTTCCTTATAGCCTTTTAGATTTTCATTCATTCAATTTTTCTTTTAAAATTTACTTCAGCAGAATCTTCCCTGTATCTTGCCAATAGACTTTCAAAGCCGTCGGCGCTCATGTTATTAAACCGACGATTGGGAGCCAGTATGTCTTGTTTTCAAGAAATACAATATCTTGACAAAAGTATCGTTAATGAAACAATGCAATTAGAATGTGTGAATTATGTGGAAAAAAAAACATACCGGTAAATGCTGTATATTTGCACAATGAAAAAAAATCTACCGGAATAGTATAGTATACTATTTTAAGTGGACAATAGTATAAGTACCTGAGTCCATACGCGTGTCGTTCATTCTCGCATGTGTAAATGTATGTGACGAATATTTCCTTTCTTTCATTTCTTTTCTTTTTGTTTTTCTTTTCTTTTTGTTGAATACAAACGAGGAGGGTCTACACAAATTATAGAAGGAGATATAAGCGACATAACTTGACATATAAGATAATTCATCGTAGTATAAACTGTATGAAAAGGTGTATATTTGCAATAAATAAAATAATATAATTAATGTTATACGGCGGAAGAATATGACCAAGTGATACAATTTATTTTCTGAGTTTTTAAATTAACTGTTTATGTATAATGTCCGTTTTCAACTCTAATTATAAAACATAACGCCGAATATCTTTTTCAAAGATATTTCTTGTTTGTTTTTTAAATATAAATGAAAGTTAACAGTTTACGCGGTAAAGCACATAACAAAAATGTGTTTGACGATGACTTGTGCTTTATATGTTATACATTAACCAAGAACGTATGTATGTTATATAATTAATATATCATGTATAGTAGTAATTTGAAATATTTGCTTAAGTTCTAAATATCTGTAACTCGTGGGTTTATCGACAACAAGAACTGTGTTTTCTTTCTATTGGGGTTCTTTAATAATGAGTTACAGTTTATATTGAACCGTAATTCTCTTCCAGATTGGTAACTGAAAAGAATACAAAATAACATATAGTTATACATAATATACATTACATAAATGCTGCAATAATAACCTATATATTAATCATAATAAAAGGCATGACATTTTAGTTGCCGATTATCATTAAAACCAACAAATTAAGCATCTGAAATCAATACAAACATATAAAACAAGATAAGACATGGCAAAACATAAACAATGGAATGTTTAAGATCGTCCGTTCAGTGTACTGTCTTTAATTTGAAGGAAGTTCTGAAGGAATGATACAGATCGTCCGATCAATTTACTGTATCATTGATCCAAATTTAGTTCAGATTTATGAAAGTCTACCCATAATTGGAACTATAAGCAGAACATATTAATATAAAGGNACTTTTTGAAATAAAAATAAAAATGCAGCATGCATGATTCGTATTTTCAGCAGTAAATCACCAAATTTAGCCATAACGTTGTTTTAATTTTAAAAATTTAAGAATGTGCATAAAAATTGCAACATATTTTACAATAAACATAGCTTAAATGCTATATTATATCAAATTACGTTAGAAAAGAAATAAAACGCGTCGCAAAAAGTATGCGGTGTCGGCAGGATTCCAACCTGAGCTGGAAGATCCCAAAAGATTTCTAGTCAAAAGCCTTAACCACTCGGCCACGACAACAATACATTCGCTCTGCTTAAATAAGATATCCATAAGTAAACAGGTAAAAAAGGCTCTTCGATCTTAGAAAAAAAAACGCTGGAAATCATTACGGGTGCACTACCTTAAGCAAAGTTGTCTAGTAAAGCATCAGGGAATCTTTCATTTGTTATTTTCAGGAATGTTGGTCTTTAAATAATGAGGCATTCTTTCTTTTCAGACATTAGGACTAGAGTGAATGATAGTAGACCAAGATCGAATACACTCAAGGAAAGAAGTGAGTGGAGGGAAAGATATTTGTCAGCTTTTCACTGCACATGTTTTGTTACAGACCTTTTGTCACATTACAATGTCTACCTGCATATGTTTGTAAAACATGCACGAGTGCTATGTGTGTTGGCAATCATCATTTAGCAATTATTTTTAATTTAATTAACAAAAGAATGCTCATTTATCATTGTGGTCTTTTTTCTTTTCTAATATTAAAACAGTGCTTTTTTTTTTTAATGGTGTAGTTGATGTGGTCCTTCTTGTAAGATAAAAGATGAAATATATTTGGTTAATGGAGACAAAACTTTTCTTCACTTTTTGGAGAATGTGATAACTTAAAGTCTTCTTTATAACCATGATGCCCACGGCTTTGATATCTGGTGTGTGGCATCAGAAAGTGGTTTTCTACAAATATTTTTCAAATCATGCCCCTTGTGTTAAAAACTGGCCACTCCCTGCTTTCACATTATTTATATATACTTATACAGTGACCCCTCGTTTATCCGGATCTAGATAGTCCAGAAATCTCGCGATCCAGACGAAAGTCAAGGGGAACGGATTTATTATGCAGTATTTTGCCCCGTTAAGTCCGGAATCTCGCGTTCCGGATCTGGACATAGATTTTGCTAAACCGATCTATGTATTTAGCTGTAATTATGTCTCGTTAATCCGGATGCTTCCCAACATGGGGGCTTAATTGCCCACCCGCCGTATAAACAAAAGCGCAATCACCGAGGAGTGAAGTATTGTTGTTTTAGGCTTAATCGCCAACCCGTCGTTTAAACCAAAGTGCGATCACGGAGGCGTGAAATATTATTGTGTTTAGGCGTGATAGCTAATAGGCGTGACTAAACATGATTCAACTCCGACTTTAAACTTAAATTGATGTCGAAATTACACAATGCATCTTTAATGACAAACTGTTAATCACTTAAAATGACATGCTTGTTCAGAAAATTTTAATAGTTTGCTTTCACAGTTTTGCATGTTTACCAAAATAAAAAGAAGATCTTTTGTGTTGAAAAATCATTCCAACGTATACTGTCATACTACGCACGCCATTCGATATTTCGCTGAAGCTACGAATCAAGAAACGTCATGTCAACGCCTGCAAGTAAGCGTTGTCGGGAAGAAGTCCCTGCCAGCGTGAAGAAGCAGATCTGCCAGTACAAGGCTGACCGGCCTAATGCCACAATCCAAGACATTATTAACTCGTATGTTATGTTTTATTTTCATTTGCCTTCAACACTCTTGATTTGTAACTCTGTGATCTCACCAGCTTATAGCATGGCAGCGTCTTTTCACTGCGGCAGTATCACACAAGATACACGCAGTCCTCATGGAAAGTGTATACAGCAACGAAATAATGATTCAAAACTAAGCTATCAACGCTTAACTGTGTGATTGTAACATTCACAAAGCTTAACGTCATGTGTGTACATGTACTAAAATTAGGTTACGCGTTTTTGTATTGACATTGGTTTACAACATTTGATTTTTTAAACTGAATAAATGTTTGCCTAGCAAGAAAATATCATTCTTGATGCGAAATAAGTATGTTAATGTACATAAACATAAGGTTTATGTCATAAGGTAAATATTTAACTTTTGAAACGGCACTGGTTCGATTATCCGGAAGATTCGTTAATCCGGAAAAATTTCTGCCGGAACGGATGTGTCCGGATAAACGAGAGGTCACTATATTGCAATAACTTTGAAAAATCTTTTGTAAACCAACACGGCCAAGAGGTGTAATTAATACATTGCCATGTAACATCATATAGTGGTCCTGTACTAAGTTTGTTCAAATCATGCCCCTTGGGTCAAAATTGATCCTTCCTTGGGTGTATTGGTGAAAGTTTTTATATTGAACTAAATGAATTTAATATGTGTTATGTCAACTCAGGTTATGGTCCTTTACCAAGATAGTTTAAATCATGCCCCTGGGATTAACACCGGCCAAGCCCCATTACACAAGTGATCGATCTTGGGTCTTGTTGGCACTCTCATATCTTTTTAAATAAGATGTTGATTATTTAACATGTTATAACAACAGATTGGATAAAAAGAATATTTGAAATTATTTTTATTATTTTCAACCAGTTTTCTTAAGTTTTACCAGCAATGGAAGCTGTTGCTAAGAGAATCTTCATGAATAAAAGTTAACTTCTTTCCCTGATGAGTTGGGCCTATCAAGGGAAGCAACTGCTGAGAGAATGTTTCTTACTAAAAGTTTACTTCTCTCCCCTGATGAATTTGGCCTATGAAGGGAAGCAACTGCTGAGAGAAGGTTTCTGCATGAAAGTTTACTTCTCTCCCCTGACGAGTTGGGTTTATCAAGGGAAGCACCTGCTGAGAGAAGATTTCTTACTAAACATTTACTTTTCTCCTCTGATGAGTTGGGTCTATGAAGGGAAGTAACTGCTTAGAGGAGGTTTCTTAATAAAAGTTTAATTCTCTCCCCTGATCAGTTCCAGCAATAAGTAACAAGAAACATCTTTTAAAAAAGATATTGGGCTGATATCCTGATTTTGAAAATAAAGGTTGAAAATTAATGTTTCTAAGTTATTGAATTAAAAACAAATGTTAAGTCGTTCTTGTTGTTTATTTAATTTGTTTGTTGTTTATTCACAGCATAAAATGCTTGTTACATAGCGACTTGCACATTTATGTGTACCACTCTGTGCAATTTATATATATATATAAGATATAAATGATACTACATCAAATCATATTAGTGGTGCACACATCACATTATAATGTACTTAACATTGTATTTTTCTTCATTATTATCCCCCACCAAAGGGGGAGGGATATTGTTTTGGGGTTGTCCGTCCGTCCGTCCTTCCATCCATCCTTCTGTCCGTCCTTCAGTCAGTCCGGCACTTTTGAGTCCGGAGCCATATCTTAAAAGTGCTTTGGCGGATTTCATTGAAACTTGGTATGAGTATATATATGGATAAGAGGATGATGCACGCCAAATGGCATTGTACACCATCTGTTAATAACGGAGTTATGGCCATTTGTATCTTGAAAAAATGCTTTTTACTATAGGCACTTTTGTGTCCGGAGCCATATCTTGCAACTGCTTTGGCGGATTTCATTGAAACTTGGTATGAGTATACTTGGTGTGATTGTTTATATAGATAAGCGAAAACCCATCACAGGTATAAATGAGTTTTAAAAAAAATTGACAAAAGGCACAACCCTTCACTTATACCTTTTCTTTTAGTTCTACACCCATTCATAAACAAAATTTATTTGGCGGGGGATATCAATTCAACGATTTTGCTTGTTGAAATATATTTTATGTTAGTATTTCATTTATACAAAGTTTTATTTCTACACATTCAAATCACACATCTATATCGCTTTTTAAAATTAATAATCTAACCAAGATACTTTTGGCAGGTATTGAAGTCAGACTGTGTTATTATTGGCAAATATGCAAATGTCAATAGCCTTAACAAATTAATAGCTGGAAATTGCAGCAATAACTCAAAAATGATTTCGATGCATTCAAGAGTCTAGTGAGTTTATATGGTAAGAGTGTTAACCCTTTGCATGCTGGGAAATTTGTCGTCTGCTAAAATGTCGTCTGCTGAATTTTCACTTCAAAATCGGGTTCCAGCGCTCAAAGGGTTAAGACACTTTCCTGGTCCTCACAAAATGCAGCCCAAAGTGCTGAAGGACCTCATATTAAACTTCGAAATACATAAACTATATTTCTTTGGAGAGTTGAGTGTGGAACTGTTGTACCAGCTCATTATTTGAACATGAGATACAAGCTCAACATTCAGCTAGCATCGTTGCAAAACGCAATGCTGCATACCTTTAAATTTCAATTTGGCCAATGCAAGAGTATAATTTATTCAATCCGGTCTATTTCTCCAACATTTTATTGGCTGGTGATAAAGGTCAATAAACGCCAAAACCTGGATTAGACAGGTATGCAAAAAAAAGAAATTTTCAATTAAGGCAACTGCTAAAACAATGGTGCTTTTTAACATAAGCCTGACTTTGGGGAAAAAGGGCTTAAATGCATGTGCGTAAAGTGTCTTCCCAGATCAGCCTGTGCAATCAGGGATCACACTTTCTACCTAAACTGCATTTTCACTTATAAGAGACTTCCTTTAAACGATAAATACAATAAAAGCAGAAAGTGTCGTCCATGATTTACCTATGCAGACTGCACAGCCTAATCTGGGACCACACCTTACAGAAATGCATTAAGCCCTGTTTTCCTAGAGCGTGGCTCAATTTATTACAAATAATTTTTCAGTGGGAAACTACATCAAAGAGAACCAGGTCACCTTACTGTTTACTTATTTTCCAGTGGGAAATCACATCAAGGGGAACCAGCTAAACCAGGCGTCAAGTGACTCGGAGCTGCACAATCTTCGTACTCGGGACCTGCAGGGGGGCAGTGCGGTAGATCTCACTGAGGCCGAAAAGTTGAGGGCCCTCGAGGGCGTGGACGGGCTGGACGGTCTGAGTCAGGGGGGCAAGGGCGGGGCCTTCCTTCCAGGGGTGAGGGACATGAAGCAGAACATGTCTGAGAAAGTGGTGCAGGTGAGGGTTCAGTCGAGTTTTGGGAAAAAAGGGCTTAATGCATTTGCGTAAAGTGTCGTCCCAGATTAGCCTGTGCAGTCTGCACAGGCTAATCAGGCAAGACACTTTTTGCCTTGACTGGATTTTTGTTAAGAAGAGACTTCTTTTAATAAAAAAATTCCATACAAGCGGAAAGTGTCATCCCTTATTAGCCTGTGCAGACTGCACTATCTAATCTGGGAGGACACTTAACATGCATGCATTAAGCCCAGTTTTCTCATAACTAGGCTTAGTTATTGAGTTGTTGCCTTTGGTTGCATATACGCTGGGTTGGTAATTGCCAGTGATATCAGTTGGCATGATGTGTCAGTGAAAGTGGTGCAGGTTAGCTGTAATATGGGACAGTGCTTTCCCTTGGTACAGGGCTTTTAAGGGGGGGGGGGATTTTTGTCGGAGATGTTTGCAAAGCTGTCATCTTTAAGTCATGTATCATTGATCCAAATTTAGTTCAGATTTATGAAAGTCTACCCATAATTGGAACTATAAGCAGAAAATATTAATATAAAGGTTTAGATTGCCTAACTGACGTCTATTTTTACCTGTATGAATCAATTGCTTTACATTTACAATCATTTTCAAACAATAAAAAAACAACAAAAGATAAAAAATAAGCTGGTTATTAACTAAGCTTCAGAACAGATATAATTATGAAACCTTAACGTTCAATGAAAATTATCTAAAATGCATCAGAGTGGGCATTAATCAGCTGTTATAGTGAGGTTTTAAGTTTACAAATGAACTGCACTCCTGTTATATCTTGACATATTTGCACTGCACCGGGTCATATCATTTTTTCATCAACATGTTGAATGTAAAGTCCAATTTCTCCACTAATACAAGTTTTTTTAAGAAACCCTGGTGGATATGTTACCTGGGGACATTGGTTGATATCATTTTCAGTGCAAAATCTTTTTTACTGGCATATCTTTAAAGAAATTTGTAAATAAAGTGCTAAATAGGGGACAAATCCCTGCATCGTCGACTTCAAATAGCCATATTTCAATAAATCCTGAATAATAATAACCAGGATTTTTCTAACATACATGATAATACCTCCTTTGCATATACCAAAAGATGTTTTAATTCAAAAATGCCTTTAAAAAATTATAGACCTGGATTTACTTACCCTACTGAAATTCAGCAAAATTTATCAGAAACTTTTCCAAGCACGTCCAACTTTTCACATTAGATCAGGTTTCCGGGGGTGAGCAAAAGCAGAACTAGGCTTGAAAAACTATGACTTTGCATTCATATGTGCAATCATTTTCAATGGAGCTTAGCACATAAAATAACGTGAATTAATGTGTTTTTAAAGTTTGTGAATGTTTTTAAAAGAAAAAAACCTTGGATTGTTTGTTTGTCTCACATCTTACAATTAAGAATTCTGAGAATGGGTTGGTTAGTATGGATCCATGTAGCACANGTGCTAAATAGGGGACAAATCCCTGCATCGTAGACTTCAAATAGCCATATTTCAATAAATCCTGAATAATAATAACCCGGATTTTTCTAAAATACAAGATAATACCTCCTTTTCATATACCAAAAGATATTTTAATTTAAAAATGCCTTTAAACAATTATAGAACTGGATTTACATACCCTACCGAAATTCAGCAAAATTTATCGGAAACTTTTCCAAGCACGTCTAACTTTTCACATCATATCGGGTTTCCGGGGGTGATAAACCAATGCCTTAACCATTACCTTTACAGTGCCCTTTTAAACCCAGCTTTAGAGGAGTTCAAAAGTATAACACGTCCGGTGAACAGACGTCCTTTGGAGAAGATAGGGTTCATAATCATGGATACAAGGGGCCTCGCTCTGGTGGTTCTGCTCGCATCAAGATGTGTTGTCCATGCGACTCCTATTCCAACGGTTGAGGCGAAAAACGGTGAGCTTTATTTTTATTTCCTGTGCTAATGGTTTATTGAGTTACATGATGATACAATGAAATTGATCCGCGTCATGCGAAAATGGGTCTTATGTCAAATGCGACCAGCGCAGCTACTGCCCAGCCTATGCATCCGCGCAGTCTGGTCAGAAGCTACCTTGTCCGCTATTGAGACCACGAAACCGCGGACAGCGTAACTCCTGGCAACATTTGGCATAGGACCCATTTTCGCATGACGCGGCTCGATTGATGACGGCGATAAGGTTGACAATTAGAATGTGTTTGACAAACTGACGATGGTGTTCGTGACCTTTATAATGTTGATAATGATGGTGTTCGTTACTGACGATCATTTCGCTGACGTCCATGATAATAATGATGATAATGACGATGCTGACAAGTAGGCTGCTTCTGCTGACTGATGATGATGCTAATGATGACTTGATGCGAGTCTGCATTATCTGACGCTTGCATTTCAGTGACATACGGGAACGGTCGGACGACAGCAACAAGTGACGCGTTAAAAAACTGGCTGAATGCCGACGACGACAAAGAAATTGGTATTCGAAGTTTCATTCGTTTGGCTCCCGACCTCAGAGGCATTCCGAACGAATTAAAAGATGGCGGCGATAGTCGATCAGCCGCTGAAGATAACAACTCGTCAAACGGCGACGCTAAAAATGCGGGCGTGGGGAAGATATTCTTCACCGGAAGTGACCCGAAGGAGGTTGGAATTGCGCAAACCGGAAGTGGTCCGAGGGTGGTTGAACTCGCGGAGCTGGGGAAACGGATTCCCCACAAATGCGAATTGACGAACACGACCGTAAGAATGTTGATGAGATACTTTAGCATAGGCTTAGTCTGCGGTGTGAAGGTCAAAGTTTATCGATACGGGAAGAAGGGCGGGAAGTGATACGTCGAACAATTTGGAGCACTGTGATGCATCGGTAAAAAAGGGGCGAGCGCATTTTCATTGTACACGTTTGATCTTGATCGAGACGATACGTATTTGTCACAAGTATAAACCAAGTCTAGTTTTGTCTAAAACTCGTTAAATCGCTAATAAACATGGCAACTATAATATTAAACATATGTGGCGTGTTCTGAGAAAACTGGACAAAATGCTTGTGCGTAAATTGTCATCCCAGATTAGCCTGTGCAGTCCGCACAGGCTAATCAGGGACGACAATTTCCGCTTTTATGGAATTTTTGGTTTAAATGATGTCTCTTCTAAGCGAAAATCTAGTTAAGGCGGAAAGTGTCGTCCCGGATTAGCCTGTGCGGACTGCACAGGCTAATCTGGGATGACACTTTACGCACAAGCATTTTGCCCAGTTTTCTCAGAACACGACACAGATCTTTGGTTAGTGACACACTGAATGTCGTTTGATAGTCGAGACATGACAATCAATACGACGCACAAAACGACACACGCGACATTCTAACATTTGATTATCGCACTGTCGCGATAGGTTTTGGCATTAAATGATGCATCGAAATTTGAATGTCGTTCTCTGTGTCTAGTGTCGCGTCGTGTGTTGCACGAGTGTCGTGTTATGGCCGCAAAGAGCGATAACATATGAGTCTAGCTTTTGGAAAACGGCGCTTAATGCATGTGCGTAGTGTCGTCTCAGATGAGTCTGTGTAGTCTGCACAGGCTCATCAGGGAAGACACTTTCCCATGTATGGTATTTTCCCTATACAGGAAGTCTCTTCTTAGCAAAAATCTAGCTTAGGCGGAAAGTGTCGTCCCTGATTAGCACAGGCTAATCTGGGACGACACTTAGCACATGCATTAAGCCCCCTTTTTCACAGAGCGAGGCTCACGTATATATGTTATTTTTTTGCCTTTTTCAACAACAATCATAAAAGCGCAAATCGATGTTATTCGGATATCCAAAACTTGGAAAATCCAACCGAAGGTACAAACAAAGCGGGTCCATTTCATCATCCAATTATAGTGGCATTCAAATAGCAACGGTTGTTACGCCATATGATTTTGATCGGATTATATTATATATGTCAGATTATTTTTCACCCACAGATAAGTTAAGTCTTCTGACACGCCTGTACCGCACGAAGAAGAACATCTTACTGAACATCGTAACAAATGAACGAGTTTTATTTCTTTGATTACATTAATAAATAGACGTTGCGCGACTATTAAGAAAAACAATCACATTCGTTGAATTGATATCCCCCGCCAATTTCAAAATGTTGTGACAGACGGGCGGACGGAATGACGGACAACGCCAATTCTACATCCCTCCACCTTTGGCGGGGTTAAAAGTTAATACCCGATATTTCACTGTAATGCCCTCTAAGGCATGGCCAATTATTTTAAGTTTAACTTATTTGTGAAAGAAAAAGAATCAATTTTATTCGCGTGTATTGAGTGAGGAAACACATATATCAAATATTGACCTGTCCATAGGACACGCATTGCCCCTTTAAATATCACTGGACATAAAAATGAGCGTTGAACAATAAACACAGCTAAACGTAACGAGAGCTCGATTGGCCATTGTCCGCTCAACTACTTAAAAGTACATCGGGTACTCTTCAGTATACTACACAGTACCCGGGGTACGAAAATATACTAAAAAAGTACCCTGGATTATGGATGGGTGCCTTGAAGCTCATTTGCCGTACACAGGGTATATTGCTGTATACTTAGGAGTACATGGGTGTACTCTTTAAATATTACCTGAGCAAACAACGACCACTTGAGCGTAAATAAATGCCTTTTCGGTAACGTGTCCAATCCGTTGCAAAGAGGCCATTCATAATAATTAAAAAGCAAAGAGAAGAATTACCTTGACCTTTGAACACGGGCTAGAGGCGTTACACGCTACGTGTCAGCTTGAACCTGTTCGGTATGTTAATTTAAAATTGCCAATTAATAATTATAATACAGCCTGAAAAAAAAGCAGTATCATACCTACAATTTCAGTATTTATCCATGTATGCATAGCGTCTTCAAAAAAGGCCTAGGCAAACAGCGTAGACCCAGATGAGACGCCGCATAATGCGACATCTCATCAGGGTCTACGCTGTTTGCATAAAGGAATTTCAGTGAGAAATATTCTAAAAAAATAGAAATAAATATACCAGACATCTCTAATTTTGGAAATAAATTGATCCAATATAGAAGGATGGGAGAGTCCACTCGGCATAAATGGGTTAACCTTTACCTTAAAGCGATTGACACAGACGTTTCAACACACGGTTACAAATAAGTGCAAATGTGTGGCAAGTTAATTAAAAAGTTCCCTTTAAAGGAAAAAGTTAGAGTCCATACAAACCGTATAACTCCGACATTTGACCGTTGGGCCCCTACATATGACCCGGACCTTTCAGATATTGAAAAAGGCTTACCGGCGACACTCCGTCTCAACATGTTGAACATTGGTGTTTACATTATTTTAACTTTGCATGATGAGCGACATTGTACGGACGACCGCACATGTACTCAACAGCTCAATATCGATTTTCCGAAGGCGGGCCAGAAAAATACTAGAACTGTCACGTTCGTGCCTGAAATACCCCAGCATGCCAATTTGTCAGAGGGCATTGACAGTTCCGTTTTAAGAACAGGGCTCGTATTCACAAAACAGTTCCTAGACTTAAGTCTAAGACTATTCGTTTAATTGGAATATTCAAGTAATGCTTTAATGTTGAGTCAAACTTTGCATTAACCACCTCTATCTACATCATTCTTCATGTAGGACATTTTCTTAATGACATTTTTACCAGTGGTAGCATGTATATATTGAAACGCTGGATGTATTTTTCTTTGTTGTTAGTTTATTCTTCATTCTTAAGTCTAAAAATGGTTTGGTGAATACAGGCCCCGGTTTCCCGACAATGCAAGCTTCCTACAGATGAAGTTAAATCTTTATACCTCATATTACAGTCAAGATATGCCATGGACCAAATTTCAGCATAAACATTCGAAAAGGCAATTACTGTTAAATTATAAAAGTAGGAGTTATGATTTTATGCTCTGTACTTCTCCCAATTGAGATCTACCTACGTGTTAAGTTCAACTTTGATTCCTGAAGTTTTAAAGATATGCTGTGAACAAAATTTCAAAACAGAAATATACAAAGGGTAATAACTCTACAAATATGGAAACAAGAGTTTAAGTTATTGTGCCATACACATCATCTAAATGAGATATACCTTCCTATTAAGTTTCAAGTTGATATCTGTTTTAGTTTTCAAGATATTCTTCGGACAAAATTAAAGTAAAACAAGAGATGTGTTTGTCAGAAACACAACTGTGGAGTTTATCGCGTTAACAAGAAAAAGTCTAACGCACGCACGGACGGTCTGATGTTACCCATTTTTAATAGGGTTCGTGTTCTCATTAATATAAAGACACTGAACAAGTTTGAAAAAAGTCTGNCTCAATGGTTAAGTAGAAGAAGATGTTTACAAATTGTTTACAGACGGACGGACGGACGGACGGACGCCGGACGCTGACTGATCACAATAGCTCACCCCGAGCTATCGCTCAGGTGAGCTAAAAACAATCACATTCGTTGAATTAATATCCCCCGCCAATTTCAAAATGTTGTGACAGACGGGCGGACGGAATGACGGACAACGCCAATTCTACATCCCGCCGCCTTTGGCGGGGTTAAAAGTTAATACCCGATATTTCACTGTAATGCCTTCTAAGGCATGGCCAATTATTTTAAGCTCAACTTATTTCTAGCTCAACTAATTTGTGAAAGAAAAAGAATCAATTTTATTCGCGTGTATTGAGTGAGGAAACACATATAACAAATATTGACCTGTCCATAGGACACGCATTGCCCCTTTAAATGTCACTGGACATAAAAATGAGCGTTGAACAATAAACACAGCTAAATGTAACGAGAGCTCGATTTGCCATTGTCCGCCCAACTACTTTAACTTCAGTATACTACACAGTACCCGGGGTACGAAAATATACTAAAAAGTACCCTTGAATATGGGTGGGTGCCTTGAAGCGTATGTGCCATACACAGGGTATATTGCAGTATACTTATGAGTACATGGGTGTACTCTTTAAATATTACCTGAGCAAACAACAACGACCTCTTGAGCGTAAATAAATGCCTTTTCGGCAAAGTGTCCAATCCGTTGCAAAGAGGCCATTCATAATAATTAAAAAACAAAGAGAAGAATTACCTTGACCGTTGAACACGGGCCAGAGGCATTACACGCTACATGTCAGCTTGAACCTGTTAGGTATGTTAATTTAAAATTGCCGATTAAACAAGGCTATGCCCCATTTTTCCACATTTTTCTAGACCTAAACGCAAAGTGTTTTTTCCACATTTTTCGAAACCTTAACGCAAAGTGTGACGGAATTTCAAACGGATAGACAGACAGAAAGTGCGATCACTATATGCCCACCTTCGGGGGCATAACAATGATAATACAGCCTGAAAAAAGCTGTATCATGCCTACAATTTCAGTATTGACCTTTTACCTTTAAGCGATTGACACAGCCGTTTCAACACACGGTTACAAATGAGTGCAAATTAAATTTAATTAATTAAAAAGTTCCCTTTTAAGGAAAAAGTTAGAGTCCATAAAAACCGTATTACTCCAAAATTTGACCTTTGAGCCCCTACATATGACCCGGACCTTTGAGATATTGAAAAGGGTTTACAGGCGACACTCAGTTTAAACATGGTGAACATCGGTGTTAACATTATTTTAACTTTGCATGATGAACGATTCAGTACGGACGAGCGCACATGTTGTCGACCTATGAGCCGCTTAATATGGCACTAACCTTTAAGGGTTTACTCGCGACACACTGTCTCAACATGGTGAACATTGGTATTAAAGTAAAACTTTGTATGATGAGCGATAAAGTACTCAGCAGCTGTATCGAGCTTTTCAAGGGCGGGCCAGACAAATACCAGAACTGTCACTGTCATACTTCAACTACCCAGCATGCCGCTTTGTTAGCGGCCATTTACAGTTCAATTTTAATAACTGGTGTCCCTTCAACGCAAGCTTCCTAATGATAAAGCTAAATCTTTATACCTCATATTACAGTCAAGATATGCCATGGAAAAAAGTTAAGCCCTAACATTTTATGATTGTGGTTTTTATGCACTGAACTTCTCTCAATTGAGAACTCCTTAAGTATAAAGTTCGGTAAGCTGCTGGAGCGTGCGCGTCGCGACCGGGGCGAGAGTCACCTGCAGAGGATTTTCTTGAAGACTTGTCGGATAGGGGAACTCGGTCAGCTGCTGGAGCGTGCGCGTCGCGACCGGGGCGAGAGTCACCTGCAGAGGATTTTCTTGAAGACTTGTCAGATAGGGGAACTTCTGCGGGCGGCTCTGCTAATCCAGCTTATGTCCTTTTAAGGGCAACCAGGCATGAATTGTCTCTAAATTGTCTACCAGTAAGGTCTAATTGGCCATCGTGCGCTGGTCTATTTGGATCTAAATTATCTCTTTGGCGAATACCCGGGGTAAATTTGACCTAATTTGGCTCAACATTAAATATTTTCCCCTGAAAGGTCACAGGGGCAGGTCGATACCATATGACGTCGTGAAGATACGGAAGCGACCTGTTACTAAACTCTTAAATACTACTACTTTTGTAATTTAACAAGAGTTTTAGTTACTGAGCAATGCAAATCCTCTAAATGAGAGCTGCCTTTCTATTAGGTTTCACGTTGATACCTGTTTTAGTTTTTCAAGATATGCTTGGACAAAATTTAAGTAAAAACAATTGACCGGTAACAAAAGAAGCAAGATTTATGGTTCTTAATCACTGCACAATGAGATATATGCACATATTAATTCACACCTTTTAGTTTCTAAGATTTGCACCGGAAAAAAATAATAAAGCATACAAATTAACATAGACCAACCATTAAAAAATGTGGGAAGCAAACTTAACGATTCTTGTGCACTGCACTTCCTCCTAATAAGATCTGCCTACATATTAAATCTTTACTCTTTTTTATTTTTGTTAGGTATGCTCTGCATAACATTTTAATAAACAAGAAATGTGTTTGTCAGAAACACAATGCCCCCTACTGCGCCGCTTTGAAATACAATTTCTATTTATCATTTGGCATGTATAGAAATTATCTCCCTTTAAAGCTTGTTACTTCAATTGGATTTTATTTTTTTACCTTTGACCTTGAAGGATGACCTTGACCTATAACCACTGAAAATGTGCAGCTCTATGAGATACACATGCATGCCAAATATCAAGTTGCTATCATCAATATTGCAAAAGTTATGACCAAACTTTAACCTAGGTTAAAGTTTTGGGACAGACACACAGAAAGACAGACACACACAATGACAGACAGGCCAACAACAATATACCCCCTCTTCTTCGAAGAAGGGGGCATAAAAAAAATAAGGACATTAAAAAGGCAAAACGTATTTACTTTTTAAGATAGGATGATAACAATCTCACATGGGCAACTTTATAGCAAGAGGGACAATGCCCGCAAATGTGAATGTTGTACGTTGAGAAGTGTGTGAGACAGTCCCAGGACATTCGTGTCGTGTTCTGGGAAGACTGGGCAAAATACATGTGCATAAAGTGTCATCCCAGATTAGCCTGTGCAGTCTGCACAGGCTAATCCTGGACGACACTTTCCACCTAAACTGGATTTTAACTAAGAAGAGACATTATTTAATCGAAAAATTCCATAATAGCGGAAATTGTCGTCCCTGATTAGCCTGTGCGGACTGCACAGGCTAATCTGGGATGACAATTTACGCACAAGCATTATGCCCAGTTTTCTCAGAACGTGACACAAATTTCTTTGGTCTGTGACCAGAGTGACAGACATCCATACACATACATGCTTATTTCCTTATTGTGACCTTGACCTAAAAGCAGGTATCCTTGTAGAAATAGCAGTAGTTGAGGCAGCGGTAGTAGAAGTAGTAGTAGCATTTGTCTTAGCAGTATCAGCAGTTACAGAAGGAAATAGTAACGTGGAAACGCTTTGACATTTTATTGAATATAAAACAGGTACGAAATACAGAGTACGTATACATGTACATACCAAGTATGCATCAATGCCGTTCATTGTATCAACTTTTTAGGACAAAAACAAACATTCATAACAATACTGCAAGACTGATATGCATGGACATATCAATAACCCTCTCTAGGCTGGTAGGATTTTTCGAAAGAACAAAACTTGTAAATGCAAAATGTAAATGCAGTCCACTCACGATTTTTTTCAGTTATCCTAAACTTACCATCACTCATGATAGCACATTTCATGAGTTCATTTAACTACCAGAAATACGAACTGAGTCCCCACATCAAACTGTAGGACAGTTTAACACAAAATATGTTCCGACAATACTCGATACATACATACAGGAAGCATTCAAAATTTGTTTTCTCACATAAAACATCGAACTTATAACATGTCGCCTGATTTTTTGGGAGAAAATTCAAAAAAAAAAATGAGCCAGACATGAATTGTAGCGTGCAGCTTTTTAATGCATTCAGATCTCAGAGTTAATATGGTGCCCATTTCCTTATTTCGGCCGTCAAGAGTTCTTATTCTGTTTCCAGAACCGCTTGACTGAGTCATGCCCCGCTCTAGAGACCACCATCACCCTCTTGTTTGTGTTGTCCCAGACCAACACGCCTTGCTCCTGTAACAGTGAATGATAAAGAGCTGTTGTAAAACACACTACATATGAGCCGCGTCATGCAAGAATGGGTCTTATGCTGTATTTGGCCAGCGTAGCTCCAGACCAGCATGCACAGCCTTGTCAGGAGCTACACTGTCTACTATTAAGTCAGGTAAGGTTCTTTGGTCTCATAAGCAGACAGCGAAGCTCCTGACCAGACTATGCGGATGTGCAGGATGGTCAGGGGCTACGCTAGCCGAATATGGGATAAGACCCATTTTTGCATGACGTGGGTCTTATGCTCCTACAGATTTATCTCCATGTAGTTATATTCTTAGACTTGAGAATAAAGAATTTACTTGGATCATAGAAAAATACGTTCAACTTTTAATATGAACAGGCTACAAATGATGCTTATGTCATAATTAGTTTGTTTTAAATGAAGAGTGGTTAATATAGAGGTGTTAAATTTAAGAATTGGTTGGTAAATACCTGCCCAGGTGTGACCACCCATATAACATGCGCCACGCTTTGGGAAAACTAAGCTTAACGCATGTGAGAAAAGTATCGTCCCAGCACAGGCTAATCAAGGACAATACTTTCTGCTTTTATGAAAGTTGTCATTTAAAGGAAGTATTTTTTTTACGAAAATCCAGTCTAGGCGGAAAGTGTCATCCCAGATTAGCCTGTGCAGTGTTCACAGGCTAATCTGGGATGACACTTTACTCACATGCATTAAGCCTTGTTTTCCCAAAGCGGGGCTAATATGTTCATTTTTGAAATTGTATAAATTGTATACAGTGACAAAATAGACATTAATACAATTGTGTTTCATTATATGTTTGATTCATATTTTGGCATTAAAAAAATATGAATATGAAATAAAAATGAACATTATTAAACATACAGACTTAGTTTTGATACTGTATATTCAATAATTTGTGTTGATTTATAAAATCTGGCATTTTCGTTAGATCTTAACTTCGAAGATTTTTTTTTAAAGTCTGATAGAAGAATTCTGACTTGAATGTTTGGTGGACATCTGATTTTGTGATAGATAGGAATGACAGAATCCACAAAAATAAGTTTGAGATGAATAATATTGATTTCACAGTATTTGGCAAAATATTGTACTTATTTAGACTACGGCTAAGATAGAAATCAGAGAGAACGGACCTGGATTCTTCTCTCTAAGTAAAAAGCAATCTTATTATTACCACTCTACTTTCCTATGAAGGGCCTAATAGGAATTAGTATTAACATCACATGTCCATTACCTTAGCAAAGTCGCGGAGTTTCTCAAAATCTGCCTGTGACAAGAACTGGCTGTACAGGACGCCATCGTCAAACTTGAATCTGTCCCGCTCTAGCTCCCACAGTCGTACCTGATCTACGATAGTTGGAGGCAGTGACGGCGTCTGAAATCAAGAGTTTGTAAATTTGGTTATTTTTCATAAAGCACATTTAAAATTATGAAAAATTAGTCTTTTTTTTTTTCAACCAGGTTGAGGCAATCTCGATTGTGTAATTTGAGTAATTTCTGAATTTTATGTCATCATATCACTCCATTGCTTCAGATTTGTGGATACAAATAAGAATACTCATATCCATCAAAAGTAAATAAATAATCTGGCTTCTTGAAAAATGTCAATCAGAATGGAAGCATACATTTTCCTCATATTCCAAAATACAGTTGAAAACTTTAAAAAAAAAGGGTTTTAAGACCCGACTCAAATACTTGCTCTTGTGTTCTAAAACAATATATAACTTTAGATAAGATTTTTAACTAAAAAAACCTTCATGTACACAAGTTTAGGTCAATAGGCCCTTGTAGGTTCTTTAAGACTCATACAAGTTGCTCTATTTTTTTTAAACACAGGATTTCAAGTTGCTAGAAACTGGACTGCTTACACATCACTTACAAGCTTACTTATTAATTAAATTGGTCTCCAGGTTTTCAACTTGTACACACAACTTACCTGTTTTACCATCTCAGAATGTGCATGTGACTTCAGGAAACTTATGATCTGAAATTATAAACAAGAGCACCGTCAAGCGGATGCCAACGCTCGGCTGTGGGTGCAGTTTTGAATTAAAAAAAGGAAAAAAAAGACCTTTAACCTTGACCTTTGACCTTGAAGGATGACCTTGACCTTTCACCACTCAAAATGCAGCTCCATGAGATACACATGCATGCCAAATATCAAGTTGCTATCTTCAATATTGAAAAAGTTATGGCCAATGTTAAAGTTTTCGGACGATGACCACCACGACGACGCGGAAGACGAGAGGGCTATGACAATACCTCGGGTTTTCTTCGAAAACAGCCGAGTTAAAAACACATTTATTGGTGATACATGCATGTTTATGTTACAAAAAAACAACAACAGTTAGATATCTGTAGGTAGTCAACAAAATCAGCCAAGATTTAAAAGTCAACAAGAGCTGTGTTTGTGAAACACAATGCCCCCTACTGCACTTTGAAGCCGCATGGCAGCTATTTTAGAAACAAGGTTATACATGTATTTTGAATGTTAAGGTCACAGTTACCTTGACCTTTGACCTAGTGACCTCAAACCATGTTTGATTGTAGATGTCAATGAGATGCAAACACATGTGAAGTTTAAAGAACATATCCCCAAGAGTTTTCATTTTATGAGCAAGGTTTAAGTTTTGGGACAGAATGACAGACAGACGGACAGGCCAAAAACAATATACCCCCCTTTTTTTTTTAAAGGTGGCATACAAATATGAATCCAATCAGCCACTTAAATTGAAGACAATTGTCCGTATAAAAGTTCTTTGTTTTAGCCAACAAAGTATTGAAGTTTAATTAGCACAGCTTAGCAAATTAAAAACAAGTACTACATTATTGGATTAATTGTCATGAGAACACTCTTTTTATTAACTTTGTTTGTGATATTCATTTAAAACTGTGCAAATGATGGTATAAACATATGTTAATATTTAAAGTGTTGCTCAACACAGGATAAATTTTCATCTGACAGTGCAAATCTTGTTATCTTAATAGACAAACCAAATTACAAGTTTATTTCCGTTCAGTCTCAATAGAGTAATTTTGCAATCTAGATAGAGTAACACAAAAGCACTCTTATAACAGTTCAATCTCAATAGAGTAATCTTGCAATCTGTAAAGACAAACACAATAGCACACTTAATAGAGTTCAATCTCAATATTCCATCACAATCGTCCAATATCAAACCTGTTCTGCAGTGATGCCTCTTATTTCAAACCTATGTTTGACCTTGTTGACCTTTGCTAATGGCCAATGAAATGTTGAGAACATTTCCCGCTAATAGACCCCAATGAATTTTCACATTTGAAAAAATGTAACTGAGCAGAAAAGAAAACATTTCTTTGCTCTTCAATTGAAATCAAGTGAAAAACTGATTGAAAATCTTTTTGTGCAGTATAGCATAAACGATGTTCATATTTCATAGCTAACCTGTTCTGCTGTGATGCCTCTTATTAAGGCGGCCCTCACGCTGTCCCTCGTAAGATTGGCCACAGCCATGTTTGGAAAGCGGTACAACATCTCAGAAAATAACGCCAGTAAAGCGATGTTCAGTGAAGATTCTGGAAAATAATTAACAATACATTAAAATACATCAAAGTCAAATAATCAAAGGTAGGGCCACAATCCATTTCATATGTTATTTTAAGAAAGTAACATATAGCAGCATCACATTTGTGAAATAATTTACACCTAATTATATTCTGTTTTACTTAAGTCCATAAATTGATTTGACAAAAAACTATTGTTAAAGCAGAGATGTTTTAAGGTTGACGACTGCTTGCCCTCTCATGTTAAAATTGCTTGTGGCAACTGGTTTCTAAAGCAGGTAGCCCCATGGGCAAGTAAATTTCTTTAGTGAATTTTGCTATGGTATACACAGTAACTGTATTTATTTCCTTAAAGTTACTATGTCGATCAGTTATATATCGAGGGTATAGTGCCAGAAGGTCGTAAGTACAGATTTTGTCAAAATTGACATTTTAACAATAAACGAATTGTAATATATTTATCTAACTTTTGCCCTTACTTTGGTTATTATATTCCTATATTTAGCGGTGTTATTTGATAATGACCACTTGTCGTACGTCCTTTTGACTTGGTCCTGTTTGTGCCAGAAGGTATTAAGTAACTTACAGTAAGTGCCAAAGAGGGGCAAGTGTACTTACTTCACTTTGGCACAGTAAATATTTTCTTGAAAACAGATATTTTCTTTATGCCATTTTAAGGTATGTGTACTTACAACATTATAGAAAAAAAACGTGTAGTGTTAATTATTCACCACAGAAACAAGCAGAGTATAAAAGTCCCAAACAATTCAAATGCAAACGAAAAAGGACGGCACAACCACATCACGTATTCGTAAACGTGAACGGTTACATGAAAGGTCGTACATTAGTGCAACTGGTAAACAGATTGATGCAAAAATGAAGCCTGTCACGTGTAAATGCCGCTGGTTCAAATGCAAGGAAAAGTTCACAGATGAAGAAAGATTGGAATATTTTACGGCTTACTGGAACCTGAATTCTTATGAACGTCAGAGAGATTTCATTTGTGCTAATATTACTGAGGGTAAGCCGGAAAGAATAAGGACAGATGAGAAAAGAAGAAAGACAGTGTCAATGAATTATTTCTTTAATCAGAACCGTGTCTGTCAATCATTTTTCTTGAACACTTTAGATATTGGAGAGAGAACTGTTGACCGTTCACTTAGATCAAAGCGTTCAGGTACTTTTGCAACAACAGACAAAAGAGGTAAACACATCCCTCATAACATTACACCAGACAGTATGGTGGAGAATATTCGAAAACATATAGAATCATTCCCAGTACTTGAAGCCCACTACACACGAAAAGACACCAACAGAAAATTTCTCGGCCAGGACTTGAATATAAGAAAAATGTACTCTTTGTATAAAGAAGAATGTAAGAACAAAGGAAAAAGACATACGTCTGAGTCAAAATATAGGGCAATATTTTGCAATGAATATAATTATTCGTTTTATGTGCCAAAGAAAGATCAGTGTGCAACATGCGTAGTATACAAACAGAAAGATATACGGAAGAAAACAACTTTAGAAATGAAGGAGGAGTATGAACAGCATTGTAAAAACAAGGGAAAGAGCACGGGAAGAAAAGCTTTTGGATAAAGTAAAAGCTGTGGAAACTCAAACTATCACGTTGAGACATTTGATTTGCAGAATGTTTTACAAATACCTTATTTATTGGTCAGCCAGGTATACTACACACGCAAATTAAGTTGTTACAACCTATCATTTTACTCCCTAAAAGATTCACAAGCAGCATGCTATTTGTGGAACGAAGCAGAAGGCCAAAGAGGGTCATGTGAGATTGCAACGTGCCTTCTTACTTACATTAAATCATTGCCAACTAACATTGACCAAGTGGCGTTTTATTCCGACTGTTGCACGGGTCAACATAGAAATATATTTGTGGCAATCGCATTACTGCATGCCGTGAACAGTACATCAAACATCCAAACCATAGATCATAAATATCTCGAGTCTGGCCACACACAGATGGAGAGTGATTCTATCCATGCTGCGATAGAAACTGCAAAAAAACGTACAGAAGTTTTTGTTCCAAGTCAGTGGGACACTGTCATTAGATTGGCTAGAAAAAAGCGCCCATACACTGTAGTACCATTGAAGTATTTTGACTTTCTTAATTTGAAACCGCTGGGTAACTCTCTATTATCTGCAAATGCGGTAGATGCTAAAGGTCAAAGAGTTCAATGGATGAAGATCAGATGGCTTAGGTTTAGGAAGTCAGAGCCAAATGATATCTTCTTCAAGTATCAATTTGATGGCGACTTTCGCAGTATGAAAATAAAGTCATCAAGGAAAACAAAAGCTGCGACAGCACCAGTGCCACAGTTGTACCTTACAAAGCTGTCAATTTCAAGTGCCAAAAAGGCAGATTTGGTGTCTCTTTGCAGCGATGGAACAATACCTTCTGAGTTCCATGCGTACATCAAAACTCTTCCAGACATCAACACAATAAGAGACCGTTTGCCCGATCCAGATATCATAGAAGATAATGTGGATTCAGACGCGAATTTACTGTTTGCGATATGAATATGTCAGTTGTCTGTCTAATAGATGAAATAATCAGTATCCTAGTACTCATTGTGTCATTGAAAATTGCATTCATTGTATTCCTTGAAATAAATAATGGTGTATATAGATAATGATTTTGTCATTTCGTTCAGTGAGGCAGTACACAATGTGTTGTATGTGTACAATTAAACAGAATAATGACATATTTTACAAGTGCTAAAATGAAGTATGTGTACTTACATGCACATCGACTTTATAATATTAACAAATCCTATAAAATTCAAATGCAGTAAGTGTACTTACAGCATTTTTTCCCAGAAACATACCAGCACATCGTTGTATGCCAAAGTGCAGTATGTACATTTTGAGTCATTTACTTATTAAAAATAATGGATAAAGCAGTGATAATTTGACATTTAAATACTATATCACTACTTTATACATGTACCAAATTTCAATAACGTAACTATGATAGAACCAGAAATGTGCATGTTGAAAACCTTATTTTGCCATTTTCTCAGTTTTATGAAAATTGTACTTACGACCTTCTGGCACTATACCCTCGATATGCAAAACATATATATTTTGGCTGGTTGCGCGCAAATGCATACCAATATCCAAACTGTGTTCTGTTC
This sequence comes from Dreissena rostriformis, assembly GCA_007657795.1. NCBI lineage: Eukaryota > Metazoa > Mollusca > Bivalvia > Myida > Dreissenidae > Dreissena > Dreissena rostriformis. The sequence goes on from VMBQ01000140.1 coordinate 176,596, forward strand.
AACAGTCTGTCGAACATTGACGATGATACGTTATGATAAACTGATCAAACGATTTTAATCTTTCAGAAAGAATATCATTTAAATAAGCAAAAAATCCATCAAATAAACATACATCCGAAAAAGAATAACAAACAAGATGCTGGGTTCAACAAACTCATATAGCCTGGTGGAACTCTGTCAGTATTGATTCATTTGAAGGTCCATTAGGTCAATGTCAAAGTCAAATTGAGATCAGGTGAGGTCGTTGTGTTGATAGTGTTCAAAGATATCATCCATATCAAAGGGTTGTAGGAAGCAAAATTGATGTTATTTGGTATGTGTCATTTTGGGTTAACCTCGTATGGATGGACAGACGAATGGAATGATGGACAGGCCAATCCCTATATAACTCTTAGCTACAGTAGATGATGGGGGGGGGNCTTTCCAAACCTCAGAAAAGCAATACTGACTAAAATCGTATTTTCACACACTTGAATTATTCAGGAAGCTATTAAGTTTGATATCATGTAATTGTTCCATGCCATTTTTCACCAAGGGCAAGTAGATTTTGAAAGTAACATGCGCCCTTAAGTAAACTGTTTATTGTAAACCCCTGTAGGGCAAATCTGCATATCTTAAGTATCTGTGAAGTACATTTGTAATAAAATAAGCCTTAATGACATTAAAAATGTAAGAGTGTAAGATTGCACGTTCTAAAATGTAGAATTTTATAAGCCAAACATTACAATTTTAAAAAACAAGTCATTACACTATTTTGATTTTATTAATGTCAGGAAATTTAATAGGTACACAATTCAAACAGGCACTCAATATACAAAACACCGGAGAACAGACCTCTAAGAATTTTTATAATATACCCTACTAATTAGTCGTCAAATAACCAAAAACCATTTACTTTCTTCCTCCCTACAAACCTGTGTAAGCATACAGCCTGTAGTTCGTTTCCACAACAATATAACCCTGTCTGTGAGAATCCGTCATCATGCCAGACAATCCTGACGCTAGGTTGATAGCTAACCGAGTGGGGTAATAGCGCTTTTCCTTTCTCTAGAAATGTTAAAATAATAGTATATATATGATATGCGTTTACTTAACACAAACTACTAACAACAAGAGATGTTTCGTCAGAAACACAATCCCCCCTATTGCCCTGCTTTGAAATAAAATTTCAATATATCATTCAGCAGGTTTAGAAATTATCTCCCTTTTAAAGCTTATTACTTCCCTTGATTTTGTTTTTTTGACCTTTGACCTTGAAGGATGACCTTGACCTTTCACCACTCAAAATGTGCAGCTTCATGAGATACACATGCATGCCAAATATCAAGTTGCTATCTTCAATATTGCAAAAGTTATGGCCAACATTAAAGTTTTTTCGGACGGACGGACGGACAGATGGACTGACAGTTCAACTGCTATATGCCACCCTACCGGGGGCATGAAAATCATTATTCTGCCAAAGACAATGATAAAATTAGTAGGGGAGACACCTACTTACTTGTAGTAATGCCTTTAGCATAATATTGTATCATAAGAAATTATTTCACTAATGTTATAATACTGAATCTTTAATAAATCAACGAAACAGGCAAATAAGAACAATATTTACACTATCCTCCAACGGAATTACTTTCTTTAAGTGTCGGGAAAAATAGTGAGGAGAAATATCATAAACTAGATTAATTTTGCGAATGGCAATAAAGTTTCTGGGGAAATTAGCACCATAAAGAAAAAAACTAAAACCAAAACACTTTTCTATTGTGGACAAGTCCAAACTCTTTGGAAGATGGTGTAGAAATTGTGAGTCAGAGTTTTTCAGTGAAAAATATAATTGTACAAGATACAGCACAATCAAGGGTTTGATTTTGGAAATAACTGACAGAAAAAAAATACACTTCCCTGTGTATATCTACAGGATTCAGAATTAACATTTTATCTCCAAATAATCTTTTTCATCAAGCAAAGTTGAGAACAGTTTTCAGTTTGGATAAGGAGGGGAGGAAACCAGTTATACATGTAGGGAGGAGAAATCATATTCTTGAACAATATGTTATTATTATTATGACAATATTTGCATAGAATGGTTCAACAAAAATGTTAGTGATTCATCACCTTTCTCTGGTATACCAGTCCAAACTCTCTGAGATGCTGTAGAAACCGTGACTGACCATCGCTCATGCCGTCCGTGTTGTAATCCTGCAACAAATGGTAACCATGGTAACATGATGAAAAGCATTTTTGCCCTCCATACATTTTTTAATATAGGTAATTCTTTTTTACGTTGACATTTTCTTGGCAAATAAGTGTAATCAATCAGTGAATATAGATTCCCTTCTCCAGTAAATTATTTTTATCTTAATAAAAGAGTTTTGAAACAAATGAATAATAATAACACTATCTAAAGGTTATTTTTTATAACAAGCATTTTCAGACATTACACTCATTGAAAACAACATTTACTTCAGAACTGTTTGATAACAAAGATGGCAATAATTCAAAGTTAATTCTTCCAAGCTTATCTCAACAATTTCTCATGCACAACATGTGCATGAATCAATGGGTCTAGCAACAGAAATGATATGGTAACTCTACAAACCTTTCCTAGTGTGGAGAAGCTGAGCTGGAACATCAATGAGAGACACTCTACCAAGTCCAGGCCCCGTGACTAAAAACAGAACATAAAAGCCTCGGTCTGGGAAAACTGGGCTCAATGCATGTGCGAAAAGTGTCATCCCAGATTAGCATGCGCAATCCGCAACGGCTAATTAGGGATGACACTTTCCACTTTTATGGAATTTTTGTTAAAAGGAAGTCTCTTTTAATCAAAATCCAGTTTAGGCAGAAAGTGTAGTCCATGATTAGCCTGTGTGGACTGAACAGGCTTATCTGGGATAACACTTAACGTACATGCAATAAGCCAGTTTTCCCAGGACAAGGCTGATATAACGTAATTATTACCATGTATAACGCACATCCATGTATGATGTGCAACCATGTAATAACTTTCACCCATTTATAAATTGCACCCATCTGTAATGCACATGGTTTTTTCTGATGGGAAGATTATTTCTAATAAAATTTCGGACAATAAAAGTCTCTTGTCCTTCAAGATTCACACTTAACAACATTTGTGTTTATATGATGTACTCAAGAATGTATCAATAAACTTAAATTCTATCACTCAAAAAGCCTTTGGATGCAATTGAGCTAAAATAAGTTTTTACTAAGTGTATTTAAACATCATTAATGCTAAGTCATTATAATCATCCAGAAACCTTCTCAATACCATGATTTACAACATGCCTTAAACCTAACCGCAAACAATATTTGTGTTCAAGAGGTTCAAATGGTTAGGTAATACTTATCCATAATTTTACATAATGCAGATCATAACAATACATGTTTTTGTTGATTGCAGCACAAAACAAACAACATCCATCTGTTGAAAGGAGCTATTTATATGCTGGGATTTAAATAACCGTTCTCAAATTGCACATTGTAAAGAACTTTAAATCACATTGGGTTCAAGGATACTGGTACTCACATCGGTCATGTCGAGGTACTGCAGTATGAAGTACCAGACCTGGGAACCGGTGTCCATCAGTAGAAACTGGAACCCTGCTGGCGTGATGTACGGGACTGGGTCACCCTCCTCTCTGAAACAAGTATGAGCATAGTGATGTACGGGACTGGGTCACCCTCCTCTCTGAAACAATTATGTGCATAGTGATGTACGGGACTGGGTCACCCTCCTCTCTGAAACAATTATGTGCATAGTGATGTACGGGACTGGGTCACCCTCCTCTCTGAAACAATTATGTGCATAGTGATGTACGGGACTGGGTCACCCTCCTCTCTGAAACAATTATGTG